>VZRW01008812.1:437471-590177 GCA_013398125.1 Aegotheles bennettii
ATTGGCTGCGCGGGGCGGGGGGGCCGGGCGGGCCGCAGCGCTCCGGCGGGGCTGCGGCGGCGGGGGGAGCAGCGGGAGCGGGAGGGGGAGGAGCGGGCTCAGGTGCAAGCGATCCGGTCGAGGGGGAAGGAGAGAAATAGCGAGAGCAGCTCCAGCCGCGCCGCCGCCAGCAGGACTCCCCTCCCGAGCAGCGCATCGCAGCGGCTGGGGAGGATGCGTGTAGGTGAGAGATCGCTATGCTGCTTTAACGGAGAATTGCGGAAAGTAGTGATTCTATACGTGCTCTGTCGCTTATAGAGGAAGGGAATGAATAGCCGGAAATATTCTGGGATGTTATAAAACCAGAAGGACTTTCTGTACGGCGTGGCGATGCACGGCAGAAAATTAACTCTGAAAAGAACGCTTCCCCCCAAAGTGCTGCAACAGAATTGGGGTTTTTCCTTTCCTAGTCTCTGAAATTCCTCCCGAAGACACGGCAAGGACTATCAGAAACATCAGAGAGATTCTGGTACTTTTAAAGAGACTTAAAGCAAATACCAGCATAATACCTGAATGACCTTGGAGATCATTTTATGTGGATTCATTAATTTCACTGCCAGTCTTCTAGTCTCAGGAACTCTAGGATTAAAGATGGTTTTAACATTTTAGGGGCCTTTCAAAAAGCAAGATTGTATACAATTAATTACCTGCCTAATGATTCCTGAACTAATCAAGCATTTACTTAAAACTGAACACAGAAGATGCTTTCGTTTAGCATTTGCTTTCTCCGTAACTGCGAATGAAAAGAACAAGGTAATGTCCTGCAATCTGAAGAACATTTTTTTAAAGCAACTGTTCATTATGCTGATCATCTAATGAACATAAGAAACCCTGAACTACGTAGAAGATGAAGCTGAATAGCAGAATGATGGAGTAGTAAACAATGGCAGCTTTTCTAGTCAAATCAACATTTCATTAGCTTCACAGCAGAATGCAGATGGAAGTTTCTGTTCTCCTTGTGTGGGGGTTTGTGAAATGATTCAGGTGTTGCTACAGAGGTGAGCAATGTCATGGATATACCTATGAACTCCTGGTACTGATCCACTGTAGCAGATATGGCAGAGTTTCCAAAGATGATTATTTTAAATTACCATTGCTGACATGAAATTCAAGAGGATTTATTTTGTCTGTGGGGACCTTGAATTATGCTTCTGGCATTAATAATTGTAATGGACTATAACTGTTTGAAGAAATTGTGAATATTGACCTAAGTCTCCAAATTCTATTCTTAAATTATTTTCATTCTCAAATGAATAGACACAATCTTCCTCATTGTATGTGAGATGTATGTTTTCTTTCCTGGGAGTCAGAGGACAAATCTGCCTTGTCCCCCACCCGTCTCCCTCCAAATAAAATTCATTATTCATACCCAAACAGTGGTGAGTCTATTGGAATTAACCTTGACAAAAATGTTTACCTTACCTTTCCAATGACTAACATGGATAAGCCGGAGTACCATCTCCTGAGTGGAGCCACAAAAGACAGCATTAGCTGATGAACTTTTTCCTTTACTCTCCGGTCAGTCTGTGATTTAACTTGAGACATTTTAAAGATTATCTCCAGTAACTGCTGGTCCAGGAAACCTGAAAACCTGAGCTGTACTGAGGTTCCTCCTTCCCTTCCTCCCCCTCATCCCATTATATTCCAAAGTAAATGACTTTCTCAGGAAAATAAGCAGTCAGAGATTCCCCCCATCCTTCCCTGGGAAATGAATGTGTCTCTTTTTTGTCAGTTTTTATTTCCATATTTCACAGTACCTGTTTGTTTTAGAAGTGCCTTGTGTTTGCTAAAGATTGGTCAAGAGCACTGGAGGAGCTCATCAGTGGCCTTTCTCTTTCTGGCTTTTTTTTTTTTCCTGCTTTTTTTTCTCCTTTCTTTCTTTCTCTCTTTCCTTAAAGCTAAGGTGTGCCAGAGGTGATGCACTGATGCTGAGGAGGCATCAACAGCTGTGGGACTATAATCCTCTCAAATGTAAGCACTGGCAGTGTCTACAAAGAGAGATCGGGAGGCGCTGAAGCAGAGTTTAGCTGCTGTTAAGCAGGTCATCTGCTCGCTAAGGCTCAGATTGCAGTGTGCCCTAATCACAAAACATGAACCAGTCCCGATGGATTGAATGGAGGACTCTGAATATGAGCAGTAGTGTTATGAACATATCTGAGCATCTCTCCTGCCCTCTTGGATTTGGTCACTACAATGCAGTTGACATCTGTATCCTTGAGACAGTTGTTATTGTCTTGCTAACATTTTTAATCATTGCGGGTAACCTAACTGTGATATTTGTTTTCCACTGTGCTCCACTTCTGCATCATTACACCACCAGCTATTTTATTCAGACTATGGCCTATGCTGATCTTTTTGTTGGAGTTAGCTGCTTGGTTCCTACTCTGTCACTGCTCCACTACTCGACAGGTGTACATGAGTCCTTGACTTGTCAAGTTTTTGGATATATCATCTCTGTGCTCAAAAGCGTATCTATGGCATGTCTGGCTTGCATCAGTGTGGATCGCTATCTCGCTATAACCAAGCCTCTCTCCTATAATCAACTGGTCACACCTTGTCGCTTGAGAATCTGCATCATTTTGATCTGGATATACTCTTGTCTGATCTTCTTGCCTTCCTTTTTTGGTTGGGGAAAACCTGGTTACCATGGAGATATTTTTGAATGGTGTGCTACCTCCTGGCTAACTAATGCCTATTTTACTGGCTTTATCGTGTGCTTACTCTACGCTCCTGCTGCCTTTGTCATATGTTTCACGTATTTCCACATCTTTAAAATTTGCCGGCAGCACACCAAAGAGATAAACGATCGGAGAGCTCGATTTCCTAGCCACGAAGTGGATGCTGCTGGGGAGACTGGGCACAGCCCCGATCGCCGCTATGCCATGGTTTTGTTTCGGATAACCAGTGTGTTCTACATGTTGTGGCTCCCCTATATCATATACTTTCTGCTGGAGAGCTCTAGGGTGTTGGAAAACCCAGCGCTTTCCTTCTTAACGACATGGCTTGCTATAAGCAATAGTTTCTGCAACTGTGTGATATATAGCCTCTCCAACAGCGTTTTCAGGCTGGGACTGCGGAGACTGTCAGAGACAATATGTTCATCTTGTATGTGTCTAAAAGACAGGGATGTACGGGACCCTAAACCGAGAAAACGGGCTAATTCCTGCTCCATTTAAGGAAAATGGGCACATGTAATCGAACGCGGAGTTTTTGATAGTATTTGCTGTGTCTGGAAACTTGCCAGAAGAGAAATGTTTACTTGAATAGCTTGCTACGATGTTAGAGTGGGTTTAAAAGTGATTGCGGAAAAGGCAAAGGCTGCTGTGAGAGGGGTCACTGAACTTGAATATAGCTCTTGTGGAATTGTGAGGAGAGCAATTCGACAGAGACGATGGAGAAAGTCAGAACTAAAAATCTTCCAAAGGGCATGAAATAACTACCACATCAGAGGAGGTTCCTCATCAAATAAATAAGTTAGTTACTACCTGGTATTTTCCCCCTTGTAGAAAAGTTGTCTTACTATCTTTGTGTCAGAATATACTGTAGCCTTCTGAATTTAAATATATTTAAGAGGAAACAATCAACAACACAGTAAGTGGCTATCCGTAAATTATATACCTGAGGACTGTAGTAGATATTGCAGATTAATAATCAGCTCTGTCTCTGCTCACGTCTTGTACAATTTTCAGTTGTACAAACAATCCGCAGTGCATAAAACCTACACTGGGCATGATGTTTTTGGACAAAACGGCACATTTTGGTACAACTCTCACAGAAGCTCTCCCTCTCATTTCCCCTTTTTCTCCATGCCGTGCATCCCTAGATCCCATCGCCTCCGAGTGATTTAGTTTGAGGGCACCAATGTGGTAAGCTTGAGTTTCAAACCATTCTTCCTGCAGGAAGCAGCAGCCCTTCCTGGCTGGCTGAGCAACTGCAGCTGCCCATGTACAATGACTTCTTCAAACTTCCATTCTCTCGATCCTGTTAAATCAGCACACGGTATCGATGTAGTGTCCTTTAGGGTGTACTCAAGCTTTTCCTTTATTGGCTACACAGATAATCCTAATGCAGATATGGTAATTGCACACAGCAGTGTGCATCACTGCTTAGAAAATGAAAACTAACTAACCTGTTTCTTTGGGAAGTCTCAGTCGCTTACTGTTGCAGCTGTCAATCGTTGTGTGAACCCTGCTTGCACATACTGTATTTTTTTTAGAGAAAAAGTAAATTGTGGTCTGTGCCTAATGTTTTCATAGCACATGGAATAGGTCAATGCTACAAGATTAAAAAATTACACTTGCTTTAAGAGAAATACTTCTGTGCAGTTGTTGAATAGCTGTTTGTTAGACCAGTGTTCTCAGAGGAGGCGAACCAGGCGGTTTAGTATTAAATACAAGCAAAGAGCTTCAGTATTTCCTTTTGTACTGAACTGATTTTCAGGTCCACTGATTAAATCTTTTTTTATTTCGCGAGGGTGCACGTTAGGTTTGTGTAATAAATTGCCAGGGGTTCAGATGCATGCCAGTCAATAAAATATTTAAATTATTATTTTGAACCAAATGTAATTTTCTTAGATGGTTATTGGCTTTTAAAAAAGGCCCAATTATTGATTATTGGTGCCTTTTGACACTGCACTATTATTCCTTCTTTCACCAAAATGCATATGTAAAGATCGTGCCTATTACTTTTTGTAATGGAAGTTAACCACGCTTGCACACTTGTGGTTTGACTCTAGATCTCCCTTAATTATGTATCCTTCGTTCCGTTGAGGTGGTTCTGAACCCCTGTACGTTTTTTAAACCTGTAAGAAAGTTGAAACAATGGAATAAAGTAGTATTATGTATATCAAAACCAGCCTTGGCTTTAGTTCCCTGATGTTACACTCTGTTCTCTGTGAAAGTTCTTTTGGGTCAGGACTCAAGAGTGATGAACAATTTAAAATCCAAACCTCAAAGCTGCTTACTTGTTATCTTAAACGTTTATATACCTGTTCCTAGCATCGTACAATCTTTAAAGAAATACTGAAATGTGACTTGAAACATTCCTCTAGATAAGCTGAGCTGTTGCTGACAACTAGCCCTGGTAGATGTTACGGAAAGATGAGTAGTGTTCATTGCCCGTATCTCGTAACGCTCCATGTCTACAGGAGTGTGTCTGCTGCCTTCTTTTGAAAAGTTGCTCTTTGCTTTGGAAGGCTCTTTTTGGCTGACTGCTGCTCTATAAGGTTGTGTAACCCCATTTCTTCTTACAAACACGACTTGGGTGCACTTCATTTTGTCATTATTTTGTCATTGTTTCCTGCTTAATAAGTCCTCAGTGTGCAAGTCTTAGATGAAAAACAATGAAATATTTCTCACAACTCACGAGGCGGGTTTCGTATCAGTAGAGCAGTTTTATATCTGTGTTCCAGAGCTGGCCACTTACCGCTTCTGGTTATTGTTGACATTCCTGGTTTACAAGTTTCTATGGGACCTCCTGAAATTCAAGAAAAGTTCTAGAAAATGCTTGAAGTTGAACTAACCTTTTATTAAGCACAGTCTGGAGGCAGTAGATGCATTGTTAGCATGGTACTGTAACTACAAATACGTAGAAATACACAAGCTAACTCATTTGTATCAGTAGTGCCTTAGTTGAACCCTGCTTGTATAACCTCAGCAAACAGAGTTGATGTACAGCGACTTGAAGCTTTGTTGCCTGCAAACAGTAGGGCAGAAAGAGAGCTTCACTTCAGAGGCTGCGGCACAAGGTTTGCTCACCAGCCCACCAGCTTCTTGGGCAGAGTTAGCAATGCTTTTCTCTCTACCATCGTGTTGAACTTGTGGAGCTGTCGGGTGGGACTGAAGATTTCCTTTCTCCTCAAGCTGTCTTTGGAGGGAGAGAATATAGTAGAAATCCAGTAGACCAATCGTAGGTTCCTAGGTTCTTCGCCCTTTTTGGGGGAGGTTTCTTAAACATTGGCTTAACATTGTTGGTGCAGGAATGCTAATTTGCTTACCCAGACCCTGAATTTCAGTTGCTGTGAAGTCACACTTCAACCTGTTCTCTGTAAATCCAAATCTTCTGGTCTCCTGGAATCTGTCAAATCAAATATAATCAGTTAAATACTGAGTTTCTTCTTGCTGTTTTCCAGATGACAGGGTTTGACCTGATAATCAGTCACATGAATTTTTAGATTTAGAAAGTGTGTTTCATTTTTTGGAAGTGTTTTCTAAACTCACGATTTAAAATGTTATTTGAGGGACGTTTGTTATTGTTTTACTAATGCTGTCTGAGGATTCCAGCTGGTGCTAAATTCTCTTCCAAAATTATAAGGCTGAACGTTTTGATGAATAAAAAAAAGTCCAGTAGGAATTCCAGTCACCCAGTCTGTCACTTTTGATTTTCGTTCTGTCATGATATAGAATCTCATGGTTCTGTACGAAAATCTGATTAAAAAATGAGACTTTAAAAGCTGGCATCTGGAGTACACGTCCCACTTTCATGTGCCTAAAAGTCTTTCTGATCTATGAAGTACCTAGGAAATAGACCAAACACTGACCAAAGAAATCACGTAATACTGGTAATAATAAAGTCTCTCCATACACAGGTACGTTGAGGGAATTGCTAAAACTTCAGGTTCCTTTAAAAAAAAAGTACCTATGAGAAGAAAATATATGTAAATTATTAAATAAAGAAGGTAGAGTGAAGAGGGTTGCCTAATAATTCAGCAAAACAATTACATATATACCTAAAGCTCCTTTGTGCAGGTAGCTCACGTTGTGCCATTACATTTCTCTTGGATACTTACACTTGAAGTGTAACAAAGGCTATGTCAAGGTCGACTGTGTTACTTTTTTTGGAACCTCTTGTCTTCAGCCTAAGGAAAAGTAAAAAAAATTGTGCAATGGCAGAAAAAGTGCTACCAGAAAAGGAATTTTTTCTTCACCAAATTCTATGTGCTGCTTTATTTTCTGGAATGGGAATAGTTGAGTGAATTTCTCCTTAAAATACTGTTCTTTAAAGGGAAAGGATACTGTAGTAATGAAAGGCACAATGCTGTCTTTTAAAAGTTCACTTATTGTCTTACAGTAAGATATTTTCCTCCCTGTTCCTGCTTAAGAATCCATTTTGTGACTGTACTTGGTAAAGCATGAGGTACCATGCTAAGTTTATTTTTGTGCAGAATCGTTGTGCTTCCTCTACTGAAAAGTTTGGAGTGTTTTGCTGTATTGAGCCACCTTTCATAGATACAGTTTATGAAGACCTTTTAAAAATACCAGTTATGTTGTTTTTATGAATATTTTTAATTCATTAGTGACTACTCCGCAAAACTAATAATGTGTCTTTTTTTGTTGTTAAAACAACTTCCCAGTCAATATTAGACACTAGCTATTGAAAAGAGTGTATCAACGGAATGATTAACTCTTTCATTAGCTATTTCATTTTGTGTATGACAAATTAAGTACTAAAAAAATCCGACAGTTGTTGCAACAGAGTATCAAGTTGATGGGAAACACATCGGATTTTATAGTCTCCCAGCTGGTTCTCAACATGAGATTATTTTAGCTTTCCGTATTAGAGTCGTAGCCAAGCGAATAAATATATGGATTTTTTAATGCTGCTGTTTGAATGCTGAGGATCTGTATCTCTAAATCCAGGCCACTGCTGGTGGTGGCAATGTCCCTTTAACAGATCTCCAACTGGGTTATGGCGTGCCTAGCAACATGATGGTCCTGGAGCTGACTTTGCCGAGGAGCGGTGCCAGAGGTTCATGAGGCCAACATTGCTGTGGGGGAAGAATGTCAATGAAGGTGGCAGTGGCCTCCTCAGCCATCCTCCAGGATCAGCTGATTTACAGATCTTTCAGTTTCATTGTCACTGTCACCAAAGGGACAAGTTTAAGCCTTTGACTTCATCCTCCCCTTGTTGTCTCTTTTTAGGCTGTTTTATGGGTGGAGCGATGCATCATTCTACTGATGAACTCAATTTTTTTTTTTTATTAAAGTGTATTATGTATGTCACTTGAATAGCAAAACAAAAAATTACTTTGTTGAGTAGAAGCCAGTTAATTTTTAGGCCTTTCCAGAAATGGAAGCATCACTGAGGTAGTGATTTCCCGTCACCTGCAGCACTGCCTGCAGCATTGCTTAAAGATTCTGTTTCTCAAAGATTTAATGATTTTTGCTAAACCAAATAAGAAGTTCAAGTCAAATGTTTTTTTTTCCCCCCCCCCCCTTAATATAGATATGTTTAATTATTTTTGGTCTATATTTATACATAGATCTCTGCAGTCATTAAGCATATTAATTGTTAACAAAAGATTGTCTCATTTTTGTAGGTTAGTGGGATGAAAGCATAAAAAAGGGCATATAAAGGTAGCTTCCCTTCCTACTCAGATTTTTCTAGTCAATCTTAAACAAAATAACTCCTTTCTCTATCTGATGTTAGGAAAATCCTTCCAGAAAATATGATTTGAGGCCCTGAGCTTTAAGTGCTAAGGAAACAGTATGTGAATGGAGAAGAAGCTGTTAATGGCTCTGTGCCCCAGCAAAAATATACTGAAACCCCCTCACTTTTACATCCATAATTTCTGTGGACTTTTCCTTTGTCCAGGTACTGTAGAAGGTAGGATGAATATAAGAACACCTTGGTGCTTTCAGCTACTCTGACAGCAGGCTAGAAAAAGCAATTTCAGGCAGTAAAAATGCTTGGAGGTCTTTCGGGATTTTATCACAATCTTATGCCGACTGCTGCCAAATTTAACCCTCTTGAGGAGAATGTGACAGCAATGCTGAAGGTTTTTCATTTTAATCACTGTGTGACACGGGCTGAACAAAGACAAGGTGATTCGGATCAAAATGAAACTTTTGTAAGTGCAGCGATTACCAGGGAAAAGGGTTTCACTTCTCCTGTGTGATGTTCATCCCTGTCTCAGAGCTTGCAGTCCGGATTTTACAACCGGCAGTCTTAGAAGAAGTGACAAAACATGAAGGTTTTGAGCAGGGGAAGCTCAGAGATGTTGCTGTTAATTGTGTGAGGGCATTCTGCTTTTTGTTTTTTTGTTTTCTTTAAATGAAATACAAAATACTTGTTGTCTTTTTCCCCCCTTTTTCTGTAATTTATTTGAGTAAGTGCAAATTCTTTTCATCACAGAAGAAGTCAATTTTATGAGATATTAAAATGAAGAATAGGATAGTGGTTTGGGGAGGTACAACAGAGTGTGCCTGGGAGAGAATGAAGTATGTTACTTGTGGAACAAGTGCTGCTTTGAATATCACACACTTTAGGCAGGAAAGTCTTCAAGTGCCTGTACCAGGCGAGAGTTTCTAGTCCTGGTGTGATCTCTTCAGTGTTATTTGTCCTTCTGCACATATTATTTAAAAGTTCTTCTTGTGTGGCATGTAAATTTAGGTTTGGAGATGGATACATGATATTTTCCATGATCAGGCAAATTTGTTCTGACCTAGGAAAGACACAGGGTTTGGGTGGTTATTAAGTGATTACAGCATACAGGTTCTCATTAGCTGTTTTATTGTGGGGAAGCAAATACAGGGACTGTGTATTGAGGCAGAAGAGCTGACTGTTCCTCAGAGGGACTGCTCCTTATCTGCTGCATGAAATTACTGCATCTGATGAGCCCAGGTGAAGTTGTGGCCTTAGGGGGCCAAACACAGAGAACGGGTGACCTTTATTTATGTATTTCCCGTAATGCTGCTGTTACTCTATCTGAGTGTTCACCTCTCTGCTTAAATGAGAATTGTCAAATACAGAACACTCGTGTCCCTTCGGAATACGTACACACACCTCTGCTTTCTGCCAAGGTTCCTGTAGATCTCTCTCTGTGCGGGGTGCCATTTAAACCTCTGATTCATGCTCCCTGACTAACCCTCTGGTGGTTTGAATTGTTACGGTTCCGGCAGCAGAATGAAACATGCCTGTGCCTTGCCTACCCTTCCCTCGGGTGTTTCAGGTCAGCCTGGCAGCTTAGCACTAACCCGTTTTCAGCAGTGGGTAGGGCTGTACGGTGGAGAATGCTGCTGTGGTAGAAGCACGTGCATGTCCTCTGCTTATATCTCTATCCCATGGAGTTAATCTCCCACAGAAGGGGTGGGGTAGACTGAAGGCAATAATGCCCCAAACTGCCTCCGCGGGGTTTTTGCAGAGCTTTGTTCATTAGGGTGTTTAATGGTAAGAAAATTTGTTGTAATTAAAAAAGGAGAGGTCTGTATGCTATGAGTAATGAATTATTATTAGGCCAAGAACAGATTAGTCTTGTTTTCATCGACACCCTCCATAGGTGAACAGGATCTTCGTAAGAGAATTTTATTATAATCAGGTAGATTTTGGACACTACAATTTTTATAATGAGTTTTAATGCAACTACACACGCAGAAGAGTTGTAAAGAGTCATATAGTGGCAAGGTTTCAGTGGCAGCTTTTTCTTCATTTCAAGGGCTTTGGGGACCACTTTGTGGCTGGAGTTGGTAAGTGCTAAGTGTGTACTGAAACTGCCAAAGCCAAAACAGCAAACGCAGACTGTAAATGGAAGATCTTTATCCAAAACTACTCTATAAAATATTGGGTATTTAATATTGTCCAGGCAGTATCTCATGCTGGCTTATGAAGATGACATGTAGAAAAGCAAGAAATCTAATGCATATATGCAAAACTACATGCTATCATACTTAAATTGTTTTTAAGATTTTTGATTTTTCCACTCGGGATTTTCTGTGATCTCTTACCTTGGGAACTCACAAACAATTCATTATTTTCCTTTGGTGGCTGTGCTTTACTTGATCTCTGGCTTTTGGTTTTTTTAAAGTTCAGTTTAAAATTTGAATTTTAATTTTAGATCCAATTTTGCTGTTACATAGATGTGTTCTTCACTTGACTTACGTAAAAACCTTTGAGAATATTAGAAAGATCATGTCCTTGAAGGGAACCACATCTTGTCTTAAATCTATTTAGGCTGCATGTTGTTGTATTTAAAAGGAGCTGTTGCTGTACCTTGCTTATTAGATTTCAGGTGTTTTCACAAGCCTCACTGAGAGATGACAAGTTCTCCAACATCTTCTGTTGGGCTGAAGTATTATTTGCTGCTGATTTTATTTGTTGCTACCTAAAGAAACTCTGTTTTGGTGGTGAATCAGTATTTTGGATGGGATTTATGGAGATACTGTATCTCCCTATTGCATTTCTTTTGGTTCGGATGGCAGTACGTGAGGGTTATTGCTGAAGTGGAGCTAAGTATTGTCCATGTTATCCCTGTGCATTTGCAGCTCCTTTCTTTTAGTTTATCCTGGCTTGAAGAGCTTTTTAGGGGAAAAGTATGTCTGTGATGGTTGGTCGTTGATACAATTGTGCTTCAATGATATTCTTATTATATGAATTTCACTGCATTAGTAATGCCTGTATTTGAAAAATAAAAATCATAGCAAAGTTCTCTTGTAATAATGGTATTGATTTTGTTTTAAAATAAATTCATAGCAAAATGAAATTTTTTTTACATTGGTAAAAAGAGATTTTAAATGTAATGTAGGTGAGGAATACCTGTTGATAATTTATTTGGGGAAAGATTGGGATTTCAAGTGGCAGATGAAATTCAAGAGATAAAAATATTGATTCTGAAATAAATCAGCCCTTAGTTTTCATACTGTAACAAAATGAATTGTCTCCATTTCCTGACAGGAAGAGGATTTTTGGGTTCTATAAATAGCCTTATGGAAATGGCAGTTTAATGAGCTGTGGCTTACCAAAAGTATTGAGATACTAGGAATTATGTAAGTAATAAAGAAAACTATTAGAAAGGATCACTACCATCACCATGGTGTGCCTGGACCTTGAATACCAAGTGTAACCAGTCCATGGTAGCACAGCTGGGAGGACTTCTGAGGAATGACAAAGGAACTGGTCTTCTTTAAGGAAGAACTGAAGTCTCTAGAATTTTCCAGCCTAGAAAAGAAAGGATGAAGGTGCAGGGGAGAACAAGAGGTCTGTAAGGTCATGAATATCATGGGGTAGAACTGGATATAATTACTTGTCATTTTTGTTCACTGTGCAAAAATTAAAACCAAGGTAGCAGCATGGAAAGGCACTGTATGTAGTGAATTGTGGAGCTGACAAAAGATACTCTGGTTGTCAAAAGCTGACATGCGTTTAAAATTCAGAGAAATACAAAGATGAATAGTGTATTAAATGCTGTCATCCTGCTTCTGGCTCGGCAGTCTGTCTGTATGCTGCAGATTACCAAAGGCTGAGAGACTGTGGTGGTGGAATTGTCACAGTATGTTTGTCCCATTCCTACACTTGTCCTTGGGCCTCTGTTACCAGTTGGTGTTGCAGTCAGTATTGATGCTGGAAGAGCTACAGGCCGACCTAAAGCATCTGCTCTTACCTTCCTACTCTGTTGCATTGTTACATCTTTATTACTTTTCATATACTAACTCTGGGTATTTCTTTTCTTATTTGATCTGTCAGGAAAAGAATGCACAATTTACTTCAGCTGTTTTATTCTGAATAAAATTGTGAGTGAAAAATTACTCTCTCTGGCTGTGCATCTTTGTGTGTATGTGGGGAAGGTGGCTGTGAGAGTAGAAGTGTCATTATGATCAACTGTCCCCATCTTTACTGGCTACTGAAGCAAAATACCTTCTGGAAGAGCATCAATAAAGCAGTCCTGAAGGGGACTATACTTATAGTTCTGATAACAAGTATTAGGGGATGTAGGCATTCCGCAGCAAAAAGGGCTTCTTAACCCCATATAAATACCATGATTTTTAAAAATAGGGATGCCTATGCTACACGTGGCTGTTGGATACCCCTCCTGGGCTGCAGCTGGTTCAGCAGAGCTCCAACAAGCCCTCTACTTTATCATGTCATTAGAAAACAGGCAATATCATACGATAGGAAGAATTATCTGAAGGTCACCGACAGTGCGAAGGCTGCAATGTTGGGACTAAATCCTTGAGGGACTAAATCCTTGAGGAAGTGTCCCTGACAGCCTCTTGTGGCCGATAACACGTGGTTTCCAGTTCCCTAACTGGTATTTTCTCAAGTATTTCTGCAACCACCAAAGTTAACAGTGAAGCTAACCACAAAGTCCCATATAGTGAACAAGGCAAATATCTTAATGAGCCACGATGAGGATCGAGTTATGGCCATGTTGTTCCACTCCTGATCAGCAGCATGTCATCTGTTTTCTGAAATAATGCTTTATCCATTGAGGAATAAAACCAGAATTCAAACTAGATCTCCATATGGTATATTTATAGGGTTGGAAACAGTGTGTAGCGTGCTCTGCCTGTCGGCATGTCTCCACAACTATATATTCTACTTAGATTTTTTATAGAGGAAACCTTTTCCATCCTACACTTGGTTTTGCAATTAAATCAGTCAGCGCTAGTTTGCCACAAGGGCATTTTCTCATTTTCTTTTAAAACCGGTGTCAATAGTTATGTTCTGTGAATAAAATGTGATTTTGAAGGTGCATTCTGGTCCATCCTTTGCTAGGTGCTTGCGCCTTGTCTTTCAGTGGCTAAATCAGAAGTGGATTCTCAATGCTCAAATTTGTTTTCCTGTGTTGCCATTCCATGCACTACTGCATCTTCAGGCCAGCTTGAGTCCTATTCCTCTTGTTCATGGATTCAGCATGTGGAAAAGATGGGAAAACGTCAGGCAAGGTTGTAGCTAGGGATGTCAGTGTTGAAATTATTTTCATGACTGAGTATGTCTTGGTAGTTTTCTTGTAGATGAATTTAAGTGAACTTGCAGAAACCAGCAAGACCATGGGTATTTTTGGTTTTCTTCCTGAGAAAAGTAATTATTGTTTGAAAAATAATGTGTGTGTGCAGAAAATTTTGACATTTCAGGTAGGCAGTTTATGCTGTGAGGTGGGTTTTTTCCCTATTTTTGGAAACGTTGTTGTTGTTGCTGGTAATTAAAAATAATGAAAAATGAAGGTAGCGTGCATTGCAAACGTGCTGTCTCACAGTGTTTGCATTCATACATGCAGGCACATTCCAGTCTAGAAGTCAGCATATCTTTGCAATGCTTTTATCAAAAAGCATTTTTGTAGCTTTCAAATGTGGTAGCTCATTAATATTATTAATTATCTATATTTTGGTCCAACCCTTCACCCCTGCTGCAAGCAGAATTCCCATCAACTTCAGGGAAACTTTGGAATTTTAAGTAGGTTTGAATCAGTTTTCTGTATTCAGTCTAGCAGTGATATGGAAAGCCCTAAACCTCTTGATTTTCCAGCAAGTACACAACATGACTCATGAGTGTCTCCATTCCAGTAGAAGGGAATGCAGCAGAAGCATTACTAATGAGGACAGAAGTCTCCCATGAAACAAGTGGGCATCTGTGTTTGTGTGCTGAACTGAAGACAATATGTTAACATATGTTCTAAAGCTCACATTTCTCATCTCTGTTTAGGAATACTGCTGTAAAAGCATAGACCGTGGAAGAGAAAAGGGAGAGAATGCTGAGCTTGGGTTTGCTACATTGCACTTGATGTTTTCAGTCTATTTTCCGAATAAGCAAATTAACTGGCAGGATTGACACACAGTATTATTTTTCTATGTATGCAAAAATGCTAGTTGTGAAATTATGATGCTATATTATTTCATACTAATAAAAAACTTTTAACTGTAGATTGTTATGATAAATGCATGACAATTTAAAAACTATAACTCTAGGCTATTATTTTAGAACTCTTGTGTCTGAACTCCAAAGAGTTTGGCTGAGTTTTATTATTGTTTCTTCATCAAGCCCTCCCCTTCCCACCAATTGCATTGGTGCTCTTATTTTTTTTTTTGATTTAACAGCATCTAGGCCATTTTTCTTTAGAGTGAAATACGACTGTATGAACATAAAAGGCATTAAGACATTCTGTGGCTAGGTTAAAGATTGAGATTGAATCGAGATCAAATTTTATGGTTTTGTTGCTGTCATCTGTTGTCCAGTTTGCCTCATGGAATATTTGAACAATCAAAATTAGAGTTGAAATCTGAAATCCTGTATGCGTTTGGGTTGTTTGGTTTTTAATGAAAACATGTTTTTCTATTTATATGAGACTGTTAACTTAAAAAATATAATTGTTTCCTGTTGTGTAGAACTTTTTTTATATACTTAACCTGATTCCTTGACTACTGCTACAGGAAGCCTTTTTCACCCTGTGAGAACTTTCTGCTTACCAGAAGGTTGTTGGTCACACTTCAGTTTATTTTTCATGCTGCCTTTATTGTCCACAACAAAATAATCTCATACATATAAATCAAGTTCAGGTTATGTCTTGTGCTGTTATAATGGGACAAAATGATTCATCTCCATTCCATTTCTTTCTTGTTCTTTGCAACAGCATCTGTAATTGTGTTTGAGTTGACCTGCTTTCTTATTAATAATTTTCTTTCAAAACTAGGGCAATATTAGCATACTTTGTGTTATATGTAGATTTCTTTGAGTTTCATAAATTCACAGTTAGATTTAGAATGTGAATTCAGTATTTTTGTGCCAATGGATTTGTATCCTGTCTTGGTAACCGTTACAACCTCTTAGAAAGTGGTTCTGAAGGTAGCAAAAGTGGTAGCAAAATCTTGGCTCTGAACCCTAACAAAAAGACGAATTTATAATCATTTTAGTGTTAACACTTAGAAAAATGTAGCTTTAACTATAAACTTACACTGAGTCTTTTACTTCTCATAACAGATCACAGAATCACAGAATCTAAGGGGTTGGAAGGGACCTCGAAAGATCATCTAGTCCACCCCCCCTGCCAGAGCAGGGTCATCTAGAGTCCATCACACAGGAACGCATCCAGGCGGGTTTTGAATGTCTCCAGTGAAGGAGACTCCACAACCTCTCTGGGCAGCCTGTTCCAGTGCTCCGATTACGATTAATCGTTTTGATAACCAGCTTGATTGTAAGCTTGTTTTCAACAGTGATAGAAATGATACTTGTTTTCATTTTTGTTTTTGTTTTGGCCTCTTATTTGTAAAGTCTTGGATCTTGATCAAATGTATAGTTATAGGCTGTAAAATGGGCAACTTTCAATTCACGCTCATTTCGGTATTAGTTAAATAAACACAGGAGATAAAATTATGTATAGGGAAAGGCGTGAATCTGTGCTGAGATCTTTTCAACTTGACATTCTGCAGTGCTGGTTTTAAAGATTTCAAATCAAAAAATCATCCAGAAGTCACAAAATTAATGCCTGAAGTCTTGACTTTTTTAGGCTGCATATGCTCCTGAGTTACATTCCCTTGGAGACGCTCAAGTGTTTGAGCACATGCACTAAATGTCATACCAGCAAGGCAGAAGCTGCATGCATTATGGTCCAAACATCTTTTGGTGCTATGGTGTGTGATTGTAAATAGGCCTTTAATGCTCTCCCTGTCTCAGAGACTTGGCCTGAAGGCACTGCATTTCTGTTGCAATTTATTTGTTTGTTGAACAAAGTATTCTGTGTAGGGCTTTTGTTAGGGCTTATATAAAACCTGAGCTGCTTGCTCCTCAGCTGAGGTTGAAGGAGGACGTCCTTCCTCCCCACCCTGTCACATGCAGAGATGCCATCTGGGTGGATGGGATGAACTCCAGATTGGGCTTGGAACTAATCCAGGAAATGTTACAGAAACCTTGAAGCAAACAGAAGAAAACATAACCAAATGAAGCCTTTCCTCAACAGTGATGCATTCAATGACAGAATGATTTCTTAATGTGTGTGATACCACCAAACATTAGTTTGCTTCCATCAGTGTGAGAACTTTTGGAAAGGTGTAAGTTCTAAGGGTTATAAGAATGTTTTGCCTGAAACCCTGTGCCTTATTTTTGAGGGTGTTTCTTCTTGTGGTGTTGTCAAATATTGGTTTCTGGAGCAATGGGTTTTTTATACTTCTGATTAGTTAATTTATTTCTCTTAGTAGGACTAAATGTGAAAGAAGAGAAGCAGCTTGGACAGCCATCCTTACCTTTACTAGTCTCGATTTCAATAATTTTGGTTATTTTTATTTATTTTTTTTTCTATGAAAAGTCATTTTCTTAGACCTGTGGAGTGGAAGATTACTTAGAAAAGCAAGAACCGTTTTCCTATTCTTTTTTTTTCTTTGATTATCCAGCTACTTTTTCTCATGGTTACATGTCATTATTTTTTTGTTTGACAAAATACCTGAAAGGTCCAAATTTAATCTGTTGTGGTGCATCCTCAGTCTCTAAATTTATGTTGTTCATATTACATAAACTTCAAGTAATATTATTTAATCTGGACACCAGGTATAAATTCTCTGTCCTGTCATATATTCTGTTTAAAACAAAACAAAGCCCTCAGGTTACTCAGCTATGACCAAGAACCAAGATGGTTTCTAACTAATTTTGCACTTTTTGATCATCCTTTGATGAACCTTTTCGTGGTCACTCTGAGGCTTCCTTTTCCTGGCAGATCCGTAGCCTCAATCCTTTGTTTCCAACGTGCTCTGCCCATAACGAATTGAGATCTCTACTTGAGAGCTTTCTTTACATTTAAATGATTGTACCTGCTCCAAGAAGTTGTTAGAGGGAGCCATGGCATTCTGAACGGAAGCTCTCAGGCTCCCACCCAGCCACAAATCATTGAGTGTGTCTTTGTCATCCACTCTGTCTGCCAGAACTCAGCATTACTTGGTAGATACCCACAGGGTAAGATCTTTAAATTTAAAGGTCATTCTCAAATGGCTATTAGGGAGACAGTAAATAATCAAGAACAGGTAGGACTTCTTGAGGCAAAAATTATATCTCGTGGCTTTTAGAGCTTTCCATATTGTGATCTTTTTAGAGATGTAGCAGAAAGAGATAGAACAGCAATTGGAAACCTGGAGATTTGAAGTTAAGTTCCTAATACTCCTTTGAGGCTACTAAGTAGACCTGGCCTGATTTTTCAGGATTGCTGAGCAATCCAAAATCCCAGTCAAGTAACTTAATCATTGTGGATTTGCTACTAAAATAAGTAAATAATCTCCATAGTATGTAAACTCACTGAGTTTTGAAATCTGATAATTTCCTTCTGACTGTCATTACACAATGATTGTTTCTTAGCCAAGTTAGGGATTACATATATTTAGCCTAGATCTTCTTTGTTTCTGATTGTTGAGTTGTCTTCCTGGAACTGATGGTTATACCACTGACAAAAATACTATTATGAGTTAAATGTAACAGATCCATCAACATAATGGATTGTTTCTGTTCCTCCTATTTTTCATTCATTTATGAATTTTTAATTCCATTTATTTGTCAGTCTTCTCTTTTTCCAATTCTTCTGTTTCCATGTAGTTGCAGTCAAGTGGTTTCAGGCTTTTCTAACAAGCTGTGCTCTGCGTCATGCTGAGAGCATTGTGAATGAAACCATCGTGACTGGAGAAGAGGAAGAGCTGTTGTAAGAGGGGACTGAAAGCAGCTGATCAGTTTGAATTCTTCTCCAAGCCTTGTTTTGGTGGTTTGTCCCACCTGATGAGGGAAGCACCTCACATGTACATGTTAGGATACTTTGACCTGGCTTTTCATACCTGGCACTTGTTTACAGTTTGGTTATGGTCAGAAGGGAGCAGACGAGTTAAGTAACCTTTCTGAAAATGGATTAGAGTTACGATATTGGTATCAAATAGTATGTTTTGTACTGCTTTTTTAGTTTGAATTGGGAACTGGAAGTCTCCAGGGCATGAATGATTAATACTTAATAGAGAGCAGCTGGAAACCAAGTAGGGTTTTATTGATGAAAACATATTTCAAAGATTCGGAGTTGTATTCCAAAAGGGAGACTTCAACTGGCTAAAAGACTTAGATGAGAGGTTGGACAGTGTCTGGAGAAATGAAAACAAATGAAACCATGACTTTCTTTGGTGTTTTCCATTGCTTTCACAGTGGGCTGTCCCCATTGCATGCTTACTGGAGAGCTTCGTCTTGCTGGGCTGCTTTTCAGTGACATTTATCTTTGAAGAGGGTTTCTCTTTTAAACTCAGCAGTCACAGTTTTGTCCAATGTTCAGGATGGGTGAAAGGATGGGTGACTTATGCTGTTTTTCATCTAGTATATATGAGGTTGTTTTAAAATACTGCCCAACAGTGATTGCAGAAGCAAGGAAGAATGTGATTTAGTGAAAATACTAGTTTTGAAGTAATTTATTTTCTATTTCTGAACTACTGGTCATAAGCAGTTTGTCTACAAAAAATAAAGTGGGTAACAATTTAAAGCATCAAGCACCTTTGCTTTCCATGTCAGTGAAAATCCCCTCCTGCTGCCCCTTGCTGTGGATGTTGAAAGGAGCTACAGACTGAGGGAAAGCGGGAACCAAGGGACTCATTGGGGAAGATTCATTTCCATATGAAATGAGGCTAAAAATATGTTTTAATGCATTGCTAATAGTGATGTATGGGTGAGAGCAAGTTTAATGAAAAGCTGTCTTATGCATTTACAGGATAACATTGTTCCTGTAATTGGGTACTGAAAACAGGCCTTGTTATTTGTTGCAACAAATACTGGAGAAATGACAAGATAAAGAAGAGGTCAAAGAATGGTGATGGAGCTTTTAGAAAGAGAAACAATGAACGTGAACACTCTCAGTGGTGAGGTGGTGTATGAATGGTATCAGTGGTCACGTTCAGTCAGCAGTATTAAAAGTTACTGAAAGAGGATGTGTTTTCAGTAGGTAGGTAAAGTTTTGTAAAGCCTGCTCAATCTATTCAACAACACGGTACTTGAGAAAATAAAGAGAATGGATAATAAATACATTAAAAGTGAAGTGTCTAATAGACTGCTTTTGTCTGAAGTGGTATTTGAGGATTTTCTTGCCTTCTGGACATTTCTTAACTGCGGAGACAATGGCTTGTGGGATACAGAACAGAAATTGAGATTATTCACATCATTCACATTTTTGAAAAAGCACAGGAGTGAAGGCAGAAGGGAAAGCACAGGCACAGCCTGAACAGTCTCATAGTTCCTCGTGTCACCAAACCTGGTTTTGTTGTTCTGTTAAGGGAAAAATCTGATAGGCCATAGGTCTGAAGGGGACAGTGAGATCATCCAGTTGATCCTGCCTCCAATGTCGTACTGGTCATGTATTTGTCCATTTTTATGAAGAGAGCAAATGATAGAGACTGCCGAGCTGTGCTGGGCGCTCTGCTCTGGTGCTTCGCTGGCCACTGCTGCAGGGAGAGTGGTTTGACAAGGATGATGGTGGCTGTCCTTTATCCGAGATGATTGTTTAGTTTGGCCAAGAAAACAGAAGGAGAAGCTTGCAGAGTAGGTGTCACTCGGCATACTAGCAGGTTACTCCTAAGCAGCCACAGGAAAGTAGAGGCTGTGTGCTGGTGAAACCAAAGGAGGTGCTTGTATTGAAGTATGCTGAACAGTTTTCAAATTGAAATATTCAACTTTGCTGGAGAGTTAATTTTCTTAAGGGAGGATTGGAAAAGAAAATTCTTCTATTTCCATTTCTCTTAATTTTATGACTTTATGTAAATAATTGTTTGAAGTCACTTCAGTTTCTCTCGAAAATTGGTTTATAATTCGCACCGTAAGAGTGTCAGTAGACTCTGAAATGTCTCTTGTCTTCATTTCTTGCTATAAATGGTCTACATTGCCAGTGTACGGTGTGGCAGCAATGTTTCTTTGCCTAATTTTCAGCAGTGTAGGTGTTAGTAGGCAAAAGTGAATTAGAGCAAGTTACTTCTGAATGCCAGTGCCTAAAAAACCCCAACATTGTAGTTAATATTGGCCATATTTAATGCACATACTTATTGCAAAGAGATTTAGCGACCATTATGTGGAAATGACACCTATCTGCTTTAAGAAAGGTTTTAGCATAAAATGTTTCAAGGCAGTGACAATGTATAATGCTAAATGGATACATAGTGTAGTCATTTGTCTTGATTCTAGTCAGTCATTTTCTTCTTAGAATTCAAATGCTAATAGAGTTTGCTTTTTAATTTTGATGCTGTACAGATTCCTTTAGTGTCTACACATGATATATATATAGGTATACAATTTAAATTACATGTTGCAAGTGTTGCACGTATCTTAGTAGTTATACAGTCGTATTTCCCATTTACGTTAAGAACTTTTCTTACTATGTTCAATTAGTTGCCTACTGATCTTGTTCTGTGTGTTCTGCTTTCCCATCGTGCCAGGAAGCGAGGAAAAGATTTTGTGATGCATGAAAAACCAGTATATTTTCTTAGCAAAGTAATTCAAAACCTAAAAGTAAAACCCGAGAGTAATGATGATTTAGAGCACTGCTCAATCTGTTTTGCAGTGTAATTTTCATATGGAACGATGAGGAATGAAAACTTCAGAATTAATTGCTTAGTCAGTGGGAATTAGTTCTTTGCACTGAGCCCAGGAATGGGGCGATGGAGGCATGAATGAGAGCTTCCTTCTACAGCAAGTTCTTGTGGGTTTTTTCCTTAAGTTTTGTATACGTGTTGTTGCTTGTGTGTTAGTGATGTGAATAAGATGGGATCTAGGTAGCGTTTACTGATGCCAGAGTTCTTTTATTACTGACATAGAAGATTCACAAACAAAAGGAGATTTCAGTGAGGCTGCTTGGTAGACAAGAAACAGACTTCATCTGGCAAGTAGGTGGGGTTTGAGTAATGTGCTCCTTGAAATTGAATGTTTTTCAGTAGTTGCATAGAAACTGGCAGATAATCTTATCACATTATATAGTAAATTATGAATCTAAAGATGCTGCTGCTTTGGTTACTGTTTAAGGTAAAGGATATCTTGAACATTTGCAGAAGTATTTGCAAGAAAAGACCTTTAAATAGATGAGTGTGGTTGGTGTGAGTCTCTGCTCTGAAACGTTACAGATAGGGCTTTCAGTTTTCTGAATGTAGGCCTGTATTTTGTTGAACATTAATCTGCTAAGTTACAGTACCCAACATGGGCCACAGCATTGCTGTTCAAGCTGAGCTATTTATGTTCAGTCCCAACCGTTTGTTCTGTTTTCTGTGAAAGAGAAATTGAGTTACATCTGTAGAAGTCACTGCATACTTGGACTCTGCTGGGTGGGTATATATATATTGTCATTCCTGGACTGTAAAGGTACTAATAAATGTAATTAATTTACTTTGTGCACCTTACCAGCCCAGGCTGTTGCCTTGTTCCTGTCCCTTTATTTGGGATTTAGGTTTTCATAGGCAATATGTTTGCTGAGAAGGGGGTACTGGTAGAAATTATTGAAACTTGAAGTTAAAAAACACAGGGGAGGGGAAGGTTTCAGATGAGAGTTAAGATAAAAAACTAACCTTGGTTTTGCTCCTTTGCTCTTCTAAAATTTCCTTTCTCATTCTCTTCACTGTTGTGAAAATTAATTCGACACACATGCCTGCCCAGTCTCCAGTGTGGCAGTGGGAAAAGTCTTTCTTGGCAGGATTTATTAGTGTCAATTCCATGTGCAGAGTCCTTTGAGCAGTGCTGTTTGCTGGTTCTGCTATTAGATACTTAGAAATGGGTTTTTATTTGCAGGAATTAGAAGCATTGTCACTGCTGAAAAGTATTAGGGGGAAAAAAAGAGAAATATACTTACATACCCATTTCAGTAGGTACAAACTGACTCTGAACATGTGATTTTGCCACATCTGCACACCAAACCAATTCTGGATATGACCATGTTATTAAAAAACAAAGGAATTGGAATCCACAAGGTCTCAGCATTTAAAAACACTTTTATTCATAAGGCCTTGATAAAATTAGTATTTTTGGTGTTAAAAATTAATAGTTATTTACAGGAATAAACATTTAGTGATGGAGAGCCTTGCTCATAGCAACAGCAATGCTGTCTTGTTCAGGAGAATAAATCAGTCACTATTTTTGTCTCTTTAATTGCAACAATTCTCAAATAATTACTGAAAAACAGCAGAGAACTTTGCATATAGCTTTCAGTAAACTCTTTCATTTCACGAAATCCATTCTTAACTAAAAAGCAGAGTAGAAATATAAACAGATTATCTACTGTCTGCACTTTATTTGTGTCTGTTGGTCTCTGTTAATGTCAGAGAGATGTATGTTGTGGTATTAACAGGTCTGACATGGATTACTTTCAAATGCATTCTCTTTGTCCTGATTCCCATCTCCTGGGCCTCAGCAGTGATATAATTACTGCTCTTTCTCCTTGAAGAAAAAGAACCTTGAAGAAAAGGAGCCTGCAAGCTCCCTATTTTACAGCCTTGATTTCTGTCTACATGATGCATTGTCACGCATTTCAACTTGATTTAAGATGCTTTTTTTTTCCAATTTGTATTTCACTTCTTTCTCTTAAAAACAAAATGCTATTTGTATGTTTGATGCATATAATTTCTTTAAGCCTTTCTGTGTTGGATTTGGAGATACTGATTTGTATTTATCTAAATTTAGGGTTGAAATACAGCATATTGTATGTGCCATTGCCTTTTAATTGTAGGGAGTGCTGAACAATTTTAGTTCTTACAAAATCAGGTTCTTATTCTTGATATGTGACCAATTATCTAATACAGTTCCACGTGGGTGTGGGTTTGCATGGAATATGGCATAGCAAGCAGTGACGTGTAATCTCCCTTTTGAGGAATACTTATTGTACTTCTGAAATACCTGCTGACGATAGCTGCCAGAATTAGGTAGAAAATTGAGACTAAGATATTCAAAGCAAGAACTTAAAATCTTACTTGCTGCAGATTTGTAAGTAAGTATCAATTAAAATCTTAATATGGTGGCCACGATAATGCATATTCTTTTTCCCAATTTTTGAGAATCCATCTGCTCTGGGTTTATATGCTGTATCATACGGGTGTTCTAGCAATAATTTCAAGGGCTGCATTCACTCAGATTTTGTTTTTTTTAAAGTTAAACCTTAATTTTGAAAACATAAAAATATAAATTCTGATGTTTCTGATGCTACCTTTGAAGGTGTAGTCAAGTGAATAATTTCTGTGTGAATGCTGCAATATCTTAAAAATATTTTAGTGGATGGAGAATCTGGCCCTCTTGGTAGCCTTTGAGGCAGTGTAGAAGGATGCAGCACTGGTCGTGCGTCCTGCTTCACTGAGGGTAAAATGCACCTTCTACTCTGTTTTGGTTAAGCGCTTCAACATTGCTTTCTCTGTCATTTCTTTTGTCCCAAAAAATCAAGATGTAGTTTTCCAGCAGGAGCTAAGTAGTAATGTCTCAGTCCAGCATGGCCGAGGAATGGCAGAACTCTGGCTCCTCTCCAGTGCCTCCCCTTCACTTTTTTCTTGTCCTTCACAACTGCAAGTCAAGTTCTGTTTTCCAGTATGAAATTCAAAGTCCAGTTGTTTATATATTGTGTTAGAAATTAAAAACAACATAAAAATGAGGAAAAGCCTTTAAAGGGTAATTGTACCTAGTAGTGAACTACTAAAAGCTGCTCAGTACTATGTGTCGTGAGTCTTTAATTACAGAAGTTAAAAGGTTGGTGCTTGTGATTTTCCAGATGATTGAAGGCATTCAAAGCTTTTCAAATCCGTGCCACTTCTCAGTTCTCCTCCCACCTCTATTTGTTCATTCTCCTTTGGTCGCCTCAGTGTGTGAGTCAGGGAGAGATGAAAAGAAACAATTATCAAAGCAGAAGAACACAGAATGAACAAATTAAGTATGTTAAAAAATATTATTAGGATTTGAGCTATACTTAGCACTCCTTTGGCTTTCCAGAACAATGGAGGTTGCATTATATTTTGAGTTAACACATATGGACAAGTTACACAGTACCAAGAATATTCCTAAAAAGCATTTATTGATTCAGCTCAAAATGTGTAAAAGAGAGAAGCCTTTTAAATCAAACAGCATGAATTTTTTATGTTTTGGGATCTTTGCTCCTTTGTTCTGTTCTTCACCTTTTAAACTTGTGTTAATAGGCTCTCTACCAAGATTTTGATTTATTACAAATGGCTTTTCATGGTAATATATTGATTTTTTTCTCCTCTGTTAGAGGAGTGCTCCCTACTTTGTCAATCATTTGACCCCTCTGTGATGATAGTCTTGCTTTCTTTGAATGTTTGAGAAAGAGCTTATAGAGAGTTCCCTTTTAACGCTCGCTGGGGAGGATATGGAAGAATTGGATTAAATTTTGTCCTTGGTTTAAGAAGGATTTAAATAGATGTTTCTCATGTCTCAAGGTCCCAGCTTTGAGGTAAACAGCAGATGTGAGATGTGTTCTGCCTCCCTTGTTACGGTCTGCCATTGTGCATTAAAAAAAATTGAGGTTGGTTTGGCCCAAAAAAGCCAGGCAGAACGTGACTCTGAAGCCTTATCAGTTCGGACCTTGCCTGGAAAAGGGATTTTTCAGAAGATGTTTTTGACTCCAGTTCCAATTCAGCCTGCTGCTCGTGTGTGTCAGTCCCATGACAGTTTGCTCATTTTTCCCTGTCTGCTCAGTAACTCTGCTTTAATTTTTGAAGCATTTGATGTGATTGATGCATCAGTTTTTGCAGGGTTGCATCTCCTTACATTTGTCAGCGGGCAACTTCTCCCTTCTTCCCAGTGGACTGTTCTGCCTTTGCTCAGTTCCCATACATACCGTGTGCCTATCTGTCCTCTTTTATTTTTTTTGTGGGTGGGGTGGGTTATGGGGGTTTTTTTCTAAGATTTTTGAACATTTCAGTGCTGAGGATGGTTTCAGTGCTGGACACCTTTTGTCTAGAGACTCTGACTTGTCTTCTGTCTAGCTCAGAATTTGGATTTAGCTAAGGTAAAGAAATCAATCATAAGTAAAAGTCTTTAATAATTATCCAATAAAAGTATTTATAATTATAATTTATTTTTGGCAAATATTACAGTTTTTGGTGACAGATATTAACTTGGCAATACAAGAGATGGAAAGTGATGATAAATGAAAACGGGTGTTTTGGTTTTCATTTTCCCAATGGATGCATAAAAAATGATACTGCATAAGTAATAATAAATGTCACCATGCCAGTTTGTATTAAGTGATCTTTTAATAACCACTTGCTGCTGCTACTAAAGTGCTAAATCATTTCAGTGTATCACTTCTGTTTCCCTTTTAGAAAGTTTGTTTGTGTTAAGTGACAACTTCAGCCTAGAGTTGTGTCTGGAAGTCGCTGTTTTCAGTTTAATTGGTGTGTAAATATCTTATGGTACTTTATATACAAATAAATTAAGTCTTATTTAGGATAGAGCTGTGTAAGTAAGGAAGAAAAAAATCTGTGTTAAGTTAGTATAATTACAGAATCAGTGGAAGAGTTTAAAAATAGCTAGTCTCAGATGGTATTTCATAGAGGTAATTAAAGCATGAAAAGTTATGATAAAAACCTTTTGTTCTGCTGCTCTCCTGGAGTGCTTCAGGCTTAATGTTTTACGATCAAAACAGTCATTTCTGGCCTGGAAACCGCACTATGACAGAAACTTGTCTGCTGCAGAAATGGAAAAAATTTTGCTAGTTTCCTCTAATTATATACATTACTAAAGAAATATACTATTTCAGAAGGTTTGTGAGCTTGATATGTTTAAACCATTCATATCAATGTTCCATTTTTGGAAGACATACTGTCCAGAGGGAGTGATGTGTGAACAAAAGCAACCTTTCATTAACTGCTTGTGTATAGTTCTAATACTAGTGGCAGATAAATACAAAGGGAATGTGATGCTGGTTCCTATAGCTCATCGTGTAGATATTCCTGTGTGAAAGTGTTGGTACCCAGCTGTGGCCATGAAAGTCTACAAGTGGTAGCGTAAGCAGATCCATCCTCCTCGGAGCATGAGGCAAAGCATTGCTGGCTGGTGAGGGGAGGTGATCCTTCCCCTCTGCTCAGCCCTGGTGAGACACGGAGTGCCCTGCTGGGCTCCCAGGACAAGAGAGACACGGACATGTTGAAGTGAGGCCAGCACAGGGCTATGAAGGTGATCCATAGTCCAAGAAGAGGTTGAGAGCTGAGATTAGTTAGCCTGAAGAAGAGAAGGCTCAGGAGGAATTTACCCATGGGTGGCGGGAGGTGTTAAAAGAAGGTGGAGGCCGACACAGTGGTGTCCAGTGACAGGACAATAAGGCAATGGGCTCAAACTGAAATACAGGAAATTCTGTTTAATGATAAGAAAAAAACTTTTTACTGTGAGTGTTGTGAAACCCTGGAGCAGGCTGCCCACACTGGTTGCCGAGTTTCCATCCCTGGAGATACTCAAACACTGACACAACCTGCTGTTGCTGCCTCTGCTGTGAGCAGCAGGTTGGACCAGACAATCCCCAGGGGTCCATTCCAGCCTCAACAACTGTGTGATTCTGTTCTAGTCAAAGACTCTAAAATAGCAGGAATTTAGCTGTATGTTTCTGTACTGATAAGAATTTTTTTTAAGCTTTGTTGATTATACCTCAGGTTTTCAGTGGATTGGTAGTTCTCTGTGCTTTCTTACAAGAAACCTCTTCTGTGTATTTTTTTTTTTGCTTATTCAGGCAGGTGAATTTATCTTTTCAGGGATGAGATGAAAATTTTACAATGGATGTGTTTTATCCAATTTGGCAGTCTGAACATATAATTGGAACAAAATCACTGATAGAGTCACGAGAAACTAAAATTCCTCTAGCTGCCTAGAAAGAGGAAATGAATGTTCCTGCTCCACTGGCTCTGCTGCTGAGGTGAATTCCCATGTGGAGGAAAAGTGGATATTTAATGTGTCAAGAGTGTGCAAGTTAACAGGACGTGGGTTAAAGTATGTTGGAGATTACCTTGTCAGAAAGATTACCTTGTAAACACTAAATGTGAATATTTGCCATCTCCTCCTACGGACTTGCTCTGTAGATACTAAAGTGACTACTACTTGCTAGGTAACTCACTCCACTCACAAACTGAGCTCCTTTGTGCCAAGGCAAGCTTCGTGTATGCTCATGCAATGGAAATACCAAAGCTTTGGAAGATCCTGGCTGCTGTCAGGGAGAAGCATAGTGCCATCCTTCTGAATCAGGCAGCTGGACTTGGGACAGTCTCTCACCACAGCAGGTGACTTTCAGCCACAGTTAGGAGTCTGGTTCCCAAGTGGAATCTTTGTCTACCAATTTCTTCTTCCCTTCTTCACCCCTTTTGGCGTGTATTAAGAAGAGTGTGGCCAGCAGATCAAGGGAGGTTCACCTCCCCCTCTAACTCTGCCCTGGTGAGGCCACATCTGTAGTATTGTGTTCAGTTCTGGTCTCCCCAGTTCAAGAAAGACCAGGAACTACTGGAGAAAGTCCAGCAAAGGGCTACAAAGATGATGAGGTGGCTGGAGCATCTCTCTCCTGAGGGAAATCTGAGAGACCTGGGGCTGCTTAGCATGGAGAAGGGCTGAGAGGGAGTCTCATCAACGCTTATAAATGTCTTACAGGGTGAGTGTCAGGAGGATGGGGCCAGACTCTTCTCAGTGGTGCCCAGTGACAAGACACGGGGCAATGGACACAAACTGGAACATGAGGAAAAACTTCTTTACCTTGAGGGTGACAGGGCACTGGGCCAGGCTGCCCAGAGAGGTGGTGGAGTCTCCTTCTCTGGAGACATTCAAATGCTGGCTGGATGCAATCCTGTGCCACCTGCTCTGGGTGACCCTGCTTTAGCAGGGGGATTGGACTGGATCATCTGCAGAGGTCCCTGCCACCTCCCACCATGCTGTGATTCTGTGATTCTCCAAGTCTTCTTGGAGAATTCCAGTCCTAGAAGCAGACAGTCTACATTGTATGCCTGAAAGGTCCATCCAGGAGGCACAACCAGAGGTGGGGAAGGGATGTTGAGAGGTCACCTAGTCAGGCCTTTCTCTTGGAGCAGGACCATTGATATCCCTGAATCAAGGCAGCTACAGCTTGGTCTAGCAAAGTCTTACAGACCTCCAAGAGGGATTTCTGAATCTGGAAGACTGCAGGCTAAACTGAGCTTATCATGCCTTTTCATGGAATGATGCAATTAGCACTGGGGTTTTTTTTGAAAATATTAGGAACAATTTTGTGTAATTTGATGGCAGAACACTTAAAAAGTGGGTTTGAGCAATGCTGGAGACATTCATGTACAAGCTATAAAATTACTCAACTCTTAAAAGATGTTGGTATAGTAAACAAAACAAGGTTATGGCTTTGTGTTATTTTTTCTAAATGAAAAGGCTTTAGGTAGTCATGGTTTATGTCAAACCATTTTTTGTATAAAAATGATAGAAAAATAAAATTTCCTGTACTAAAGTAAATGCCAGTGCACCAATACAAACAACCCACGCCCTAATTGCAGAAAGAAGTTCTTGACTTAAATGACTTTGACATTTTGTAAGTATAGAACATAGAGAATCAGAAAAATGTAGGCGTCTGCCTCTCTCTTCCCTGTAACCTCCCTCTCGACAGACTGCAATTAGCTTCCACTTCAGCTTCCTCAGGTTAAACGAGGCAGCCCTGCCCTTTCCTCGTGGCGTACGCTCCAGCCATCCAGCCATCCTGGTGAACCTCTACTGTGCCCTCTCCACCGCTGCTGACATGTCGCTTGTACCGATGGGCTTGGCACAGGACACGTGGTGCTCAGGATGTGGTATCACAAGTGCCGAGTGCTGAGAATTCTCACTGCCCTCGGTCTGGGCTGTATGGGATGTACACATGGGCGAGCAGGGAAGGGAGAGCTGGTTTGAAGGCATTAAGAATGTTGGGAAACCAAATTTGTGGGATATATCAAATGCACTCCCGACTGCACCGTTGAAAAAAAATAAGCAAAACGTGCCTGCTCAGTCTATTGATAACAACTCTACAGGCATAGATTTATAAATATTAGAGAAACACTGCTGAATTCTGTATAACACCTGACTAGTGTTTTACGTAGAGAGCTTTTATTTTAGAGCAGTGAAGCCATAGCACTGCTGCATCAGTGCCAGTTCTGCTCCTGACCACAGTGAAAGCAGAAGCAAGTGACAAAGTATTTAATCAGGGGGAAAAAAATAATCAAATACCATCTCTTTTTCCCAAATAAGCAATTTGGCAGTGCCAGACAGTGATTTTTGTAGCCAGCTTCATTGCAGTCTGTTTTGTGGTGAAATTGGGTGTTCATCAGTCACCGTGGTCATGTGTGCTCCCAAGGGTCACATCATTCCACGTGGTGGGCATTGCATGAGGGATGGTACACTACAGGCATCACAGTAATATGATGGTTTGCTCTGAAAATCCGAGCTGCCTGGGTCACGCTGGAAGTGAAAAGGTGCTTCCTGGTCATTCTTTGGTCTTGAAACAGCGCTAACAGGGTCTGTCCTCAGTGCCCGTGGACTGTTCTGGTGGTGGTGGACAGAAGGGTCTGGGGAGGAGAAGGCAAACCCCTGTGTCTCAACTTGTACCGAATTTCTTGATGCTGACTCACTCGGAAAGTTCAATTTGGCTCCCCAGCTGGATTATTTTTGGCTACTGCAGTTGATATTTGAGGTTTATTTTAATCTATTACTAATTTCTCTGGAACTGAAAGCAAGAATGGTGTCATCATGAGGAACCATGGCTGAATGTAACAGTGAGAAAAATGCCTGCAGACTGTGCACACTATTCTTAATTATACTTTTTAAGGTTCTCTTAGCATTCATCCCATTTCTTTACAGCAATGAATACCAAAGCAGCAGTTAATTACAGCGGTACCATTTTTTGTTCCTCCCCTCATTATCTCAGCCCTGCGCTGGGCTGTTGTGCAGTGCTGGCTCCTTGGCCACGGGCCTGGCAGAGCCCCGCGCCGGCGGCACAGGAATAGCATGGCAGATGGCAGCAGGCACTATTTATAGCTGCGGCCAAGCTGCCCGAGGTGAACGCCGCTGAAATAGTCTATCAGGATTGTTTTCAGCTATTAGGAGACTGAGAAGATAATTTCAGGGAGGGGAAGGAAAAAAAAAAACCCAAACAATCAGAATTTGCATTCCTCAGAAGCCACCCTGGAAATGAGAAAGTCTCGCTCAGTATCGATTTCTGTATTTTTCTAGCCAGTGGAAGCTATTTTTTTCCTCTTGATTTCTGCCCTCTCTCCACCAGTCGCCCTGCAAACCTCCCAAACGCAGCCTGCCTCGCAGCTCTGTAGTGCTGGTTGGGGCTGAGCTGGGAGAATTTATTGTTCTGTGGAAGTTGTGCTGCCATGGCAACTCAGGCACACAGAATTTTAATTGCAAGGCACAATATATGTTTATGAAAATAATTAATAAAGATGCTAACAGGGATGTTTTTGTTATAGTGGTATCTTTTGTAAGGCATTTCTCACTCTGGCTTTTTGTTGCACAAAAAGAAAGTGGGACAGGGTTTTTTAAAAATTAATAATTTTACTATTTGCATCATGAAGTTTGGGGTTGGTTTTCTTTTTTTTAAAGTCAGACCAGAATGAAACATTGTTTTTTCAGTGTTGAACCTAGGCATGTATGGTTGAGTTTGGGTTTGATGGCATTCATATCAAAAGCTGCAAACTATATTTTCTACCAAAGCAGTGGAACTTGAGCAATCAGATGCATGCAGTCCTGAAAACCCAGTCTTCGGGCTGACAGGAGTCTGTGACAAGGAAGAATAAAGAGACAATATTTTAAGTTTTGCCTTATCTAAGCAAACTTGTATCACTTTGCCATGACTGTTGCCCTTCTGGTGGTGTGCGGGTGTTTGGCCGGTGCTGCTGTGCGGGCGCAGGCAGTGGCAGAGCCCCCCTGCCCTCCCCTCGGTGGTGCAGGACAGCCATGTGTGCACAGGATCACACAGAGCTGGAGACACAGTGCTGTCGATAGCTCGAAATGGAGCCGTGATGCACTGGGTGTGATCTGTGCTGGGGGTGAATTCTCTCATTTCATCTGGTTGACGATTGAAATCTGCTGTCTGGTTTTGTTATTGATTTTAATTTTTTTACTGTAAACCATGCACTAATTCTCTCTTCTTGTGAGTAGTTGGTATTGCTCGTTATGAAATATTTTATATTTTTATTTTACAAAGAACTAAAGACAACCCAATAAAAATACAGGCTTCTAAATTTTGTATTGAATGCAGCACTGATACAGTGATGTAGTCATGGTAAGTCTGTTTAGTTATTCCACGTTTTCCTCATTTCTCTCCGACCCTCACGCGTGAAGATTTTAGTGCTATGGCTGCTGGTAAGGTGAAATGTCAGCTAACTCATTACCATGATTTTTGCTGGGTGTGTATAATATATGAATCCAAATGCTAAGGAGGGGATTTTTTACTCTAAGCGTGTTGCCTTGTGAAGTTCCTCTTAGAAATAACAAAATGGAACAAGACTTCTTGCTTTAAAGATTAATAGCATATGATCCCAATTAAACTTTGTATTGGGACAGGAAGGCCACCTACAGTTCAATTAAACACATCTCTCTCTCATTGTTTGCTACCAACTTTCTCAGGTGTTCACAAAACACTAGCCCTGTTACGATACATTGTACATTTAATGTGCTGGCTTAATGATTTTATTGCTGTGTGATAGCTTTCAAATGCATGGGAAAACAAAAATACATTCTGCTCATTAAAGGGTTGTGTATCAAGTTCAACTTCATTAGTTTTGATTAGGACTGAGTCGGTGCCATCTGTGCTGTCAGTATTGTACATCTTTCACAGGGAAGATGAGAGATTTGAAATCCAATTCTCTCATGGTGTATTGCCCTCTTATTTCGTGTGGTTTCGTACAAAATTAACTTGGCTGCGTTCCATTTCTTTGTAGCTGAGCTTTTTATTTTTGGCTTCAGTTACCTGGCAGTGGAGTCTTTGGGCCAAGTTTTGATCTTTTGTGCCGTACTGGTTACCATGTAAAATTTTTTTAAAGCTTCAAGTGTGTTGGTTTCCATGCATTTTCAAAACTAAGAAATACCGCAGTATGTTATCCCTCTGTTTATAAACACATTAAGAATATACCCTTGTCTGAGATAATATTGAAATATATTTAATAAAGGAAGAAGGCTTAACAGTATTGACTGCTAGAGATGCAGTCAAGTGCCTTGCATAGAGAGCTAACTAGTGAAGGAAGAGCAGCTACGGAGAGCACTGGGTGCAAGCTGGAGTCACTTAGAACTCGTTACCAACTGTTAGTAGATGTACTCGCCTACCAAGAGTCAGTCAAACCCCGTCTCTTATTGTTTACAGATGACCCTTCCTACAGTGCTACATAAGATGGAATTCTTTGGATATTTTCTTGGTTTTTTTGGTGATAGGAGGAATCTGGGATAGGTCACCTGGGATTCTGTGTCAAATCTACTAATGACTCAGGCCAGGTCCTGCCTGAGCTCTCATTTTGGGAAGCAGCTTTCTGTTCTTTCCAGAACTTTCAGTTGCAAAGGATCTTTAAACTTTGTCCTGCATGAAACATTATGTGGCATAGAACTGCAGCTTTTTCAAAAGCTGATGGATAGAGGGTTCCTTGATAGCTAAAGCTGATCTAAATTGGGGTGGCTGCCATCCTGACCTCTCGCCTGCCCCAGCTGACCGTTCCCACCTCCTCTGCTTTTCCACTGCCACCAGTGCCCATGTGAGCAGCCAGGAAGAGACATCAGGGAGCTGACCTGGATGGAAATCAATGATACATTTTCCTCTGGGGTAGCTGTGACCTACATTAGTGCAGTGTATGATCAGATAAGTGCTGGTGCTGGCTTGAGGGGGAACGTGTGGGGATGCATAGCCAGAGGGAGGAGCAGCACAGGGCTGCGGCAGCCTTAGGCCACATGCAGCATGATCTTACGATGTGCTGTAAATCTGTGATACAGTATTTTAGAAGTGGATGGCTAATTGAGGCAGAGGTTAACTTGCCCTTTGACTTGAAGTTCTGCTCAGTATGTTTGATCCACTTAATTTCAGATAGGATTATGATATCCATTTAAGGTTGCATCGCCACTGCTTGGCCTCACAAGATCAGTGTTGAAGTGTAAAACACGCTTCTACAAGTTACTGACCCTCGCTGGGGTGAGTGGCCGTGCAGATTGGAGATGCACGCTTTTCCCTAATGGCAATTATATCTTTATAAATGAAAATATTACTTTTCATCATTCATGTTACACACACCCCTTGAGATCTTGAAAAAAAATTTAGAAGTTTTGCTGACAAAAAGTAGCAGCAGAACCCAGGCAGTGGCTTCAGTCCTCCCTTGGTGTTCTCTCTAGTGTTAAAAACTTCCTAAAATTTGAGGGTTAGACAACTCCTGGATTCAAAGAATGCTGTTGCTTCGATTTTATTTTGGCTAGCTGGAGTAAATCACCTATTTGGCTGTCTCCCTTTCTCTTTGAAGTGCTGGGTGGGAGCTGCTGTGCAGGCTCATGTGTGCACAGTGCTCGAGCTGTAGTTGGTGCCTGTCCATTTGTAACAGATTCTCTCCTCCTCTCTCAGGGAGCCAGCTGTAAAATAAGTAGTAAGCCTAACGAAGCATGAAGAATTATTGGCCTACAAATTAACAGTTAAATACTTCATGGTGTGGGGTTTTTTTATTTGCAAAGATCCAGACATACACACTTGTCTTCTCACAACCCAACTCCGCAACACCACTGAGGTGTTTCTAGGTAATCCACTAGGAAATAAGTGTGAAGAATACCTTTGAAAAACGCTTTACACCTGCAGGGAGGGTAAAGCACCCTGATCTGTACTTGAAGTGTGTGTTCAGTGTACTTTGAATGTAACATTTTTGTGTTGGCTATCCGTTTTGTGTTATTTCACAAAGAGTTTACCAATTCCATAAACACAGTGCTGGGTTTACTGCTTCACCCTGTGGTCATCGCAGTGTCAGTGGTGAGTGTGACCCATACACTTGACCCATACAAGTGTAGTTGGTGAGCGTTTGCTTTCTTATTTTTCTTCCTTATTTTTATTCAGAGGTTTCCCATTACTGTTTATTTCTCTCGCAAGGTTCCTCCTGTCATACTATCAATTATTGATGAGGTCTGCTCTTGAAGCATTTGTTCGTAATGAATAATTTCAAAGACAAATAAAAGACCCCTCTGCAAATTTAATGTTTTGCCCTTTTGTAGAGTGTTACACTGCTTTCTTGGAATGGTGCACTTGGAAAACAATCCAATGCAAAAGCTATTTTGTTTGAAGTTTTATGCATTATGTATATTTCTGCTACGAAGCTACAGTACGTGGCATAGCTAGGATGACAAAGAATGAAAGGCAGTTTGTGATTTGCAAATGCAATGACAAATACTACTTTTAAGTTAGTTGTTTATGTATTACTATTTTGGTTTTATATGTTAGACATACAAGCAAAAGAAGGTAGATAAGGAAGGATGACAAGAAATTCTATGCTTAGAAGTAAAAAAGCCTAGTTTAACAAGTAGTCTGAAAAGGAAATACTTTCTTTTGATGTGCCTTTTTTGCTTCTTGGATTGAGTGGCTTATTTTCACTGCAGAGAGTCATATTTTCTCATGAATGTAATTACAACCTAAGGTACGGATTGATTAATTATATGATGGGCCTGAGAATTAGGGACAATCGGTGCTATCAGATTGCAGTCCTTGTTCTTATAAACCAAAGTTTTGATTCATGGCTGTATCGTGATGGGTTATTGTTTTCCTCTTTGTAGCCCAGCCTAAAACATGCTTAGTAGAGGAAGGAATGGTCAGCTGGGAAATATGCCGAGTTACCCTGTCTCCTGGACATCTTGAACCTGCAGGTTTTGTGTATGTTACCAGAGGAAAGGTGAAAACCCCATCTGCACTCCTCTGGGTTTCAGTCATCTTTGAGGCTGAGATCAAGAGTACTGAAGGTGTGCTCTGCCCTTTCCTCTCTTTTTCCGCACCACTTGGATTTGTGATGAGCTTTTTAAACAGTAGAGCATCTGAAGGAACACAAGTTAACTTAAAAATGATAATCATGATATATTAGATTTGACAGATCCCTGGAGTTTTAAACCTGGAACCTTACCTTCCCCACACTTTATTTTAATTTTTGTATCACTTAAATTTCCCCTTTTTTGATATGAAACTGACACTGCTGCTCAGATGGAGCAGAACTTTGAGGTCATTTCTCTACTGCTTGCTTTGAAATAGCAAATTTAGCTGCGGGAAAAACGTAGAGATCATTTTGAAATCTGTCTTCGGGCTGAACTTCTATATTTTGTATTTTTTTTCCTATGACACAAAGCAAGGCTGAACTAAAAATAGCAGGCTGCGAACTTTGATGTTGTTAACTGCTGATTGAGGCACTGTCACACTGCATGTTTTTAAGACCAACAATGTGCAGAGAGATTTAATGGGGTAAAAAAAGTTAGATAAAAGCTTTTTCAATTATAAAACTAGCATTATCTATTAAATTAATAGCTCCCTACCTTACTCTTTGTTTATTGAAATTTTCATTATTAATAGGATACCACAGTTTTCTGATAGCTTTGCAAGAAATTATGCATCAAGTCAAGTCCTTTTGCAATCTTTTGAGATAAAATATTTTCCGATTGAGAGAAAACTTGGGAAAATGGTAGCTGTCATGTACTAAGCAGAACTGAAGAGTGAGAGACTCCAGGTGTTTCCTGGACACACATTTTTCAGTTTGCCTATAAATAGCAATCTGTGTTTACGCTTACTGATTCTTTGCAGAAAAAGCTGCAGGTCCTTAATGGAAAACTTTGTACTGTAGTCTGTTTAGACTCAGATCTGGTTTTATACATTTTCAGTGTTTTCTATCTTTCATATTCTATCTTGATAGACATTTATATAGTAGGACGATAATCTTTGTCTTCTGCTTAATCTCTCTGTGAGAGGCTGTAACCCACTTTTCTGTAACAGCAAATTTAATTTTCTGTCTTGATCTTGAGAAGGTGCAAGTGCTGGCAAGGCTCAATATTGCTAATGCCCTGATCAACCTTTGTTCTGCCTGTTAAGATAATTAGTCTGTTTTTTGTAAGAATAAAGTCATTTAAATGGATGCCTAGATCAGGTACACCTGCCTTTTGGATCATAGTTATAAAGCAGTTTGGGAAACTTTACAATGCCAAAACCCACACTGAGAATGTTCACCATAATGCTAGTTAGCATGTCCCAAAAGAAATGTGCTAGTTTTTGGTTGGTTTGTTGGGTTTTTTTAAATGGGGGTTTGTTTTTGTTCCACTAAGCTGGTCTTTCAGCTGGTAGAAACGTTCCTCTGACTGTACTCTGAACTTGCGTGAGCTCTGTGCCCTGAAATAGTTCTCTGTGTTGTACTGAAGATATTAGGCAGGAACTGTAAGATCAGAGGGGTGAGTGGAGGGGCAAGGGTTTTATCTTTGAAGTTTTAGAATAAAATGGAATAGAGTAGTTCTGTCGGAAGGAACCTACAATGATCATCTGGTCAAGCTGCCTGAATGCTTCAGGGATGACCAAAAGTTAAAGCCTGTTATTAAGGGTATTGCACAGATGCCCTTTTGCCATCAAAAGCATCAGATACCTGCGTGAGGCAGCAAAATGAAATCCCATTCACAATGGACTGTGCAGCTTTATCACTCTTCTGCTCCAAAGATCAGATTTGATTGCAGTAATGTAGTGGGATAGCTGTGTTACAGTTCTATGATGACTTATTACAGTTTGTTTTTTTCCCAGTTTTTCCCCCGTTTCTTGTACATGAACTAAAGTTTCAGCAACTGCCAGCAGCACATGGAGTTTTCAGTAAGCCAGTGTTAAACATGAGATTCTTTGACTGAGGAGAGATTTCTTCCTCTGCTGAATGGCACTGCTCTGCAGGGCTTGCCTGACCTGAACTGCAGGTGCTTCTGAAGTCAGGTTTAGCCACTCTGCTGTAATCTATGTGAGAAGAGTTCAAATTTCACAGATTCGGTACATGGGGTTGTTTGTGTCTAAATTTAGATGCACATCATATTTTAAAGAAGGGTATCAGGTGTCCTGTTTGCTGGTACTTCTTTTTTTGACATTAGCTTGTTCACATTTGGCAGCAATAAGAATAACTTTTGTAAAATAGCTTTGTCCTTGTTGCTCAACCCTTAATTTGCAGTTGGGAAGAGAATGCATTTGAGAAGCACGTGATGTTCTTCAGAACTTATTAAATCTTCTGACCATGCTGTATGCTTCTTGAAAGTGATGATACACACATTCTTATAAACATGCGGCACTTAGTTTTAAAACAGTACTAAATACCAGTTTACAAAAAAAGAGCATAACAAATTGCTTTTTACCTTTCAGATTGAACTTGCTGTGTTGAACACTCTAAAACTTGGGTGGATCTCATTTTTATGAGTCAAATGATCTAAGTAATGTAGGCTATTGCCAGGTGTCCCTGCCCATGGCAGGGAGGTTGGAAGTAGATGATCTTTAGGGTCCCTTACAACCCAAACCAGCTCATGATTCTATGATTCTATTAATCTGTAAACCCATAGGTACCTAAAGGCTACTAAGTATTCCAGAAGGAACACCCTCTGAAAATAGAAAAAATAGAAATGTTATGTGACTCATAAATATTGCCCACATAGAAATATGAATGGTAGGTATAAATAGATGGAAATGGATGTATAAATGAACGTGTGGTATTATAAAAGTGTAGATTCAGAAGTAGTAAGGAGCCATCTATTTGCAGTATTCTCTGATACACATTAGTACACTACTAAGTAGATCTTTCATGTAATATTTCCTTCCATCTGCAAGTTAACAGTTGTACATGGCTGTATCAGTGGCAAATACACCCTTACTACGCTGTAGGTTAAGCGTAAGTGAGCTAAGGTCAAATAGATAAGGAATCACATCTTATAACCAAATGGGAGCTGGAAGTGTCTATTAAAAACCACAGTGGTGAAGTACATAGTGCAGGATACAGTAATGCTTGTCGGGGAGAGTGATGAAAACAAGACTGACCGTTTGTTATCCGTATTCTTTTCAGTAATACTTGTATGTATCCAGATTAGAGAGTATTACAGCACGTGCAATGATATCTTCAATCTTGCTCCCTGGCTGTGATAATTAAGTATAAGAAGCAAGCAGTGGTAGCCAAAAAAGCCAATATCCACTTAAATAAGCCCGAAGTACATATAAGCAACTTTAAGAAGTTTAAACTTTAATCTACATCAGTTGCATTTTGTAGGAGTGCAAGAATTCTTGAGACAGTAGGATCATTTTAGTAGTCTAGTGTATGCTTCTAGTACTCAAAAAGGAAAACCCCCTGTTCATCTATTGAATGGCTGTAACTAGATTTTATAGAATTCCTCAGCCTGCATAGTAAAAAGCTAATTCGGATATTCCTTCAAACCAGTTTTCATTGATTTAAATTAAGATAAAATATTTGGTTTATAGCTTCCTTTTCTGAGTCGATGAGAACTAAATGCAATCTATTTGGTACTTCTCTCTTATCTCCCATCCTTTATTTTGTTTTATTTCTTCTTGCTTCTCTCCATTTCACCGCCTCTTCTTGGCTGCATTTCTGTCCCTTGTGTTCAATTTTGTTTCCCTCTCTCTCACTTTAGATTTTTCTCTGTCCTGTATTTCAGCCCTTGCTTGCTGCTCATTGTCCATCGACTCTTGCACAGTGAGAATCTATAGAACTTTTTTCCCCTTTTGCTGTTCATCAGCCTGTTGTAATCACATTTGTAAAGTACTTGGTGTCATTTAACTGCAGGTTGGAGCCTCTTCTTCACCTCAGGCAAATATGCATGTAATGAAGTAACAGAATTTCATGAGAGGTATTTTATCTGGAAAGCCAAAAGGAAAAAAAAAGGTGGAAAAGCTAAATCAAGGTTACCCCTTCACTGTAACCTTGTCTCTGTATGTTATCCTCCAATATACAGCAAAAACGTGCTTGCAGTTGCACAGCTCTGGGGGATGCCTTTGCAGATAGCAGCTCAACTTCATCTGTCTTGATTTATGAGGAGTTGTTTTTGTTGGCACGTTTGAGGTGGCCTCAGAAGGTCCCAGTACCTTCCTTTGCAGCCAGCCCTGCTGAGCCCTGTGGGAGGCACCTTTTGTGTCTTTCCAGTTTTCTGTCATCCTTGATTACAGGATGCCTGTTCTGTTACTGCTTCTGCCAGCATCTTTCTGGATGTTCTTGGAGGAGAAAAGGATATGATGGCAAGGAAATTACTAAGTCAGTGTAGTTGTCTGGGGTTTTTTGTAGGTGGGTTTGGGGTTTTGACAGACTTTGCAGTAGAACTGGTGTGTGAATTAACTGTCTGTGTAAGCAATCTTAAAATATGGGGAAGTGATTTTTCTTTGTGTTCACTGTAATGATCTGGTAACATGGTAAACAATCCCTCCACGTTACAAATTTGTGTTAAATTGATGGTGATGCTTGAAAAGTATTGTAAGAAACTACACTTGATTTGAGTCCAGCTGTGGGGGTTTGCTTGGGAGGTGTTTAAACTTCACCAATTTAGCTTTATTTAAATGTTACATGGTTGCTGGCTCTTAATGTAGACCTTAACATAACTGAGTAAGATAACTGAGCTGTGTTACGGCTGCAAATGGGTGGAAAGTACTTCTGTAGTATTAAAACCAAGTGCTGTCTCATGGTGTTTTTTTAAGTAATATCCTTTATATGGAGGGTTTATCATCTCTTTGTGGCTTTTTTCATTTTATCATTATAACTTTGTTTTATTCTTCCATGCCTGAGGGTTTGTACTGAACTGAGTTAATTGCATCTTATGAGGATGAAAGTAGCTGTTTTCATATGTCTCATGGTTATTCCTTGTTTCTTATGGGATGGAAGATCATGGAAGTGGTTCAGTGAGAGATCATTGTGAAGCAACAGTAGTATCTGTAACTCGGGTAACCTCCCCATCATACTCAGGATAATTGGAATAAACAAACAATAATTAAATCAGAAGTGGACGTAGGCTCCCTTAATTTATTCCAAGGAGAGTGAACAGCTGAAGTATCCCTGAAATCTGTTTATTCCTATACAGTGTCTGGATAAAATGCTTGAGAAATGTTCAGATACACTAAAAAGTAATATCTAGAAAACTGGTAACATTTGAAACAAAATTAGTATTATTTTTGTGCACTGTGCTGTCTTTGCACTGCCTGGTCTTTATTGCTATGACCCATATGTGACCAGATAAATACTTTCTAATGTCCAGTACTGTATTGATCTCTTAGGAGGCACTGAATCTAAAGTGAATTTCAGTTTTCAAACAACAGGAATAAACCAGATCAATCCACAAAGGCCAAAACGGAGCTGCTTTTGATGATTCACACACAGCCCCATAGGTCCCAGTTCCATGCAGAGCTCTATAGCATGGCCCTTCCTCTGTCATGTGGAGCAGCTGCACTGGTGTCTCTCAGCTGGGAAGAGAGGGACTTCAGGGCTTATGCTGAATTAAGAAATCTCTGTAGCCTGAAAATTCTGGTTTTGCTTAGGAATGAGAGGCACAATTAGAATGAGCTAGGTTCTGGGTTCACAGCTGACTCACTGGGTCCTAGCACCCTGGAAGCTGACGGGCTGGAATGCAGCTTTGCAGAAGAGGACCTAGGTGTCTGCAGGACACCAGGTTGAACAAGAGACAGCCTTTGGCCCTTGCATAGAAGGCCAGTGGTATCATCCTCCTGCACTAGGAGGAGGATTGCCAGCATGTTGTGGGAGGGGATCTTTCCCCTCTGCTCAGCACTGGTGAGGCCACACCTGGAGTATTGGGTCTAGTTCTAGGCTTCCCAGTATGAGAGGGGCTATGGTCATACAGGAGAGTCTAGTGAAGGGCCAATGAGATGGTGAGGGAACTGGAACATCTCTCCTATGAGGAAACTCTGGGAGAGCTGGGACTACACAGCCTGGAGCAGGGAAGGCTCAGGGGGATCTTACCAATGTGTGTAAATACCTGAAGGAGACAGAGCCAGGCCCTTGTCAGTGGTGCTCAGTGTCAGAAGGAGAGGCAACAGGCACACAGGGGGCTCTGTCTGAACATAAGGAGAAACTTTTTTACTGTGAGGGTGACTGAGCACTGGCACGGGTTGCCCAGGGAGGTTGTGGACTCTTCACCCTTAGAGACAGTCAAAAGCCATCTGGACATGGTCCTGAGCTACCAGCTCTAGGTAGCCCTGTTTGGGCCGGCAGGTTGGACCAGAGGTCTGTGATTCTTGTCCTTCCAGTATTTTAGATGAATTAATGAGGTAAAATTGTATTAAAGACTTCTAGTAATAAGCTCAGATATTGACAACTCACGAGCCAAGGCAGCATCTGTTTAAAGCTACTTTTAGCCATATGTAGTCCTGTTAGGAGGTGAAAGCCCCTTTGTGCTGCATTCACTCTGTTACTGGGAGAAGGTTTGAGGAAAGGGTTAAAAGAGATCTGTAATCTCTCTGTATCAGCATCTCTAAGTTGCTTATGTCTACAGTTCATCTTGCAGCAAATTCCAGAGCTGCATTTGCAGTATGTGCTACCTGTAGTGACAGTGGTTGCTCAGCAGAGACCTGGAGGACTGCGGTTTCAGCAGCTGTCTTCACTGTCTCCTGCACTCTGAAGGACCAGCAGTGAGAAAATGCACATCAAGTGTTGTTGAAATAGAAGATTTTTTTTCATAGATTTATTTAAAAACCAGCAACAAAATAGAATAAAACGCTGTGGGCAATGATATATGAGCCTTACATAGCTTTTCCTTTTAGTATGATGATGTGGCATCTCTATAATGACTTCTGTGTTAGGTATAGAAGTGCTTGACACATTGCTTATTTTTGGATAGTATCACTGAAGGACTTGGTGTTCAGAAATAATAAACGTTATTCAGTATATTCACAGTTGAGTTAGGTTCTGTCAGAGGCAGGAATGAAAACCACGTGCTTGTATTCCCGTCCTTTTCCATAACTGGCTGGCTGGCCTTCATCTTCTGCAATGCACTTTTTCCTGAGGCTGGAGTAAAGGCTTTTAAGATCTTGTGGAAAAGTGATTTTGATCTTCTATGTTCCCAAAGAGCTCTAGAGTCTTTGGTCTTGTAGTCTGATGTCAATGCTAAGTGGCTGTCAAGACAACAAAGCCACCAGATTTGGGATTTCTTATATAAAATATAGAGAAGATTACTCTGTAATGGGCTTGTTGGTCCTAATTGTTCTGGAAGATCAAGTGGTTCAAAAAAGTACTTACCTTCAAATAGCAGGTTGCCTTCACAGGAAAGAAAAGGTAAAGGCAGTGTTGTCATAGCAAATATTAAAATGAAAGCATCCAGAATATCAAATGATCACTTGCATTATGTAGCTGTTGTCAAGGTGCAAATCTGGGAGGTAACAGATTTAGTGTTTTTTACTTATTGTAAGCATGACAGCTGACCATAGGTCTTGCCGAAGTGTTTCTGGCTGGATGATTGGAAGAACTCCATTGTTTAAGAAAATGAGAGGCAGACATTTCCATTTTGAAAAAAATAGTTTGCATACTTTAACAACTACAAGCTTAAGAAGCTTTTTTAAAACTGATATCTTGGCAAATCTTTACCTGTTTAGTGCTTTGAGGCATTTCCTCGTTAAAAATCAGCACCACTGAACCAGGTAAACTCCCTTGATATCACAGCATTTTCTCTTTTTGTTAACATTTTTCCAGCAGCAAGAAATCCAGGTGCTAAAGTCAGGGTGTACGAGGAGACTCCACATAGCTATGGATTTGTTATAATTCTTTCTTAGACCTGGAGTTACTTGGCTTGCCAAGGAAAAGTCAAGCAACTCTGGAGAGCAACACTTTCTTTTAAATCTCAAACGAACCAGTTACATTGACTGTGTCAGCTTTTGATTGCCAAAAGCAGGTTTATTTTCAGAATTTATAAACAGATGTTGAAAGAAACACTGACTAGACAGATATCGACTTGGTCAGTGATGCTGCAGGAATCTTTTAAGATGTAGGGGTTTAGATAAGTTTACTTTAAAAAGATGTGTTTTAAGCAGTAACTGTATTTTTCTTTTTTATTCTTCTTGTGGTAAAGATCTCCAGACACTTGTTTAAAATTGAAGTAGATTAAGGTAGATAAATAGGAGTCAAGAATTCAAATACTCCGCCTTTTGTATTTTCTATAAACAGTTTCACATGAATTTTCCACAGCCTTCTGATATCATTGCAATTAAGTATTGCTTGTTAGAAACAGGCCTTGCCTTTCCAATTGCTTCTGGAAATTACCCAATGAGTTGGTGGTGGAGTCAGCAATATTTGAATTTCAAATTACAGATTAATCACAAGAACATTTTTTCCCAACCTTTACAAATGCAGTTGTGTCTCTAACAGAGGAGACATAATTAGAAACTAAATCCAAAAATTAGCAAACCAGAAGGAACTTGGACAAAATTAACTTGCTACATGGATAAATCTGTGGGTTACCTTTTTTACTTGTCTGTTAATGAGATGAATGCCTATACACATTGCAGAGAACAAAGGTGAAATGATGACGAGTAAACTGGATAACATGCCTGTTACTTGGTCTAATATCTCTTCATGTCCTCTGGAGAGGCCAACTTTCCTAAGTAGTATCTGTTAATAGCAAGAGTAAACCTAAGAGAAAATCCAGTGCTTTAAAAATTCTCACCAACTTCTAAAAAAAGATAGTGTATCTGCTAAAGACTGTGTGACCCAAATAAAGCCCGAAACGTAATAAAATGGAAACTGAAGTACTGTGATATCTACAAACAGATCCATGTGGCCCTTCGTGCCAATTATACATCATATGGAAAAACCCACCCCAAGCCGCATCTGCTGGTGTATGGAGCGCCTTCCCTCTGCTGGGAGAGCAGGGAGCTTTCCAGATATGTTTAATAGTAACTGAATTCACAGTGTATCATGCCAATGGCAAAAAATGGAGCCTGGTACATTGAAAAGTTGATCTCTTGCCCAGTAGCACAAAGCAGCATTTTCCTTTCAACAACGTCTTTCAGAAAGGATACGACAGAGTAAGGAGAATAAATTATGTATCAGTAGCATACAAGGGAGGGAGGGTGTATAGGATAGGAGAGGGAGAAGGAAAACAGCACACAAAGAGAGTAAAGGTCATAGATATTCTTTGTTTTTCAGAACAAGAGAGTGTGTGCAGAATTGATTGGTTGGTGTCTGATCTGGTTCTGCTGTGAGTTTTTACAGAAAAACGTCATCTGGTCTGGTGCTGATTGATGGCTCAACCCTGTTAAGATCTGTGCTGTTTCTGCCTCGCCTCTGTGACTGCTGCAGTATCACACTCCTTTTTATAGCTACATACAGAGGAATATTAACATAGGTATCTTCATTATTCAAGTAGCACCTTTTGCTTCTATGCAGTCTTTAAAAATCTTGTCATTCTCTGTGGTCCAAGTCTCTACCTTGCCCAGCATCTCGTAGCTGAAAACTGTCAGCACCAGTTGAGGGTTAAAAACCTCATGCTGGGCAGTTGGTCAGTGTGTCCTCATCAGTTCTCCTCCTCCTCTCAAGTAGTTTTAAGCTTAACTTAAGTGTTAAGGAATACAGTGAGAGCCTTTCAGAATTACATCGTCGCTTATTTCCTTGGCACTCATGTGGATGATCGTATAAATAATAGAATAGTTTGTGCTGAGCTAATGACCAAACCAGTCCCAGTGGTCCTGTATCTAAAAGGATTAGGGTCCTTGCCCACAAGCTTTTTAACAATTAGAATATTGGGTATTCAGAAGTGATGGGTAACTTTGCGTTCCTAGTCTAAAATGGGACATGTTGTAGATGCTTTTCTGAGGATCCTCTCTTGGGAATGCCTCAAAATTTGATGCATGAGCAGCTGCCCACTACTTTGTGAAACACAGCTTGAGAAGAACGGGAGATAATTTGATAAAAGTTGTCTACTTCCTTGGGCAGAGCTGTATTAGTAATCCAAAATATTATGCTGAAGAGAAGAGAGACTCTGACGCTGAATTTAGATCCAGGCTTGACCTGCCAGAAGCCCAGGACTGCTCAAATTTGAACCATTGAACCATGTCCAATAGGACTGTTGTTTCTTTCTCCTTGTAGAAAGTGGTTTTGCCCGAGCAGCAATAAATCCAGCTGATAGTGAGCCAGCATTTGTGAAGTTCAGTTGACCAGTTTGTTTACTGAACTAACCTAAATATTGTGTTCACTTTAAATATCTTGATATGTAACTGTTAGAAAAAAAGAGCCCCAAAAGAATATTCCCCTGCTTTTTTCTCAGTTTCTGTTTCTCCGTTAATTAGTACTCTGAGCACTGTATGCTCTCAGCTGAATAAAAGCTGATGATGATTGAAAGAAAATCTATTTTTAGAGAAGAGCTGAACTACAAGGTATGTATTTCAAAAATGCTGCAGAAGTACTGAGCATAAGCCAAATGTCTTTTATTCAATACTTTTAATAGGAAGAGCTATTGATTTTATTTTTGTTTTTCCCCAAATACTGATTGGTAAGGAACCTGGGATTTTCTTGGATCACAGGTTGTATTTGGAGGGTTATAATGCATATGGAAAACAATGAGAGGAGAGGGCTTGGTGGTGATACCAGGTTCCACTGAAAGCACAAATCTGGGAGGATGTCATTACTAACAAGGGACAAAGCTCCATGCCAGCTATGCAGCTCTTTTCAAACCCATACTGACCTCTTCTTGTTTGTGTATTTTGTATTTGCTGCCTATTTGTGGTTGTGTTTTAGAGAATTTAAATTTATTATTCATATTCCCATGTGTGGAGTTGTACAGGACCACAAAAAACTTTAAGGGGAAAAAATAAGCAGTATTCAAAAATCTGCTTCTTCAGCAAAATACTTAGGGCACAGAAACAATGTCATAATATCTAATAATGTGCACTTGGCAAGTCAGTATTTAAATTTACAGCTTTTCAGGATTAAGAGGCATGGATTTATTGAGGCTATCTCCAGCTCCTGCTATCAGCAGCTGGTGTGTTTCCACATCGTCCATCTCTGGCTAAACAAAGAGTGATGAACACCTGAGGCAGCCTGGGAGTCTCTGCTTACCATACAACATGTAGAAAAATGTCTATATCTAATCCTGAAGGAGATGACACACCAGATTTTCAGGACATGCTCATTTCAGATGTTGAAAACCCATTTTGATTTTTTGTTTGTTTGTTTTCTTTTCTTACTTTCCTTGGTTCTCTGAATTCTGCCTATTTTTAGGTAACGAAGAGATGAGCACAGGCAGGAAAAATTGATGCAAAATCAGCTGTTCGAACCTCACCAGAGATGCTGACCTTTTAAATAGGTCCAGTCAGGTGAACTTGCACTGAGTCTCCAGCACATACAAATCACATTGGTTTTGTTTGCAAATGTATGTGATGAAACCAGACTTGAAGTAGTTTAAGGTTAGACATAAGCCTTTGGAAGTTAAGTACAATATGAAAATTGCCTACTCATTGGATAATGATCTATTCTTGGTCACACACAGTTCTGTGGTTTTGGGTTGTCTTTTTCCCAATTTCCCTGTCTTGTTGTGTACAGAAGGAACAGCACTTACGTAGTGAGCAGTTTTTTTGTTTTGGTTTTGTGGTTTTTTTCCTTTCTTCCCATGTATTATTTTTCATTGTGTAACCCTGTGCTTTACTATACGCCATTCAGATCAGAATTTGTGGATGAAGTTGTTATTTTCCTGTATGGCATTTCTACAGGACTCATCACTACAGTATTTCAGTGCTTCAGATGGTAATTGATTTTCATAACACCCTACTGAGATGGGGAATTATTATTAACCAGGGAAATGGAGCACAAGGAGATTGAGGTCAGAAGTGCTGCTCAGTTTGAATGCCAGGTTTGAGACACCTGTGACCCGGTTTATCTTTCTATTTTTTTTTTAGTATTCATGTAAAACACTTGAATTGCTTTAATTGCAGCTGTCAGTAATTCTGCATTTCTCCATATTGAGTCAGCAGCTGTAACAGTGGTAGCTGTATAGGAAGGAAAACTGGGGTGACCACTTGTGGAATTTTTTGTTTAAGTGATGTGCGTCGTTTTGTGTAAGAACAGGCAGAAATGGGGAAAAGATCTGAGTCTAAACACAGCACTGAGATGTACAACCCAAGAGATTTTTCTTACTTTATTACATTCTTCTGGCTCATACTACACTTATCCTCCAATTCTTGTGACAAAGGAAGCAAGGCTTTACCTAGAGGATTCTCTTCTACCCCCTAACCGTAATTCATCACCAGAACGGGTGCACTCAGGACGACAAATGAGCAGAGAGGTTCTTTGTGGAGTGTCTTTGTGTCTTAATTAAAAAATAATTCCTGGTGTACGTGCGTAAAGATTGCCCTACATTTCTTAATTTTGAGTTCCTTTGAACCCCTAACTTTCTTTTAACGTTTATTCAATATAAACAGTTTTCTGTTCTTTTATGTATTTCTGTGTCAGTGTGCCTTCTGGCATCAACTGTCCACATTCAGCAGCATCTCAGTAATTTAAAATGGCAGCAGCACCAAGGAGTCAGTTATCCCAGTGCAGTTGTTTCACAGTTGCAGAAGTTCAGCTGTTTAAAGTGAGACGACTCAAAGTAAAGAGCTTGTTCAGTAGGATGACAGCTGTCAAAGAGCTGACATATGAAGATAATTCTTTTCCTCAGTAGAATATTGTTTCTCTGAGTTGGCAGCACAGAAATGATTATTAGAAGTGAGAGAGATCATTAAAGCTCTGAATGCTTTGATAGCCATCTCACATTTGCTTTTTTACATAAGAAATTAACTAATCATGGCTTTCAGAAGAATAAAAATCCTCTGAAAATCTGAATTAGGATAATGGTAAACTCATCTGGTGTGGTACTCCTGAGAACAGTGCTGTCAACAGATCCTATCTGGAAAAAGATGGAAACTTAAGCAAAATATTTTATATATAGTTTTAAAAGTAATTCCACGCTGATCTTCACTCTAGACTCATTTCTTGTTTCTCTTGAGTTACGGGCTTCTCGTATTTCAGATGGATGTTGTCTCTTGAGAAAGAGATAATTCCCCTGTCTTTCAGCTTAAATTTTATTTTGGGTCCATTTAATTGTTTTCCTCTAGTTTGTTAGAAGCATCTGTTGTTAATAATGGTGAATGAAGACTCTGCTTCAGGCTCCTTTCAACTGAGTAAAAGTGAATTTGTGTTTGGGCTTTTACAAAAATACTTTTTTGCCCTACCTTCGATATCTGCCTGGTCAACCTCTGTGTGCTCCACCATACGTTGGCCTCTCGGTTCAAGAAATGACAGAATTGGAGGAAAGTCAAACACAATCTCCCTGCTTGACAGAAAAGCCATGTATGTGCTGGACACGGTGGCCTTCCCGTAAATTTCTTTAAAGTACCTCGATCTTTTCAAATTTGTGCTGAAGAATTAAAGGAACAGTTTTTTGTGATGGACTCAGTAATTGCGCTGTACTGGGAGGTCTTAAATGCTGTTTAAGGCATTTCCTCACAATGTAACTAAATTGTCAGATCAATCCAGGAGGAAGACTGCTATTACTGAACCCCTCTTGTGTTTGAAATGCATGTAAATGAAAATACTCATTAAAGAAGTCTGATTAGAGACCTGCTCATTATTAAATTTTTATTATTACTTGGTGTTTTGTTGTGTGTGATTTAGACTGCAGGGTTGGTTTTGTTCACTAATAGTTGCATGATTCTTGCATATCCTGAAAAACATGGTGATAACCTGGTGAAAGCACAAAAGTGTGTTTATTTTCTCCAGCAGTATCACTTAGCTTAAGAAAATCACCTCTTTTTTCAAGCTCTCCTTTTCTTAGCACAAAACAGTATGCGTGGTATTTTACAAAATACAGATTGTGGTATTGTCCTGTACTGAAGATGTTATTGTCAAGCAAAGGGAAAGCAACAGTTGAGATTATGGAAAATTAGGACATTGTAAATGGATAAATTAATGATAGCAAAGATTCAGAGAAGCTGTGGACTGCAGGGAGAGATTTGAGAGAGAAGAGGAAGACTTGTGTGCAAGAAGTGGAAGATTGTGCTGAGCACAGAGAGGGAGGTGGAGGAAAGATGAAGCCATAGTTTAATACGGAGCAAATCAAAGGAAATGAGAAGAAAGATGAGAATAAAAGAAAATCAGATTTTAAAAATATCAACTTTTTTATTATTATTTTTTTACTCATCTGTGTCCTGAACTGTGTGCTGGTAGAAGACGTTTGAATTTAAAGTGACATTTGTGGTTGTTGTGCCTATAGCAATCTTAGCTGACATTGAAGTGAATGGAGAAATACAGGGATGGGTTTTCATCTCAGAGGGAGCCTGGTACAGCCCAGGGTGATGTCTTTGGGTATGTTGGTTCTGGATGGGCCCTAAAAGAAACCATGGTTGGGAATTGTTGTGGACCTCTGGTTCAGTCCACACAGGCAGCTGCATCATGGTATGGCACAGCCTCACCATAGAGGCTTTATGGGATTAGGAAGCTACCTAAATTTGGGAGATTACCTGGTTGCTGACTCCAGCAGGTGTAAAAAAGCTTTTTTATGGAGCATCCTGGATTACAAAATGCAGTCTGAGGGTTTAGAAGCTGTTCTGTAACAGAGATCTTTTGTTTTCAATGTAAATGTATTTATAAAGGATTTATTTTCTAAATCGCAGGTGAGAATTCTGCTGGTTTCTCCTTTAGGATTACACAGGTATTAGAGGAAAGCACTGTTTGATGCTTATCAGCCTAATGGTACCGTCTCACACTGAGGGTAACTGGAACCTGAAGATAATTGATTAACTGTTACAGTTCTAGCTTTAACATTTGATACCACTTTCTGTTACATACAGTGGTGTTTCTCAGGTCTGATTGCAACTATTTCCATATTTTTACAGAAATGCAGTAGTGTAAGCAATTGCTTCTTTATCTACAGAGCTAGGTATGTCTAGGGAACAACTCAGTTGCTTAAACGTGGGTATTTGGTGTCATTTCAGCCGTCTGTGGATATGTAGCTCATCCACATGGAGCTTGCAGAGATGATGCAGCACTCACAGCAGATTTGTATCCTTCTGCAGCAGCAGCTGCTCACCAGGCAGGATTATCTTTGGGCTTCTAAAATGGCATCTGACACCAACGTTTGGGCATCTGAAGTCATCCCTAGTTGCTAGTCAATGTAAATATGGAATTGAATTGGGGATGGTAGCAGCAAAGGTGTGGGATTTACCTGAAAGCGTAACATTTTCTGGTGCTTACTCTATTTTTGTTCTTTCAGAGACCACTTAATGGTAAACTTTGAACATTTCTGAGGAATAGTTCTAATTTGCAATAGCACTGTTTTTGTGGTAGATTGATACTCATTTTAAATTAATACCTCGGAGCTTGCAAGAGAGAGACAATCTAAATGTCTTTTCTTTTTTTCACTCCCAGAGGAATCCAGTAAGCATATGTGCTGTGGTAAAAACCCACCCGCAATTAAATAACTGGTCATTTCCTGAGAGTTTTAAAATTGAACTGTTAGCCCGAAGGACAGAAAACATGCCACGTTGCTCTTGTTAAACTGTCAAATTGTTACTGCATATGAGACTAGAGAATTTTCAGTTGCTTCTCAAAGCATTTTTGGAGGATGAGTCAGTAAAGCAGTTATCTAATGTATCCGTGTTGACTGCACATAGAATTTTTTATTCTGTTATGTTTAATTACACTGTTACTGGGCTAATACTTTGGGATTTTTCTCTTTTTTACAGGATTCTGCTCAAGAGAGTGTCATTACACGAGATATTCATCGTACATTTCCAGCACATGATTATTTCAAAGATACAGAAGGAGACGGTCAGGAATCTCTATACAAAATCTGTAAGGTACAGTCAGTACTCTGCATTTTAAAATGTGTTCCATATTTTGCTATGACTCTATTTTGCCCTGCTAACCCTGTTCTGATCCAAGTCACTAATCAATAAGATTTTAAAGCTTTATTTAGGTTGTGTGTGGAGAGTGTAGTGTTTCTGCAGTACCGGATATCCTGACGTACTTTTTATACCCTTGCATTTTTTATCTCCTAACATGCATGTAAGAGGAGCAAGGCTCAAGCTGGCTTTACTAATGGGCAGTTGGGTATCAGAGGTCCTCTTCAGCAGAAGCATGGTATAGTAGAACTTCTTTTGTTCTGCTGGTAGAGAGGTTTGCAGAGGAAGAGAAACCCTCAGAGGAGGCTCTGCAGTGAGTTTAAGCAAGAATGTCTCTAGATAATTAACTAGTGAACAAGTTAGCTGACCTTTCCACAAGCAGTGTGTGTGTGTAGTTTTTCACTCATAGCTCTCAGATCACTTCTGATCAAAGAAAAATCTATTTTTTTCCAATTTGCACATGGAGAGGTTGAGGTACTAAATGAACAGATCGATCCAGCTGGTACAGACAGACTTTTGCTGCTCAGGAGAGATCCAGAAGGTAGAATAATGCTGCCAGATAGGTAGTTCTCTGGCTGTCAGTTGTACATTTTAGTGTGTTTCTGGCAGGCAGCTTTCGTTTTACATTTTTTTTCCTACATGTGGAATAAATGATTGCCTTAGAAAAAGCCATTTCCACTTCCTTTCCTTTTCCTCCTTGCTCTGTTTCTACCTCCAGTTGATGAATAGACAGAAATGATGGAGTTGTCATAACAAGCAGAATAGAATGTCCTGCCTTTGGGGTGTAATGATACATATTCTTGTTCTTCAGATAAATTCTATGGTGGTACAAACTCCTATTCAAACAGTAATTTGGACAACTGTTAAATATAGCTGCTTAGGTTACATGTATTGAAATTCATTGTAATGAGTAATTCACATTAAAAAAAAAAAGTAAAAAAAATAAAGCAGGAGAGGGAACTGGGAACCAATTATATTGATTAGTCACTAACCATGGAGAGCTCTAGAGGGCTACAAGAAAACTATTCCTGTGCCAATCTTGGAAAAGAATAGCTAGGACAATGCAGGTAATTGTGGGCTTGTCAGCTTGATATCAGTTAAGTGAAAAATGATGGACTAGCATTCAGCTTATCAAGAATTAAATGCGAGAAGTATATGATAATGAATGCCTATGAGTTTACTGAAAATAGATCTTGGCAAGGTACTAAAAAAAAAAAAGAAAATACAGGTTTCATTGGTGAAGGTATTTCATCAAAGTTCTGTAGATCGTGTAGTCTGCCATGCAGAAAATATAAAAATGCTGGAGAAGTTAGGCCAGGGAGAAGATACACATTAAGGGATTAAAAACTGGCAGCTAGCAAGTTACTAAACATCAGCAGTGAATAAATATATTTCAAGCAAGGTGTTGTGAAGGTCACTTGTTCATTTGAAGTACTCTGGTTAGTCACCTAAAAGCAAACACAAGAATCATTCCTGATAAGGATATCTTGGTGACACAGAGAAAAAGGGCATGGTAAATAATCAGGTGCTAAAGGATGTATAGATAGATCAGCCTTGTGTAGGAATAGAACGATTTGTATTTTACAGCTGCTGCAGCTGCTTTTGATTACTGTGTCCAAAATCAAAGCCCACTACTTCTACATTGGAAAGAATCTGTAGAAGTTCCAGGAAGATGATGAAAGGATTTGAGAATGTAATTTGGAAAGAAAAACTCTTTCTCGTGAACGAGTATTTCAGTCTATTTTATTTAATAAAGAGAAGATAAAGGGATGAATCTGTCTGAACTGTCTGCTTCAGAGGTAGGGATCTCAGAGCTTGCTGCGTTTTGTATAGTAAAAGTGAAGAATTCTCTTCCTCTTCCAAAGCTGGGAGCCTTCCCTGCTCGCAGGGCCCCTACTGCTCCTGCAGAGAAAGCTGCTGCATATGTTGGTCCTCTTTCCTCGCAGGATCTCGATCAGAGGCCTGTCAGCCTGTGCATCAAGTTAAGGGGCTGCTTTTCCCATGAAGCATTTTGTATTTACCTGCAGTTGGGTGACCTCTGCCACTTTGCTGTTTTTTCCTGATAGGAACACATTCTGCATAGCATCTTTGCAGTCAGCTTTTAATTTACTGCTCCAAGCAGCTTTGTCTCATCAGCAGTCTTTGTTACTGTGCTATTTTTATGTGTTCTGTGTGATTTGTGAGTATTTTCAACGGCATCAGCCCCAGCATGTCTTTCTGTAGGGTTCTGGGAGTGACCTCACCTTCATTCTGTGGGTGAGAACTGACTGTGTATTCCTAAATTTTAATTTCTATCTTAATTTCTGTTGTATAATCTTACAAAGCGGGTGAAAGGGCTGGAGAATATGTCGTATGCAGAATGACTTATGAGGACCTTCACTGGCAGCTTAGTTCCCTAAAAAGCCTTTGGGAAGGCATCTTGTTGAAGGTTTTCTACAAATCCTAGTAGATGCTACTGACTGCCTCATTCTCTTGTGCTCACGGGTTCAAAGAAGGATTTGAGAAGCATTGCTTCCTGGTAGAACAGCCATATCCAATCTTCAACAGTGAATTATTCATAAGTTTACTGATTTTAGTCTTGACGGTTTCTTCCTACTTGCTAATATTAAGATCAGATGCAACTGCTATGTAGATTTCTAGGCAACAACTTGCCCTTCATCCTTGAACTGTTCTCTGAAATGGCTGTGGCTCTGTTCTACAGATGACCCGTCTATGGTCAGGTCTGACTCGACCTTGAGTTTATGATGCTGCTTTATATTACTAGAATAACTTTTAACAGAGGTGCTGTGTGCTTATGCCCTTCTTCTAATATGAAAGCAAGATATTTGAAGAATGGGATTATTGAGTAAGGCTAGAAAAGGTCTGTCCTCAAGTGGGAGGGTAAAAAGCTGAAGAGCATTTTCTTCATTCCCCGCTGAAATGAGAGATGATCTGATCTGTCAGATGAAAAGGACGACCATTAAAAGCTCAGTGCCTCATTTTAACGGGTCTGTCAGTTTTAGTTCCGTCTCTGAATCTCTCCTTTGGAACAGTAGGAAATCAGGAAAGATGGAAACTTTTTCAGTTGCAGAACATTTATGTGACAAAGTATCTAAAAATAAACTTTGAACACTGACAATGGTGATAAGGAATGAAGAGAGTTCCAGATTCTAGACTGGAGATTTCACTTGAGGACATTGCATAAGCTGGATTTGCAGGGAGCAAACATCTTTGGGAACATAATTCTGTTTCTTGCCCACTTTCTGTTTAAATACTATGCGAATTCTAGCTCTATTTAAAGAGCTCATTCTCTGCGTTACAATGCATAACAGAATAGTACTCTCGACCTACTTCCATGTGTGCATCTGTAGTTAACAGCTCAGTGCTCCAGGGAATTGGAGCACTTGGCAGAAATAGTCCTCTCAACCATTTGGAGTGTGTGCAGTGCAGGCTTTAACGTGAGATGTGTTTTCTCTCATTTTCTGATTAAAGTAACTCCTATTTGACAAACAGCCACGGTGACTTTCATAGGAGAGAGGGAGTATGTTGCAGGGAGATCAGTGAGGTTAGCTTGGGTGAGTGTTCTTACTGGGCAAACTGGAAAAGCAGTCACAATGCTTCCCTGGTTTTCTGACAATGGCTGAACTGTTTTTCAGAGATGCAAAGTTGGTGTTAGATTTCCAGTAAACGAAGGCATTACAGAACAATATGAATAATTTCTTATCATGGCATACTAAATACTTACCTCGTTGGTTGACCAAATTTGTAGTTTTTTCCCAATCCTGATACTTGCCTGAAGGCTTTGTGCCCAGGACCACATGATAGCTGGGTTGCTGTGAAACAAAACACTCTGTTTTCATCATTCCAGTGTCTGCCTGTTTGTTGGTACCCACATTAATAGAGGGAATAATAAACTTTCTCTGGCAAAGCTAATGCTGAATGAGCTACAGTATGGGTTTTTGGCTTTCTTTGCTGTATAATTGAAATGTGAAAATGTCTTTGAGTTGCTCTTCTGTGACCGGTAGCTTCTACACTGATAAGCTGCAAATGATGGATTACTCTTGGGCTCACCCTTCAGCATGGCAGGGCTGCTGCTTAGTGCTGCCCTGTAAGCTGATTGTCCAACTTTCATCCTTTTTTTACATTTTCATTTCCGTTTCATGGCAGCATCCTTTTTCAGATGATCACCTCTTCTCACTGCATGCACTCTTTCTGAGGTTTCAATCCTTAGTATCTCCTCAGATTTACAAATGGGAAGTTTCAGTGTTTGTCGACTTCAGTTTAATTATTTGTCAGGGAGCAGATCTCTTTCTTTCCTATAGGAATCCATTTGCTAATTTTAGAATAAGCACAGGACCATAATCAGAATCAGCTAAGAATTATTTTTCATCTATTTTTAGTTGTTTATTTTCTTTGCTCCTGGGTTGAAGAGCGATTTTAGTAAATATTGTTGTCTTGTTTCATGCAAAGGATTTGTAATGTTATCTTGTCGTCTTCCATTTACATATTAATGTTCCTTCCCTGTGCATCTGTGCTCAGCAAGGAAGCAGTAGTACTGCTCTTGCATATGGGCTTTCTGCTGAGACTGTACTAGTGAAGAGGTCGGGATTGTGAATCTTGAGTGCTGGAAAGAGACGAAAGGCTTTAGTATGTTCGGAGGTCTGTTTGAATAAACGTGAAGATTTCTTCATTCCCTCAGCCCTTCCAGCTCTGGAGGAGGCATCTTGTGTAACGTGCACGTGCCTCTCCCTGGCACTCAATAAATGAGTAACTCATTTCTAAAAATACAGTTTTCAGTTAACACAGAAATTCCTTGTATAATGTGATACATCCTAAACGCTGCAGACACAGGAATGTTATTGCTTTCAGACAGTTAGTCTTATTATAAATTTAAGTATGGAGTTTTAAATTTCATTATCACCAAAACTATCGAACGACCAAGCACGTAATGCAATACCTTGTTGCATGAGAAGTCTGCATCAAGGTGTGGATGTTTTCTTGAGACAGGCTGTTTTTCAGACACCATGGAAGTCTTTTAACTCTACTAAAAAGGGCTTCAGCACAGAGCTCTGTTGATATCAAACACTGAGTAGATTCCCTAGACCATTTCTATCATTTTGTTAGTGACACAAAGGTAGGTAATGAGAGCAAATTGGGCTTGAAATTCTCCCCCAAAAAACTTGCCTTCAATTCCTGTTACATTTCCCTTTTTCCTGGGGCACAGATCCTGGATCTCTCGAATGGCTGTTAACAAGCATTGTGCCAGCATGCCTGTCGCTTCCTCAGAGAAGTGAAGGCTTCTTGTGCCAGGAAACATGATTACTGACGAGAGAGATACTGTTATTGCAGATGAGAGGGGGAGATCTGTAGAGCCTCTGCTCATACCTTTCCCTCTGCGTTGTCATGAAATGTGTGTGTGAGGAATCAAAGCTCTGGAAATACAAGACCTTTGTATGAGGCAGACACTAGAGGATTGTTTTTCATGAGTTCTCTTTAGTTTCTAATGTAATTGTAATGTTTTGTTTCTACAGTCGTCGAGTTACTATGGTAAAGGCAAATTGGCAATGTGATTGTAAGCTGATATTTGCTTTGCATTTTGTTGTTCTAAGTACATTTGAACTTTCAGCAAGCATAAACACTCATTTTTATGCTTACAAGGATGCAAAATGCTGAAAAACATTTCATTCTGGAATTTGAGATGTATTCTCTACTCTTTCTTTTTCAAAACTGCTGGGACTTATCCGCAGTAGTTGCAGAAATCTCAAATCTGAGCTTTTAAATTCAAATCAGCGACCTTTCTGTTCATCTCTCAAGTGCTACTTACTTGGAATTTTTCTGCCTGGGGAAGATTCAGATCTTGGGAGATTTTCCTCCATCTCTGGATTCTCCATTCACTCTCCCAACATGCAGGCAGTTCTCTTTCTTCAGTGTTATTTGAGGAGACTGTTGCTTCCCAAGTATTCACTTTCTAATGATGTTGGACTAATAACTGCAAAGTAGTTCTTCTTTTCAGGAGACAGATTAACTGTTAAAAAGACATTTTAGTTCTGTGAGTGAGACCTTCATTTAGTTAAAATGAGTGAAAGTATGCTTCAAGTCAGAATCTTCATTCACTCCCATTTATGAGACAGAGAATCTGATTTAAAATCTCCACTAACTTGAGTATTGTGATTGGAGATGCCCCAAGAGCTGAAGAAAATAATAACTTAAAAGACTGCAACATTGTCACAGGTTGTCATGGGAAAAATTCCATTCTCTTGAAACTGCAGAGTTACAATGACTGCAGTGGCAATAGGGGATTTGGGATTTTGCTTTGTTTTCATACTTGATGTGAAAAGACAAAGTTAATACTCCTCAGTCCTTCAAAAGGATAAATCTTCAATAATTAATCTTAGATCTTTTGTTATAATATGATATTATAGTTTATCTGTAGGCAGCATCCTTATTTTTGAAGTTATTTTGGTTAATTACATCATATTTCAGCAATATCAAGTCCCATAGGTTACTGAAAACTAAAAAAGTATAATTGGAAATGTAATATGCATAAAGCTTCAAATCTCTTTGCTTTGGGCAAATACAATGAAATCATGTAGATTTTGGAGACTTCAATAAAAAATAAATCTTTAGTTGTCAGGATTATGATGCTTTGACTTAGCAGCAGAATCTTTCTCTGTTTGATCTGATTCTCCTGAGGTTGGTATCTCAGTATCTGATAGCAGCTGCTTGTGAAGATCAGATTTTGGGGAAGGACCTAGCGGAAATTAATTTCAAAAACCAAGCAAATGAAGTAGTTAATTTTTTTTTTTAGTTGTTGGTTGCTTCAAAGATTGGTTAATCATAACATCCTTTTACTGGGGCCCTCAGGTGTTTTTCTCCTGTATGCCCTATGTATATCTGTGTCCACTAATTAATTTTAAGTATTATTTTAAACAGAATTATCCAGTGCTTATTGATTTGTAGTTCTGTTTCAAATTTGACACCTATTCTGATTTAATCAGCCAGTTAATGGTTTACCAGCTTACTCTCTCCCCCTCCAGCCCCACTTTTTGGGTGAATACTGTCTGTTCTTAATAAATTTTTAGTATTTTTATTTCTTTTAATTTATCATCTTTTCTGATACTCAGTTGGAGACAGATCCTTCAACACATCCCGTGTTAGAAATGGTTCCAGCAGGATGTCAACCCCTGTGATTTTTCTGTAATAAAACAGACACAAGGAAAGTTCATGTGGATTTTCTACGAAAAAATACAACTTTTCATAGATTCCAAGTGGAGGCTTTGCCTTCCTGCTCTGGATGTGTTTGAGATGGATTTATTATTAGTTTTAATGTGCTTAGGAAGTTGATTATGGGAACATTTCTTGGTCTTCCTTCATATATTTATTTAACATGCAGAGTTAGGACTTTTTTGCATGGTCCCCATTTTCCCTCTTCAGCCATAATTTTGAATTCTTACACAGTCTGTGAGGGAGTAGCTTTTTATTTCTGATAACTTTCTTTACTTTTTAATCTATGCCAGTTTTGGAGGCAGTTTTTTTGTTCCAGGGTGTTGGTTTCTCAATAGTTATTTCAAAAATTGTTCGGATTAATTATCAGCATGATTATTATTATGGAATTATTAATACAGAATCATTATGAATTATTGCTATTCTCAGTAAATTATTAGCTATTATGATAATAATGCTTCTCATAACAGAGAACCCACACACATTGATAGTTTGCTATTATTTATTTTAGCCTGGATTTTTTTTAATGAAATAGAAGTGGTGTTATATAGCATGAAGAAATCATAAATCAGATTTATTATTTGTAATTCTGCACATCTGCGACTAAGCAGAACTTGCCTTTCAGAAGCAGAAATAATCTATCTTTTAGGAGAGCTACAGAAATAAAATATTAGGCATCCATAAACTGACAGATTTTGGGAACAAACAGATAAAGACTCATCATGATGATGATTAACCAGTGAATGGTTCTAATTAGTCATACGCAATATTAATTGGTGTTGAAAGTAATTTGTATTAATTCAGTGCTTAGTAGCTAATTTTAAATTAACTTTTTTAAGAGAGTATCTTTTCTTTTTCAATTCCAAGTTTCATATCTGCTATTGTACACCTCTGGAGTTATTTTTTATATTTTACTTTTGTGGCTAGTTAAGCAGATTGTAATAGTTCATTAATTTTTTTCTTAATAATTTATGTGACTAGTCATCTTGTATTTCCTTGCCTGCTGAAACTAAGCAATGGATTGGGATTATTTTCACTCGGATTCTAGCTGATCCCATCCAGCATACTTCAAAAGACAAGTATGTAATATAGACAATGTCAAAGAGCTGCAAGTCACAGATGCTACAGGTGTATGAGCAAATGTATGGATGAGTTATTTATTAACAGTGACCTTCAGAGGAATGCTCAGGTTATATTCTTTACAGAACTCTCTTCTGAAATAATTGCAGAATTCCTTATAAATAATTTTTTCTTATTTTTTGCCCATCAGAATGAAAAAGGAAAGGTGGTTTAAAGACTTTAAATGTGCTTTGGCCTTCATTTCCACATTTCTGGTGGAAATTACTTGCAGTTATGTTAATATTGTTGGGTGGAAAGGAGTCACATCTCTTTTTGAGTCACAAGTCTTTGTACCTTTTGAAGAGGCAGCTTAGCCACGTTTGAAACAGGGCATGACAGAGCTGGACAGGTTTGGTTCCCCAGCATACCTGACACTGTTCACAGTCTCTCTGTGCTTCTGTTCAATGAATGTGCAATCTTGATTTCATTCAGGACTCGAAAAAAGAAAGTAAGCGTGATGTTCCAATTTGAAACATTCTCATCTGTAAACAGTCTTGGAGGCGGTGTGGGGGCAAAGTGGATTTTCTGATTCTCGTGGCTTGTTCCTTCCCATAGCTCAGACCTTGTGCGTTTTTCCCTGGCTGTAGCCTTAGTACCTGGCTTACTCTCTCAGGATGTCTCTCTCTCCGGTGTCAATCCTGCTGCTGCTTATACTTTCTCAGGTTTCCTCAAACTCTTAACATCCTCTGACATCTCTTTAAAAACAGTATCTGTCTTCTTGTCTCAGGAAAGTACAGGGGGAGGAAAGGTTGGTTATTTTAGTTTTGTTTTTTAAGAGTAACAAAAAAGTAGTATATCAGTTATACCACAAGAGAACGAGTTGTGTTCATGCTTCATGGAAAAACTGTTCGGATGAAACTGTCAGACTGGAGTAGTTCTCGGTGGGTTTCTAACAACCAAGCTCAGGTCCTGTACTTTTATGATATCAGAACTTCTTTTTTTTTTCCCCAAATCAAACAAGCCCACTCCACAACACAAACTGACTTGGCGTTTAGAGGATATTTGTTGTAGTACATGAATGTTAAAGTTATGTCATTACGGACCTCGGCAGAATTATCCTCGATTTAGATGAAGGGAAATTGCATCCAACATTGTTACAAAAGTAGAAATAAAAATGTACAAACAGGGCGTCTGTGGAAGGTGGAGGGTGGGTGACTTGTGGATGTTTCTTTAAGTGCCCTGAAAGCCTATGTGAGAGTGGTTGTTGTTTCACTCTCTTTATTATTTCAGCCTGCACAGTATGGCACGTTCTGAATAACTCATTGATTATAACACAGTTTGATAATGCCTGTGTTCATTTTAAATATATGTTGACTTTTATTTTTTCTAGGCATACTCTGTCTATGATGAAGACATTGGCTATTGCCAGGGACAGTCTTTCCTCGCAGCTGTGCTTCTGCTTCATGTGAGTTAATTGCAAAATGAAAGCTTTGATGTTTGAAACCAAAGCAGCTTTAAAATCAGTAGTGCTGTAACATGGTATTTGACAGATATTTACTGTTGTTTTTCTGTTTGTATTAATTTTCCTCTTGTTGCTTTTTGGCAAATAGTGACTGATGGTTTCTATCTCTATGAATGTAGATTTCCTTTATCTAGGAGAAACCCATTAAATTGTCAATTACTTCTCTGTCAAAGCCCGAAACTGATTTGTTACATATTAATGTATTCTTTTAATTTAGTTGTCACGTAGGTGGACTCCCTTTGTGTTTATGGGGAATTTAACTTTGGGAGATGTTCTCAGAGTAGCTAACCCCCAGAGCAAGGAGTCTCATTAATTTTCATTCAGACTTTTTCTCTTAGGGATATTTTATAATATCTTTTGAGTGAAAGCTGAATTTTAACCTTGATATTTTAGCCTGCAACCAAAAACTGTACAGACTTTGATCTTTTGGTTCCTGTATATACATGTGCATGTATGCATAGAGAGAGATAAATACACAACGTTTATATCTGCAAAATGCTTTAACTTTGATGTATCAGTGGAAAAGCAGCGGATTCAAGTGGTGTGGGTATCATACAGAATATCTGAATAAACCACCCAAAGCCCCAACATCAACTCTTACTCAGGCTCTTGCCTGCTTTTTCTGTCAGGCTTTAGTTATTAAATTATTAATCATGGTTGAAATACGTTTCAGATCGTGGTTTTGAGTCAGCTGTTGGTGGTATGTATGTTACACATACACTTCCTAAGGCATCTAGAACTCAAATTCAGATTAATTTAAGTTGTAATTCCTAGTAAGATTTATGACTGCTTGAAGGCTTAGGGAGTATGATACACAGTGACATTGTTACAGAGAAGATTTTTAAGGATAAACCCAAATGAGTCACATTATTGCAATTCCACATGCACTGCAAATTAGCTTATCTAACAGTTATTTTGCAATTAACTTTCTACACTAAGAAGGATTTTTAACTTCCACTGGAATAATAAGCCATTTTCCATACTGGAGTTGTTTGGAAATAAGTGAGTGTCACATTCCTACCATTTGACTAATACTTCTGCTCCTCTCCCAGTTGTACGCTGTCGTTACGAATCACCTCTGTTTCTAGTGTTTCTAAAGTGAGGAGAAATTGCCCTGTACGCAGGGAATACTAAATGGCAATTACACTCATTTTAATATGCCCTTTATAACATTTCCTTTCATAATAGGATATTAAACTGAAATGGTCAGAGAAAGGGGGGAAGGGAAGCAGTCTCAATGAGCTCATGTAAGTTGGGAGCTTCCCAGGATGTCCTCAAACTCTTGTTTTTCTCAAATTCTCCAACCAATCTGTATGCTGTGAATGTTTGTAAGACCCTCTAACTTTTCTATCTTTGCATGGATTTCTGGACCCCTTCCTTTCCCTTTTTTCTGGGACAGGATATCCTTTCTCGTCAGTGTAGATATGTTTCAGGGATGGTTGAGTAGCCTGAGCCTCCATTCTGGCTTTTTGTGATTTTGCTGCTTTGATGAAATTCCCATCAAAGGTGGGCACGTAACTTCTAATCACAGGGGGATAGTGTTGCCAACTCTGATCATTTTACTGTAAGCCTCACAGTATTTGAATTATTTTCTTGTTGTCTACCTCTCGGAGGAATTGCTATATGAAAAACTAAAATTTCATTTTAAAAACCAGTAAATTTCTAGCTTTTGTGATTCCAAAGAAAAGATAATAAGAGGCAAATGGCCAAATGCTAAAAATCAGAATGGAAGTGCCAAAAATATGTTTTGTTTAAAATAAATAAGAAATTAAAACTTGATTTATGATTTTGAATTCTTGGGGTTGGTAATACTGGAGAACTTCCATGCACTGAGAGAGAGGACTCGGTGGCCTCTGCCTGTAAATGTCTTTGGCTTGGTACTCACCTCCCTCCCCTCTCCCTGTCTCGGGGGAGGAACGGTTGCCAATGCACGTGTGTCAGATTGAGCATGCAAGGTAGGTGTGCTTGTGCATGAATGTCTGTCATTTTGTTAGAAATAATTGTTACCTTACAAGGAAAAAAAATGAATTTGCATTCATCTCATTATAGAGCAGATCCAAGGCTTTTGGGTCAGGATAAAACCATTTCTTCCCTTTACTTTGTCTGCAGCTTTTATTCACTGCCAGTGGGGATCATTCCATCCAGATAAAATTGTGATAAAGAGCTTTGTGATTCCTAGGTGAATCTGGCCTGGACAGGTAGCTGGCAGCTGAGCTGGCAGTTCTTTATGCTAACTAGTTACTTTCATATATGCTGGCTGAAAATGAAAATGAAAGTGTCTGCCCGTGGCCCTGGAGGCAGGCCATAATCATGGGCTGAACCATAAAAGAAGAAACCCTGGAGGTAAATATCAAGAGACAAAAATTCTCTTTGAAGAAAATCCTGAGCTTTTATCTATGGGTGATACTTGATAAGGGGCTGACAAGAGGCTGAACGAGTGAATATACCGAAAGGTCAAGAGTTGTCATTCTTGATACTCCATAATTGTTTTTATTTGCTACAATCTGGTGCCTGCAAATGAAAGGTTATTTTTAAATGTGTTTGAAAACCTGATTTGGGGTGTGCAGTGACTCTGCTTGTGCCTGTCTTGTTATTATGTTACCTGAAGGCATGAGGCAAGGGGGAGAGATGCGTATCAGTGGAGATTTGGTCTGTCAGGGCTGCCCAAAAATTCAACCTTGAGTGGGCTCAAGCCAGCCAACTTTGGAGTGGCTATCACAGCTTGTCCTTCAGTGCTGCCTTCTAAAACTCTGTTGCATGAGGAATTTTGATCAAAATGAAATAAAGATTATGGAGATAGGGCTTCTGAAAAGTCATGATGTTAATAGATGGGATCAGCCCTCCAGAGCTCACAAGTAGGTTCTGAAGGCAAAATTTGTATTTCCTTTGTCATCATGGGAAACCTGACTTTAGGGAGTCTGACATCCTGGAGTTTGCACGAAAGTAGATAAGGATTATTCTCTCTAAGGATTGGTTATACCTTTGTTCTCCTGAATTTTTCCCCTTTAACTAAGTCTCTCTCAGTATAAATCACTGTCATGAACTGTCTTTTTTTAAAAAGAAGAAAAAATAAAAATAATTGTTATTCTGTGTCCGAGAGCTGTGTACTGGTTGTTCTCACATCGATTTGGCAGAAAGAATTCTGATGACAGTTGTGCTGCTGCAGGGATGTATACTTACATGAACCTATGATATGATCCCACATTTTTTTCAAACAAGGTCTTACAGAGCCAAATCAAGGTGCTCATCAAGGAGAACAGTCCTCTTGAGATTTTAGTTGCTTAATTCTACACTCAGTGCTATGCTGCAAATTTTAATATATCCCTGGTTCTGAACTCATCATGCATAAGATATCTAAGGGTGTGTATTTGTGTAAGGAATTTCCAGCCTTGGCTTGTTTTTTTAAATTGTGTTTGTGTATTTTCCCAAACAGATGCCGGAGGAGCAGGCATTCTGTGTATTTGTGAAAATAATGTTTGACTATGGCTTGAGGGACCTCTACAGAAATAACTTTGAAGATCTCCATTGCAAATTTTTCCAGCTAGAGAAGTTACTGCAGGTAGGGCCAGCATAACAAATTGTTCTACTTTCATGAATGGAAATACTGGCATGAAGAAGAGATTACTGCTTTGCTTCCATAAGCTACTGGACAATAAAAACCTTCTCCTTTTGGAGGTGGGGTAGAACCAAAGCAGGGAAGTTTAATATCTGGATCCAAACATCGGGAGTCAGATTTATTTCTGTTTTCTTTCGTATATTTCATACCAATCTGGCTGCCAATCTTTGCATCCAAGCAGAGTGGGTATCTGTTTTTTTCCTCTCTCTCTGCTTGCTCACTCTCTCTCTTTCCCCTATTTCGTGATGTTGCCTAGAGGGGATGTCTCTGTTCTGTTAAGGCCAAAGCATCTTTTGAACTGCCACCATCAGTGTCCTGCTTTCTGTGAGTTATGTTGGTGGTTAAGAGGTCAGGCAAATCACAACATCCTGATGATTATGAAATACGAATCAAGTGTGGGTAATTTTGTAGATTCTGCTGTGTTTTCAATACATTGCTCTTTTCTCTGATGGAATTATTTCATAGTCAAGAGCAATTTAACATAAACAGCTGCAAGTTTTTTTCTGACTAATAAAGAGTTGTTAACAGCCCATTAAGCTTTGACCTGTGCTTCTGTTAGCACAGTGAAAGCTAGCTGCTGGAGTCAGTTACTGTAGATGACCATATATACATACCTCTGTGAGATATATGAAAACCAAACAAAACAAACCACAGTTAATTTAATGATCTTTATTTTCAGATGTCAAATGGTGCATATTTCCTACTTGATGGAGTAGAATTGCATGCTAATGAATTTGATACTTAACTTCAACATATGGGCTTCTCAATATTTACACATGTTAACAAAGATTTTTACTTTATTGACTGAGTATGAATATGTCATTAGTGAACAGTAGGATTATCAGTGCTGATCTTGTGTTGCTTATGTATGCTCCCAGTTAGAGAAATTATCTGATGGAGTTGTGTGCTTTATTGCTTTCAAGCTCTGCAAAGTGATCTCCTTGTTCTAGTATCCATTTGTTTTTATAGCAGGAGCATTTATAGCAAGACACAGCAAAGGAATAACTTAAAAATACACACTATGCATCTCATAGATTTCACAAGCACTCTGCCTTTCGACAGTTGAAGATTTTGTAATTTCTCAGTATGATCTCAGTACATTATGTGATGCTGTGATAGAATCCATAGCGGATCTCTTACTAAAACTGTAACCATGAGCACTGAAATTTATGAAGAAACGTATTTCCAATGCTCAAAAGAAGCCAGAATTTCAATTTGTTGTGTTTTTCAGTGTTTAGCAACTAAGTACTTAACTGGCAGTATAGTTGAAGAACTCGAATTAATGAGTAATACTGAAGCATTTATTTTTTTCCTTTACTCTAGGAGCAGTTACCAGACTTGTATAGCCATTTCTTAGACCTCAATTTGGAAGCTCATATGTATGCGTCCCAGTGGTTCCTCACTCTTTTTACTGCCAAGTTTCCACTCTGCATGGTCTTCCACATCATTGACTTACTACTTTGTGAGGTAAAAAACCAACTTCCTCCACTCCACGAATGATTCTTCTTTTTTTTTTTTTATTTCATTTTGTTGGAGTTGTTTACTGTTTAATTTCAGAATGTGTGTAACTAAATTATGTAGAAACTGTGGTTCTATCCAAGAGATGACGTTCAGTGAAACGCTGGTTTGGTTTTAAAATTAGAATTGTGAATCGTCTCATTCTTTGCTAAGGGATCTAATTAAGAATATCTGATGCACACATCTGTTCTTCATTTAATTTGTTAAATAATTTATTCAAAGTTAAGAATTCTAATTTCTTGAAAATACCTAGTAGTAAAAGCCTAGCAGGCTTTTAGAGGGAAAGCTCTCCAAATTGTTTGATTCGGAGTGCCCAAAGACAGTAAGGGTATTGCATGTTGTTTTGCTGGCCTGTTACTAAACAAATAGTGAGAACTGCCAGACAGAACAATTGAATGAAGCTCTTTCCTCTTGTTTTTCACCAACTATCACTAACTTCCTTCCAGCTAAGGAAACATACAAAATGGTATGCTTCTGTATTGGAGATATATCTGCCCATCCTTAAAAAAAACCAGACAGAATAGATTGATAGTCTGCGATGTTTATTTTGGTAAAATACTAGTACTTCCTTTTGTCACCACGAATTCAGGGCATCCACGGAATTAAAAATGTTTGTGAACCTGCCACTGATTTCTTCTCTGATTTAAATGGGTGACAAACATTAAAAAAAAATAAATAAAATAATTGAGAATTTTAAATGCAAAGAGCTTCATGAATGTGAAATGCTGTTGACTCTAGTTAATTCTGCTCATTTTTATTGTGAAGTATTTTACTTGTGAATTTTCAGGCTTGCTTCACATGCCTTGATAGCATTCATTATTAAACAGATACTGTCAAGCACTCATAACTCAGTATTTTTTTCCTGAAGAGTATTGCTTCTTATGCATATTGGTGCTCAGTTATCTAAAAGAGGTGGGTTAATACTGCCTGGTATCCATAAGAGTGTGAAAGGTAGTAATGCTGAAGTGATTTCACATTTCCATATAAATATCTGAGCTCTATTTCTTTCACAATGTCTTGATTATACCAAGTAAGCAAGCAGAAAAAGCAGGAAGGTTGCTAGTTTTGCTGCTCTTTGTCCTCTTTGGTCATGCAATTCATGAACACAAGCCCTTGATCACTTTTGAACTATTAGTGTGTTAATTTTCCGAATGAGCTTCTGCCGTGGATTCGATCACTCTTTGTCAGTTCAGTTTATTACTTCATTCTGATCTTGATGTGGAGCTGCACTCGGAAACGACCATTTTAAGAGATCATTTGTCAAGAAGTGTACAGGCCATCGTTCTGTAGTGGTGATTATTGTGATAGCAGCATAGTTACATCCTGTCTGAGGCTCCTGTGCTTTTTATTATATTAAGTTTGATGATAAAAAAGGCTGAAGAAGGCTTATAGTCATGGTGAATATAGATTTAATATTCTGAATGAAAAATGAAGCAGCTCTTTAAACATTTGCATTCATCTCACGTCTGGTAGTGTTTGTCTCAGCATGTCTGAAGGAATTGCTCTGGGAAAGAAAGTGGAAGAATCCAAGGAGAAAGTGAGAGAATGCAACACTGGAGTCTGCTAGAGAAAGGGAAACTTGTTAGCATCTGTGGAGGTTAACCACATAAAGCTAAAGGAGTCTCTTTTACGACAGCTAAAAATAAACCAGAAATGGTAAGAAAATTGATTTCAAGTGAGAAGATAAATACAGACATCTTGAGAAACAGCAGGGCAGTTTGTAGACAACATACTGAGACAACAGTGTAGACTATCAGAAAACTGCTCCTAAGATTTGTGAGTCAACCAGTCTAAAGTAGCGGCCACTTCTGAAAATCTGGGGGGGACAATAGTTTAAAACCATATTAAAATAAAAATCTAGTTGGTCCTCATCATAGAAGGAGGGTAAAATCTGAAGGCATCTGACCATAGGCAGAATAAGAAAGAAGCCATTCCTTACTGGGAGACTGGAATCACACTGTGAAGCTGTTTGTCCCGTTAGTCTCCAGAAGGAGTAGCGGAGCAGTCAAAAATGATTTTTGTTTGCATTAAATTGTTCTTTACTTTATCTCTGAACAAACAGCATGCCTGTAATTCCAGCAACTGGAAGGAGAAAAAACAGTTGCAGCTGCTAACAGTGGAACATATTCTGCAAAAAAAAAAAAGCTCAAAAAATCAAGAAGCCTTTGAAGTGAACTGTCTTGTGTTTTTAAAAACAAGCTTCCAGCCTTCTCGTTAATTTGTCACATGGATGAATTTTAAATAACCTTCAACTTCCTTCCTAACTGTGCTTTCTCCACATCCCTGTCCTGTCTGACACTGACAAAACGTTTACATCCTATGCAACTCTTCTATGAAAGAAAAATATCAGGGGAAGAAAAACAGTTAAAACCATGAATAGGTGCTGTCAACTAGTTGTTCCAAGGGAGCTTCTCTGGTCTCATGAAAATATTTGAATTATGATGAACAGTTTGTGTCAACCGAAAGGTTTTAGATGGGATTTGTCTTTTTAGTTCTTGACTGTGGCTGGGAGAGCGAAATTGTCCTTATGGATAGTCTTTGACTCTCAATCCAGGGAGGAAAATTACCTGTTGGGTATCCTGTAGTTTCACAGCTTCCTCCCCTTGCATGCGTGGTGGAATGGTAGCATGGTGGACCCCCTGGGCAGGAGCCCATCCAGGCACATGTAAACCTATGAAAAATTAGTTAACTTTATGGTGGGAATTAAGGGGGGTTTTTTTGAGAAATTTTAAAACTCCCATCAAAGTGTGTGCCATTACAGCTGAAGTCTTTTCATCATTCTCACATTAAAAGTGACTTGATAGAACAATTTTCTTTAAAGTTACACAAGTTTATGACTTGCTGTGGCCTCTATGTGATTGAGTTCTTTTATCCTGTTATCTTCCTCTGCCCTTTTTTATTTTCAAGCTGTCTTCAGGCTGTTGAGGGTGTGATTCAATGCCCAAATTACCCAAACACACCCAGTGGCCTTAGAATATTGCCTCAAGAACTGTAGGAGAGAATCTGTCACCCATCCTCACCTAGAACTGAGATGGTTTGGAATTCTTTGTATTTCCTATGACAGAAGCTTGAAAATTTTGGGCTTGCAGGCAGGTACTCCACAGTGCTGTGGTACACGTTATAAGGCTTAATACTTTGACTGTAATAAAAATACAAGCCTGTTGATCCTGTTAAAAGTTTCCATGTGATTACTGCAAACTGTGTTTTTGAGCCTGGCTACGTAGGTAAATTTTAACATAGCAGCATCAGCTGAAGATCTTTCTGTAATGTTCCTCTTAGCTGCCTGTTTCAATGGCTTCATTTTCCTCCTCCTCTCCTTTTGCTCTTTCTGTTTGCATTGTGAACAACTTTGTTGATGAAATTCAGAGTTGTATTTGGACTTGTCAGTCTTATCTATCAGTGTGACATTATGTTATTGAACACTTTGTGAGCCTGCTCTGCTTTGCTGTCTTTTGTGCCATTTTAAATTATTTGTTTGAAGTCATGCTCAGAAATAGCGACTCAGCTAGGGGAAGTGCATCCCCAAAGCAACAGGGGTTGTGCTATAGGATATCAAAGGATATCACGTTTAACTTCATTTTGCATTTTAAAATTTACAATTTAAAATGAAAATAGGTGTTCTAAACAACTAAATAAGTGACCTTAACTAATTAGGCATTTAGAAGAGAAAAATGCCAAATCAGTTGGCAGACAATTTATAAGCACATTGTTATTTTTTCTACTTAAAAAAGAGAATACCTTAACAGGTTGTGAATGCATACAGCACTGCCAAAACTGAAGGAGGTTCAGAGCTCAAGCAGTCAATCCATTATTAAACCCAGAATTTTCAGACTCTATTGGCAACTTCCATTTTAAGTCGATCTGGCTGGTTTTGTTTGCAGTTCTTGGGGATATAAAATACTTCGGGATTGTGCTTCTCTTTTTTTAAGGAGTATATAAAAACCCCTACTTACGTGCTGCCTTTTCTGAGCTGGTACCATTATTTGTCTGTTTTAGTGTCAGTAATTACATAGTCTGGTTACAAAAAATTAATATTTTGACTACTAAACTGCCGTTCTGTGATCAAGACTGAATAGAAAGGGATGCGACTGGTTATCTATCAATTTTGCATATGAAATAATTTTAGGCTTTCTAACAGAGCTATTAACAAAGAAGTGAAACTACTTTTCACAGGACCACACAGCAGCCCAGTGGAAGACGTGGGAATTGAAAGCTGGGCACCATCAGTCCTTGGCCTTTATTTATCGACTGTTGATTTCAGAACTTTTTATGTAAAGTAACTTTTATACTCAGTTTTGAGAAACTTACCTGTGATAATGGAGGCTCGTGGGTGTCCTTTAAAATGTGAGTGACTTGGTGCTGGCACAGGAGCACTGAGTGATAGTAACAACGTGGCACCACGTTGTGTGGCTGTGGTCCCTGGGAGCACTGCTTTATAATGAAATAATGAAAATCTTAGAAGAATTATAACTATTGGCACTGCAGATTTGATTTCTGTCTTGCTGAAGAATGGATGTGCCAGGAAACACTGTGCCGTATGGTATCGCTCAGACAGTAAGACCAGTCGTCTCTGCGTGTTAGTACTAACTGAGTAGTAGATACCATAATAGCCTGCTATTTTTTATCTGTCACTGTCAGATACTTCTGTGATGCCTTCAACAGAGTTGAGAAAGAACAGATTAACATTTAAATTTATTAAACTTCCTCAGGAATTGAGTCAGGAACAATCCCACTTCCTCTGTAAATCTACGCTCAGATGAAATGGGAATTAAATAAAATATTGTGTGCAGCTGTTTATCTTCTGTAGATCTATAGGGGAAGAAAAACTGAACTTTTCCGAATTACCTGTTATTGACACATTGCCTGCATTTGTTAACCCTTCCAATTAAGAATCGTTTAATAGGTCTGAGAAAACAGCAGACTGGACTTGCTAGAAAGAAAATCTCTTTTAGTAACAGCGTATTAAAAGTTAGGCTTAAATTCTAAGTAGGTATAGATCTGTGCTGAAGCTGCCTGCATTATTTCAGTGTTATTTACCAAAGTAAAAGCAATGTCATACTTGTAAGTTGGAAAAGGCTGGGGGGTGCGTGTGTTTGTTTTCTTTCTTATGAGTAGAGGCAGTTAGACTTTGGCATTTAGGCTGTGTCTTTCCTCCTGTCCATTGCTCTTTGCATTCTGCCTGCTAGAGAGCTATGTCTCTTTCTGAAGTCTTTCAAAAATCAGCCACTGCTGGTTCATGCAAAGAGACTGGAAAGGATTTCTTTCCGAGACTGCTAGCTTTTAAGTGGTTTAAGAAGAAAGAGTATTGGCTGTCTCAGACTCTGGATGGAAGACTCAATTCTGAACGTACGTGTCCCATGGTAGTGCTGGTTTGCTACATTCAAGCATATGTTGACATGCCAGCCATTATAATCTTTTTGGTTGCACAAACTTGAGGTTTGCAATGGAGTTAGCTGAGGTTTTTTGGATGTTTTGCTTTTATGTATTTAGATGAATTATTTAAATCCATGCTAAAAGTAATTTTAGCATAACTCATCTGATGACTACCACTGTATTCTGCTGTGGGTGCTTTCAGTACTAGAACAGGAGTTAAAGCACAAAGAAAGGAAGGAGGATTTAGTATTTGATTGTGTTTGATGATGAGGAACCTTCTGAAGTTTTTGTATCTGTGTGTTTAAAACATTCAGATTAGATGATAAAGAATTTTAAGGTATTTTAAAACTGAAAGTCATAAGAAGTATTAGGTGTTTGGATATAAAATTCCAATCAAGAAATACTGGAGGTGTGGAATACAGTGTTCTGTATTGCCACAGGCACAGGGGAGCACAAAACTTTGGATTCACTTCTAGGGCTACAAAGAATTCAAGCTTGGACTGAGGAGAAGAATATTTTAGTAGTGTACATCTGAGAGTTTCTTGGAGAGCCACAGGGTTCAACGTAACCCTTTACACTATGTTGTCCAGCTGTTCCTGTGAGCATCCATAATTTATGTATCTTCCATTCATAGCTGCAGCTTGTTTATCCTCAAAATAACAGGGCTGGTGATAAATGCTCTGCATGAGTAAAGAAAAAACAGTCTCACAACAGTCTGCAATTCAAGATAACTTCTGTGAACAGAAGGTACATTTTTGGCAATGTTGATAAACGTTGTGGTCCTAAAATGTTGAGGCTGCTGCTCTTTCAGAATATATTCAAAGATACAGGTAAAAAGTTTCCAAAGATGAGGGAGCTGTTTGAATGACCTGGTTTGTGCCCTAGAAGGAAGAGACATCTAACACCCTGTCACAGTATGTCTCTGAATTACTTTCCCCATTGTGACTGAAATATTTTAGCCACTTCCTAATTGATGTTCACTTGGTTGATTTTTCTAGGAATACAGTAAATTTCCATAGCGCTTACTTAACACCAGTGCCATCTGCTGTATTTGAATAGCAGCAGATTCTAAGCAGCCTTGGCAGTGCTCAAAACAGCTTCAGAAGTAACTGAAGGTATCACAAATGGGAGAGTGATACTCCGTGAACAAATCCAGGAAGCTAAGCTAATTTGGGGACTGTTTTTTTAAAAAGAGCGTGGCGCAGTCTGCCTCTGCCAAAACACTTTCTGTTGCTTTGTGCTTGGAGTCTGAGGCCGTGCTGAATTTCCAAGTATGTGAACTTTGCATTCGAGTGATTGTAGGAAAGGGAAAATGAATGTCAACGTGTAGAGAGGCAAGGGCCAGGACTGTGTTGTGGCAGAGAAAGGGAGAAGATGAAGAATGAACACTGAAAAGGAGATCAGATGGAGTGCAGGGAAGCAAGACATTGATTCAACATGGGCATGCATTTTTCTCGGTGTTACATGACCCCATGTGTTCTGAACCCCTCATCTCGTCTCCTCTCAAGAAGTCTGGAAGATCACTGCTCCTCTGGGCATTTCTAACAGCCATTCATTCACTGTTTCCACCTGAGAGCTGGAGGACCTGTCTTACCTACAGAGATATGGGGCCTCTATTTCTGTCCTCACTGTATGTATGTGGTAAGGCCCTTGAATGCCTAGTGTAGATTCAGGCCCCCTTCTTTGTCCTCATATTAATCAGGTTTGGAAAGAGGGAAAGAATTGTCTAAAAACCCTGTGGTTTAAACCTCTGAAAACCAAAAAAGGAACGTTAGTGTATGGCTTAGTCAAGCAAATGGAGAAAGCATGCTGCCAACCTGTAACCAGCTGTCTGTGGGTTAGGAACATGCCATTGCAGAAATGCCAGTTGTCAGGGAGCAATTTCATATGTAGAAATGACTTAAAATTCTGTGGCTGTAATTTTTATTCTTTGAAAACAATCATAGAAGCTGGAGAGAAAAAAGTGCTAATCTCATAGCTCTCGTTACCTTCGTTCAGCCATAGCAACAACTCAGCAGCAAATTACATGAAAATCACCCAAAACACGTAAATATTCACTAGCACTCCTGAATGCCATTCATTTCTGTTAAAAGTAAGCAAGCAAACAAAATCTCATGCAAAATCATACTAATACAGGTTCACGGTTGCCTGGTAGTATTTATCGTGTGCCTTTTCATGCTGCAAAATACAGAATAGTGGAACAATAAATACTGAATCCCATGATGCCATATTTATCATCTCCGTGGTACCTGCTTATCTAATAATTCAGTCAACTAGTTTTAATTGGGTTTGTGTATTATTCACAGCATCGTAGGATAAAGATGGAGATTTCTGTGTTTTCTTTCCTTCCTTCTGGTGTTACAGCATTTGCTGTTAAGAGTCCTTGTAGCAGACAATGTATATGGAGTCACTGGGCAAGCCCAGTCTAGGAAGCAGACTGTACCTCATACATTACCAGTAAGCTCTCTGTAATTTGTTTTTGTTTTGTTTTTTTCTCTCTAATAGAACTGTTCATTAAGAAGGCTGTATCTTTTGCTTATACAAAGCCTGCTATTTTATGTTGTGCCTTATTTGAATGAGAGTTAGCCTTTGCTTTCCTTAGTTGTCATTGAACTGGAATAAATGTCCAAGCTATATGAACGGTATCTGAGTAAGAGATGTTAATTAACATGCATATCCCTGCAGAGCGTGCTCCAAGTCTGCATTACTTACAAAGAGAAATTTGAGCTGCAGACCATATATTTATGTTGTCAGCAAAATAAATACATTTGTGACATTCCTCAAGTTTATTGTGTGCTCTCAACACGCTAGAGTTGCCAAACAAATATTTTGCTGGAAGCAAGCCAAAACATAAATAGAATTTTAATTCTCCTTTAGAGTTTGTAACCCCAATTACCCTCTGCAGCTCCTCTGAAAGAGCATGCAACTGAACACATAATTATGAAACACTTTTGAATTATGAAACAATGTCAAATTAACTTCAGTTGAATAGCTAATCTCTCTCTAAAAAAAAAAAATAGGAAAAATCAGTTACTAGAAAGCTGGAAGCAATGAACTGGTTCTCCTGATGGCATGTCCTGTGAGTCTTGGGACTTCTCAGACCTTATGGAGGTGCTCAGTTGACTTTCACATGTATCGCCCTTACCGGCTGCTGAATTTTAGAGAATATTCTCTCAATATCTTCATTGTTTCCTCCTACATGTCATGCATATCTAGAAGCAAAACCACAGATAATGACACTAATATTAAAAGAATTTTAAGTTTATTTTTTAGGAGATTAACTTCCTTTTATTTGTGAAAATGATGCAGAGGGCATTGCCCTACAACCAGAAGAAGGTCTGTTAGGTGATCTGGGTTGAAGAGGGAGACATGCTGGTATTTAGTACAGCCTACCTTCTGACAAGGCTTCTGTCATTACAGAAAAGCTTTAAAACACAAGATAAATTTCAAAATTGTCCCCTTTGCAAACGTTGTCCAGATACTACATGATTAAATTGCTTGGCCTAACTCTTCTGTCAGCTCCATGCAATGCTGTTGAGCTTTGCCAGTAGCCAGTGTTAGTTTGCTGCCTTTTTTTCTGGTCTCTGGGTAGATTTTGTGGGTCAAATGCATAGATATGCCTTCTCCCTTTTAAAGGAAGCCATGGGCATCCTTTCTGTCACAGAGATCTCATTGAATACAAACTGGATCATACAAAATCAGATCTTTACTGTCCTCTGTTCTTTCTTCCCAGTCTTCTTTTCAGGCCTTTTGTTTCAAAGTGCATAGGGACTCAAAGTGAGGACTCCTCCAAGAGTTCTATCGGCAGAAGGAATCTCAGCATCAGAGGCAGTGAAGGGACTGTGAAAATCCCTCACTAGAAGAGAGTTAACTTAAAAAGTTTTACACTTACTCTAAGCCAGCCTTAATTTCAGTGCACATCTGTCATTTCCAGGTGAAGTGTTTAATTTTTACAGTCTTATGAGATACAGTTTCACTGTTTTGCCCCTGAGAACATTACCTGCAATCTCTGTCAGAAATTATGATCTTTTCACATGTAATTCAAGTAAGTGGCTGCTCCTGTGAAGGGCAATCTTAATGAGTTAAATGATGACCTGCCGGATAGCGAGTGTTCGTCCCACCACTGTCATCCCAGTAGGTATGAAGGCAAAACTATGCCCTTTCTTCTTGAGTCTCAAGTGCTGTCTTACAGAAGTCTTTGTAAAGCAGAGAATGATCAATGTGGCAGTCAGCACAAACCACGAGGAGGCTGTACGATAGCACAAACTCTAAAATTTCCTCTTTCCTGACCCTCATCTTAACCATCTCGACTGCAAAATATAGGCAAGGGTTGTCTGCTTTGAGACGGGCTTGTTCCTTGGGCTTGTTCCTTGGGCTTGTTCCTCCTCCAAAACTCGTGAGCTTAATGAGATGGAAAATGCTCTAGGCCTCTACACAAGCTTGAATAACGCCTGCTGGAAGAAAAGGAGAGGCTGTGCAGATGCTTAACTAGGCAGATAAGCCTCTAAGACAGGCTGTCATAGAAACTGCTGGCCTTCTGTAAAAGGCTGGTTAAAAGCTCCTTGGAGGAGGATATCCACATGGTTCATTTCTGGGATCTTTGCCTGTGGGCTTAATGTCTGCAAGGTGTGCAGGCTGCACGTTCCTTCGCTTACTCAGGAGCAGCAAAGCCTCTCAGGTCGAAAAACAAGACAGTGACCCCATAATTGAGGAGCGATCTGACATGGTGATAAGCCCCTAAGCATTTCTGTGCTCTTATAACAGTTCTTGTTTAGTAATAGTGTATATTTTTAGTTTGAACTGTTGTATATTAAACCCACGAGTGTTTAGGTAATTACAAACAGCTTTCACACTTGCAAATTTTTTAAATATTAAGATGAGATCTGCATGATATGAAAGCATTTATTTTCAGATGCCTAGTTAAACATACGACCTTTGGTTTAAAAAAGTAATTATCCAGAGCTTATTTCTTATGGGCTCCCTTCTCTTTCCCCCCGTGGATGATTTGTATGTACTTTCATGTTTCCATTATAAAATTGCTGGAGGGAACTTGCTAGCAATGATTTATGTGTCTGGTGCACATTGGTATTTTTGATCCTTCTAAAATAGATGGAGAAGTCTAAGCTGAGTCTTATAAATCAATATGTGTTAAATGAAGTAGGATTTTAAATAAGAGATCGTGGAAAAATGAGCTGAGCCTTCTTTTTCATAATCAGAATCATTAGACTTGGTTATGTCAGAATAGTTTTGCATGCATTTGGGAAAACTAACTTAACTATGTGTACAGTGGTTATAAAATGGGTTATTAAAATGGATGGGTAAGGCACTGCATCTGAAATCTAAAGCATCTAGCTCTAAATCCAACCATGACTAGAAGCCAGATGCCACCTCCAGTTCCCTCAGCTGTCCAGGGATGTATTAGTCCTTCAGGTTCAGCTCTAGTCCAAGCTGGTCAGCATTAGAACTGCAGCGATCGGTACCTCAGGTCTAAAATTGCCCTGGTTTGAGAGGTACCTCTCCCTTGGAGGAAAGGTATTTGGAGGTCTTAAGTCTTTTTGGTGTTCTGATTTTAGGGTGCTTGTGTGTTGAACAGGTTATCTGAGGTAACATGAGGGAGTCTGTGGGCTGCCCTTTGCCTGGTGGATCTAGGAAAAGGGCTGGGAACTCTGAAGGCAGGAGGAGATCTATTTCTGCTGCACCTGATATCCATGTGAGGAGCGAGCATAAGAGAGAAATATCAGGAGAGAATTTAGTTAGTTTGGATTCAGGAACAGTGTGGGTTTCAGGCAGAGCAGAAAAAAATCATTTAGAAAATAAATGAAAACTGATTTGCTTCTCTCTTTTTTTTTTGGTAGTGCCAGCAAATACACAGAACACTAATTCCTCAATAATCCAACAATTAGACATAATACTCCTACTCATAAAATAACAAAATCTGATCAACCAGTTAGTTAAGAAGAAAACAATGCTTCTGATGGCTTGTAGTTATGCTCCTCATTTACAGATTGTATGTTCGTATCAAATCCTCTCTGTTAGGAAATAAAAGTTGTTCATGTTATGACAGTGGAATGATCTGTTGATTTCAGATTGGTATTTGGACTTAAACTGAGACTACTATAAACTTATTTTACTGCTGCTGGTGCTTTGGTATTATCAATGTCATGACTAAAATTCTCAGTCTGACATTATTTTCTATTAAAAAGAAGTATAACAAGCAATGTAACTGTTGTTTTATTGAAATATTTGTTCCATTTGGAAGAAGGGCTTCCTGTTAATGAAGCAAGGTTTAGTCCCGCTACAATTGTGACCTCTAGTGGAAAGAGTCAGTTTGTTATCATAATGATTATGCATCGAATTGCAAAGTAATTCACAGAGTGTTGCAATATTCATTATGTCTAATGTCACAGCATTTCCAAGACTCATTAACAGTAAAATTCCTTCAAGGCACCATAATATCCATGTAAAAAAATACAATTTCTTCTCAGGAATGCCTCTGAAAGCTCTCTGCAGATTTTTATAAAAGCTGATTTTTATAGAAATATGGTCTCAGGCTTTCAGGAAGAATCTTGGAAAAATACTCAATATAGAACCAGAAATTTCTTGGAGAAGGTTCCCTTATAAAAACTATTGTTACCCACAACAATATCTATTGCAGTGACAGTATTGCTCGCATGCAGGTCTGTTGAGACCTTTTTAGATATCAGCTCTGAAAGATGTTGTAAGAAAAGATTTATCATGCCATTAAGCAAGCAGGCAAGAAGTGTAAAATACAATCTGGGAAAACAATCTGAACACAAAGTACAGAGTACAGCAAATGAGAAGTGCATATGGTGTTTTTTGTATTTGGATGAATACAAAGCTATTTATGGTCTTAAATAATCAAAACATTAGGCTCAGAGAGGAGAACCTCTTCCCTCAGCAGAGGCAATGTAGACACTGCCAGCACTGCTGTCCTCTTGTGTCCTCTGGCCTGAGCTGCCCCTGGCTAGGTTACTGAGCAGGACCCCAAGCGTAGTTTCAAAGTACTTTGGTTCAGTTCAGGTTGCTCCAAAGGAGCCTCATTCAGGGTATGTGCTCCCCTTCCCCCAGGAAAACCCTGAGGTCTTGATTGTCAAAATAAAAACAAAGTGAATAAATGTGGAGGAATGGTATTTTATATTTTTATATAAAACATAAGTGGAAATGTAGTCTTTTTCACCCATCTGTCAGTGGAGTGGTTTTTACTTTCTTTGATTTTTAAATAATCTGACATTGTTGTTGTATTATTCACTGAATGGATTCCTATACTCTTGTATTCCCAAAGAGCTGTCATCTTCCCTAGCCGGGAGTTCAGAAACTGCACCTTAGGGCTTTAATGATGAACTTTGAAGTGTAGCCAGGAAAAGAGAGACATTCCCTAGAGATTTGCAGCATCTAGTTATGATGCTATATAGTGATAAGTAATAGAGAAGAGAGATTTATATGCTGGGACTGATTGAAGCATTTTTCTTCTTATTTTCAGGGTATGAACATCATCTTCCATGTAGCCTTGGCTCTCTTAAAGGTAAGTCATTGATCAGGTTTGGTTTTTTTATTTTATTAAACTGCATGGAATATTTTCTTAGCTTAATGTATCTCATCTAATGGAACACTAGTAATGGGACTTCTGGAGGAGGGAACAGAGGAGAAATATCCATTTGGATACAGATGTCTTCAAAACTGCACTTACGGTAGATCTGGTTTTATTAAAGTTAATTACATCAGAAAGTTCCTGGAACAGGGAGTGCAGTCTAAGGATTTAAATGACTATTAAAAAAACAATTCTGACTTATTTCACAGCATATTTATTTTGTGGCTGGGCTCTTTCATATAAATATTCAAGAAACATGTGATAGAATATTATTTGGTGTCAAATGTATTTGTTATGACAAGAGAGGAATGGAAGTCTTTTATAATATGGGGAACTTCTACCTTTTGGCTTCAACACAGAATTTACCTAAACCAAGCAACCTGTAGGTAAACCACTGGCCTTTCTGATGCCAGTGAGATAGCTCAAAGTTTCCTTACATTAACCTGCACTAGTTCAAATCCAGTCCACGTACAGGCAGGCGGCATGGAATTTGAAATGCCACCTTTGAGTTCAGATGGTATCCCCATCAAATAATTTAGGCTAACACTCAAAGCAGCCTGTCACTCCTAGCACAACAATCCTGGAACATGGACACGGGCTAGAATCATTTGGCTCTGCCTAGTCCTCAAGTGTGTCTTTCCAGCTTCTTATCGTTTACCTTGAAAGGGCAAACAGCTACTAGTTGAGTTAGTAAAGGGTAATTCTCAAGAGACTCAATTTCTGTGGCACGAAACCCTACAGCAAAAATGCTCCACACTAGGAATGCAGAAAGGCTGCTGAACAGAGCAATTAGACATTTCAGACCTCATGTTTTCACTTGATGTAGGGTAACTTTGGTGAAGTACTGCAGAGTAGGTATGGGATAGCACGGAACGTTATGGTAAGAAAATGTCAGCAATTACTTGTGTTTCATACTAACACAGTTAATGTGTCAAATGGCATTGTGACTTTCTACATGAGTACATGTGTTACATGAAGTCACCTATAAACAGGGAATTTGCTTAATGTACGTTTCCAGGGAAGTGCTCCTACACAAATCTAAATCTGTAAAAAGGAGGGAGGAAAGTGTGTTCTCTTTCCTTCCTGTTTTGTATTTTTTTGCAGCTATGGGGGGTTGTTAATTTTCTTCTTTTTAAGGGTAGTATGGCTGAAGGGAAATCTAGGTGGTTATGGCACAATGGGTAGTAAAGCAGTGAAAGCAAGCATCCAAGTGACAGCCAGTGGGGGTGCTGCCATTGTAGTAGGACCAGGTTCTGGAGAGATGTAGAGATATCAGCTTATGGATCTTAAAGCTGGAGAAGATGAAAGAAAAGGAGGAGTACTTGCACTGAGCTGAATAAGGCTGACGGGGTTTTCAGGAAAGGAGAATTGAGTTCAGTTACAGAGCATGGCTCTGAGACCCAGTGGCCTGTTTCCTTATGTTTCCTGCTGCTGCTAGGGGGAACGGTTGAATGGAGGTTAGCAGCAGAACAGCTGTTTAGAAAATGTGATAAGGATTGGAAAGGACTAAAATCCTTAACTCAAGTTGTCATACTGCAAATTGGGGTTTTTTTTGTGTTAAGTGATTAACCCAATTTCTTTTAACAGAAGGTGCTCAGTCTTTTCATTTTTTTATATATATTCCACAACATGCTGCTTATCCAATTGAACATTTCTCTTTGGCCGTTCCAGAAGAGGAAAATTCAAGGAAGTATTTTGTCAGTCTTACTATAACTATTTTCTAAGTTTAAGAATTTTAAAATTTGGGTTTAATTCTGCTTACAGCAGTTCTTAGTATATATATATGTGAAATGTGTTGTGTCTCCCTGGTCTGGCAGTAGTAGGCTCGAAATGGTAAGGGAGGTACTGTCCTGAGAAAGTATTTACTATTGCAGCCAAAAGCAAGTGCAAACAAAATACAGGTAAGTAAGGCAAGATTCTAAGTCAGCCACACTTACACAGTTCAATAGTGGTACCAAGATGGAGATGATGATTATACACAACAGAATTAGAGTGTGATTTGCTTTCAGCAGGAATTGGCTGTTCTGTTAGGGAAGAAAACAGCTTTGTACTCTGAGACCTGACTTAATTTTTTTCCTATTGAAATGTGTTCGTAATCTCTCCTAATCATTAGCAACAAAGTGGTTTAGTGTACCGATCTGAGTTACAGAAACTGAATGTACATGCTGCAGAACAACCACTTGAAGAACTGCGTGTTTTTAAGGTCTTGTTTCTCCCTGACTCTGAAAACAGCTCCTAAGGATTTGTTCTTTGTTTAAGCAGAACTATTATTGTCTCATCCGCAATCTTTTGGATTATTTTTAATTTGAAGGAGGGAATCCTCCATCAGTGGGACATCAGAGTCTTTACTGTGCAAATGCCATTTTCCTCACTTCTTAGTGAAGTGTGTGCCTCACAATCCCTCATTAAATAGCAACAGAGTAGAAGCTTTTATCCCAAACTTCCATTTACTCGATTCAGTGTCTCGCTGTTACCAACTGCTAGTATCCAAAGTGCATGCCTGTTAGTTATCACAGAGTCATGGAATTGTTATGGCTGGAAGAGACCTTCAAGATCATCCAGTCCAACCGTCTGCCCATCACCACCATAATAACTCCTAAAACACTAAATCATATCACTCAGTGCCTCATCCAGGAGCTTCTTGAATACCTCTGGGGACAGTGACTCCACCACTTCCCTAAGCAATGTGTTCCAATGTCGAATCACCCTAACGGTGAAAAATGTTTTCCTAATATCCAATCTGAATCTTCCCTGTTGTAACTTATGATCATTTCCCCTCGTCCTGTCACGGTGGGCTTGGCAGAAAGGACCAACCCCCACCTCACTACAGCCCCCTTTCAGTTAGTTGTAGAGAGCGATGAACTCTCCCTTAAGCCTCCTCTTCTCCAGGCTAAATAAACCCAGCTCCATCACCCGTTCCCCATAACACAGATTTTTCCAAACCCTTCATGAGCCTCATTGCCCTTCTCTGGACACACTCCAGCCTGTCTCTTTTGAAGTGAGGGGCCCAGAACTGGGCACAGCACTCGAGGTGCCGCCTCACCAATGCCAAGTACAGTGAGACAATCCTACAGTGAGAAACCCTAGTCCTGCTGGCCACACTACTCTTGACGCAGGCCAAGATGCCATTGGCCATCTTGGCCACCTGGGCACACTGCTGGCTCATATCCAGCTGGTTGTTGGTCAGCTCTGAAGCTGCTCTTGCCTGAGCCTGCAGCCATGCACGGGGTTGTTGTGGCTTAAGTGCACATCCCGGCATTTTTCCTTATCAAATCTTACACAGTTGTTCTCAGCCCACTGATTGAGCCTGTCAGGTTCTCTCTGCAGAGCCTTGCTACCCAGTTTAGTGTCATCTGCAGCTGAAGCTGATGGGAACAATGAACATCAAGGGGATTAAAGCTTTTCAGCTATGGAGACTATAAGTTGTAAGCAGGACATTAATCTGCTTTCTTATGGAAGGAAAAGCACAGTCTTTTTTTTTCTGTAGCATCCAAATGTTATGCTTTCTAATGCATGTCAGCACTTCCCGTGTACTCCACAATATGCTCCTCTGTCACCTCTCCAGCTGGTGGCAGTACATCACAGTTTGACGTTAATCATTTTGTTGCATCGTGTAAGGACTGCACCTCAATTAGCATTTAGTAAGCTGAGCTGAGAGAAAATCAAATCCCTCACCTTCTGTTTTCCAAGCATGAAAAAATACAGCGAAGCACAGGGGTGTGAAAAGAACACTGGTGTTGAAAAAGGCAGCGTAGGAAACTGCTTTAGAACAACTTGACAAACAATATTAATGGGTTTATTTTTAAAATCTCAGATAAGACTGTTAATTGAGAATGATAGAGGAAAATGTACCATTCCAGTGCCAGCATACTTTCTAATCCCTTTTGTCATCTGCTAGTTAGTGTATTTGTTGGAGATTACAAAGTAAACATGAAAATCTAAGAAAAAATCTAAGAAAAAAATATCAGTAAACTTTCTTTCATATCTTAATATTTCAGTAATGGTTTTCTTAAACATCCCTTTCTGATCTTGCCACCTTAGCAAAAAACAGCTGAATGCATGTTTTATTTTGGAATTAACAAACTGGGGTAAGTATTAAAATGTGTGATTGTGGAGCAGTCAGGCTCTAGGTGAAGCGGCTGGCTACTGAAAGGGCAGGGAAGGACGCATGTTCACTGGCATGCAGGGACAAACCACGAGCTTCTGAAATATGTCCACAGCCAAACTTTCTTTTTGGGGGTTCCTCTGCTCATGGACTGTGATTCGTAACAACACTTCAGGTCAGCGCTGTCGAGCTTTCATCTTTGTGGCTGTTAAAAACATGTTGCTTAATGCCAGGAGAAAGCCATAGTTTTGATCAGGAAGGTGTTACGATATTCAAATTGAAATGGGTAGAAGATAGTGAGAATCAGTAATGTGTTTGTTACTGCTTGTGTTTGCCAAGCAGTTTACAGAGATTGGCTTCTGTACATACATTTATCTTTAAAAAAGTGCTTCTGCAGATGGTTCCATGGACTCTGATGAACGTGAGCAGCGTTTCTAGCAGTGCTTAGGAGTTCTTCAGCTCACGTTATCAAGTAATAACTTTATATTGCATAAATAAGGCAGTTGTATTGCTTGGTTATTTCTGTTGCCAACTTTTGGTCTTAACGCTGTTTCTGTCAGTCTGTGCCCCACTGATTAGAAAGAAACATTCCAGTTGCAACGGCAGGGCCAGGGGCTGCTGCTGTTAATTCAAGTGGTTGATACAGAGGCTCCCTAGATTAAAAAAAAAAAAAAANAAAAAAGGTGTCAAAACTACCTTGGATAAGGAGGGTTGTTTGTTATCTTTGTATCTTTCTGTATCTGGACTGAAAAGATCCCTCTGGGCAAAATAAATCCTTCTGTGCTATATTATGCTATCATGTGACATGGCATCCGTTTCATAAATGAGTAACAGCAGCAGTATTGCTGGTAGGAGGCCATTTCCCTTATTCCAGTTATCACTGGTCATTTTACACTCCTCTACTCTTTTATCAGCATTGTCCTTTGTTTTAACTAGTCCCCTTGCAGCGACATTCATACAGGTGTTTTTCACCTTGAAGTACTTACAGATATCGTTCATGTTGTTTACTAAATAAACCAAAATCCTGAGTGTTCTTAAACTCTGAAACATCTTAGTAGTTCTCTTCTGCGTCTCCTTAATTCTGTACTTATCTTTTGAGAGGTGAATGGCTGGACCTGTAAGAGAGGTCACACTGTGTTTTCTGTATTAATGTTGTGTTTCCTTATTTCTAAAAAATCTGCTTTATCTGATAACTGTGTGGGTTGTGGAATTCTCTTACGTTTGTAGGAAGTAATAATCATGATTAACCAGGGGGTTCCACAAATACTGTTTCACCACCATAGATGTGGACTTCTGCAAGAGTACAAATTTTGAATAAAATTATGCTGTACTTCTGTATACATTTACATTTCATACATTAATGAACATATAGGGAATTGCAGGTTTTCTTTTTTCGCTTTCAAGACCATATCTTCTTTAGCTGGACATCTCACCTAACCTGTCTTGGATTTTGTCCATCATTCGTCTCCTCAATTAACACGTGCACCAACTTTAAAAGCAGATCTGAAATTTTGTTCTGTGTTAAATGCGTAGCTCAAGAATTTATGCTCATGAGATGTACCCAGAGACAGCCAGAGCACTCATCCAGTTTTGTGCACCTCAGGTTCTGCTCTCATGGGTAAGTTCTTCCTATTTCTTCAGGGAGCTGTGTGGCTTGTGGTGTAAATCAAAGTGGCCAGTGTGACATCTCTTGAGCTTATGCCTCCCTTTATTACCTGCTTCTGAAATTATCCCTTGCCACTAACTAGCTTGGGGTGGTATTGCTTAAAAAGTAGTGTAGTCTTGTAAGAAAACAAACAAGGAAAAAGCCAAAGGGTTCAAGTCATAGCAGCAAAAATGAACTAAGTTTTATCAGTGTAAGCTAAGTTGAACAACCGAATTCTTCCTTATCTTACTGAAATAAGATACTAATACTTTGTATCATCTTTGTGTCTAAACTTCTGAGGATGTCAGTAAAGACCTGACAGGTGCTTATTTTAGGTAAAACATGTGTATTGTCAATGCAGATAATTAAAAATATGGACTGTCTTTTGGTTGGGGACGAAAGGGTGACAATTGCTGTAACTTTTTGAGACGTATCACATGACAAGTGCACTAAGTGTGTAGGCAATGGAGCTTAGGTCCTGTCTCTGAGACATAAAACAGGTATTTCATTCCCTCTCTGCATGCAAATGCTCTTACTTTGCATTTGCAGTGACTTGAGGAGCCTGAACTGATCTTTAAATTAGCTCTGCTTTAAGCTGGCGGTTGGATGAATTGACATACAGGGTTTCTTTTCAACCTAAACCAGTTTTGACTTCAGGTAATCTGGTTTAGCCCACTCTGTAAGTCCATTAAATCCTCTTTTCAAGATAAAAAAGAGGTGTCCACATTAGAATCTAAGACAAAATAGATGTTGTGCATTATACCAATAGCTTCTTTGTGTAGTTGATCCCAGGATCAGCACTGAAGCTTCTGGTACAGAAGTGGATCCTAACTCTTTGGTGCTGGAGATCAGAAATGACTGTTCTCTCTTCAAGGACTTCTCCATTAGGCAGAGGACAAGATGTTCACTTTTTAAGAGGCTTTCAGTTCACTGCTTTTATATTTTCAGTTCCTAAATCAAGGAAGTCCTTAAACTATAAGTTTTGCTGGGCTGAAGAATCCCTGCCTTCCTGCCCCAAACCCACTACTCCTACTACAAAAAACAGTACTTGCAGACTCATTGGAGATTGTATCATTAGAGAAATCTGTACCTGAAAATGTCCAGAATAAATCAACTTCCAGATTATTGATTTTCTAGCCCTAATATAACCGGATTTCTATTTTTAAATGCACACCTTTATTTGCATGCTAAAAATCCTGACTGGTTACTTTCTTAGCCCATTTGATTGCCTCCTCACACCTAAAATCAGTTCAATTTCTATTAGTTCACCATAAATTTTTAATTTTGAGGGAGAAGAGGCATTCTCTTTAAAAAGGAATAGAAGACTGAAAGCAGAGAAAGCATGAAATTCATTGGACTGCATTTCTTCAGCGGCACTGAACCCTGATTTATATATTAATGGCACTCCCCCATTATACTGGCTGTTCATAACTTCCAGATATTGGAAACTGGAGATGATGTTTTCAGTACTACATAGTTCTGGTTATTTATTTTTTTTTCAATATCCTGTATATGACTCATGTACCTAGCAACTATTGTGATTCTGTGGGGAATTTATTTCTTAAGTACATAATTGAAGTAAATAAAAACATGAAAGTAGTCATTACGGACCAGACTTGAAGGCTCATCTACCCCAGTATCTTCCTTCCAACAGTGGATACACAGGAAAGAATGTAAGAACAGGGCAGTAATGCTCAATTTTTCTCTGGCACTTTGTGTTTCAGGGACTCCCTGAGAAGGAAGTAGTCTCATGTTTAATAACTCCCTGTGGATTCTTATTCCATGGGTTTGTCCCGTGGCTTTTTGAACAGATGTAAACTAGTAGCCACAGAGGTTTTTCTCAGCTTAATTAGGGGTTGTGTGAAGATGTGCTTCACTTTGTTTGCTTTGAACCTGTCACCTGTGAGTGTCATATGAGGTTCCTGATTCCTGTGTTGGAAGGCATTTTGGACAGCTGGTACCTCTTCACTTTCTCTGTGCCGTTCATGATTTTATAGGTCTACCATATTCCTCATCAACTGCCTACTTTCCAGGCTTAATAATCTTAGTCTGTTTTTTGTCTCCTCATTTGGAAGCCTCTGATCAGCCTCATTCCCTCTCTGTATACTCTTCTGTCTCTATTATCTCCTTTTTTGGGATGGGAGGACCAGAGTAATGCATAATATCAAGGATGGAAACACATCATGGAGTTATACTGTAGAATAATGGCATTCTCTGTTTAGATTTCTATTCTATCATTTCCTACCAGTTGATTTATTTTATCGTCCTCTGCAGTGCACCGAGCTGATATTTTCATAGAACTGCCCGGAGTGACTCCCAAGATTCATTCCTGAGTAGCAATTGTCAGCTCAGAGTCTGTCATTTATATGTAAAATTGATACTGTTCCCCATATGCATCAATTTACATTTATCTACATTGACTTTCATTTACCTTACTATTGCCCAATCGTTCAGTCTCTTACGGTCCTCCTGCTGTTCTTTACTGTAAGCCCTCCTTTGAAACCCCTGAATTATTTAGTAGCATTTGCAAACACTGTCACTTCACCATTCACCCTCTTTTCTGAGCCATTTAAGACCCGGCCAACCAGCACAAGCCTGGCACAGGTTGCTGATGGAATCTACTGTAAAAATAAATTGGTTTACCATGTTCTCTCTAATAATGATAAAGATGTAAACTGCACTAAATCCAGATTGCACAGGTGTGATTAGACCTGAAGAACAGAAAGCACAAAGTAATTTCTGATAAAGTTCTTGTTGTGGGCATGGCATAATTCATAGGGATTTTCAGAGTTGTTCTGGTGCAGAATTTGTGTTATCCTTTTATAGGAGTAAACTTGAAATAGAACTTTTGTTTTTGTTCTTCCAATTCTGGAGTCTGTTTAGCTTTTCAAAGTCAGTAGTTCTTGCCACTAAAAAAAGGCAACCCAATTCCTTTTGGGTTTTTTTTACAATTGACATAGGCAAGAGAGTCGCTATCATACATCAGCATTGATCAATTAGCAATTGATACAGCAATTAGGAAAATGTTTCATAAATGTTTCATTTATTTCAGTACCGTGCCCCATTATCGTAAAATATTGATATTCTTGTCAACACAAAGTGCAGAATAGGAGGTGGGAGTGGGGGTGCTTTTGCAGGAAGGGTTGGGGTGAGGGTGGACACTTGCTGCTCACACGGGGAGAATGTGGGCAGGCAGAGAAAACAGGGAGAAGAAATCTGTAGTGCTTACATGGGGTCGTCAGTTTGAAATTGTGCAAGGTGGGCAGGTTGCCAGGTTTTGTAGCAAGTTGTCATGCCTTGTTAACTATGCAAGTGAGAATGCTGTTATATGGGAACTAAACCAGTATGAACACCTAAAACTAACACATTCACATTCATTGTGCACTCATTTATGTGCTGTAGCATTCAATATGTTTTTCTGATTTGGTATATTTTACGTTGGAGAGATTTCAAAAAGACTCCCCATTAAGATCCTTGCTGTCTTGCTACAGAATTCAGAAAATATAGATCATTTCAAATCATATTCTTATGGTTGTATTTGCTAAGATAATATTTTGCCATTAGCCACTTTGTGTGCACCTGAGCAGATCTTCATTGCAGCAGAACCACATAAGCACACAGACATTTCATGGATAGGAAGGCCAGAAACAGAATTTAACTGTACTAGAAGATCAGGCAGTCTACAACATGGAAATCAAGCCATGAATAATATGTGTTTACCCTAAGGCATCTTACTTGGTGTGCCAGTTACTGCCTTTTGGGCCATTTTTAGTTTTTAAGCTGACTTCAGACAGGCCCTTCTGAAGCAAAGGGCAGTAATCTAATGGCATGGAGAAGAGTAGTGAAGTTTACATGAAGGAAAAAATCACATTCCTGGTCAGACGTGGACAAAAAATAAGATGTAATGTTCAATGAGGATGCAGAAGTATTTAAGAATTGTACACTGTATAAAAAGTCTCAGACTAGAAATCTGAATGATGGTTCATGTTACGCAGTGTGAAAGGAGTTCCTGAAAAACACAGAGCATTGAATTTCAGCTGATAATTAAGGAGTTTTTTGCCAAGCCTTGGAATTTTTCAGATTTTAGAGACTTTTACAGACCTGATGTAAAAATTGTAATGATGGTAGTAGAGCACATCTCTTGGGAAGCTAACTCTGTAGTTAATTTTCCTCATTCCTAAAAATTTGCACTTTATTTCTAACCTGAATTCATCTGGTTTTAGCCTCTAGCTATAGGATCCCATTATAACTTTCTAGAGTTAAAAACTTTATTTCATAATCAAGTCATTCCGTTTTTCCCAAGCCCAGACCTTACCGAAAATGAATCAAACCTGAATTTCTGTAAGGATGGGAGTTAGCTATTAGCTTATTAAAGTCTCTTTTATGCAGGAAATAATTTAAGGCTTTTTACACAGCATAAGAAGGACACGGAGCTGTTGGAGCGAGTCCAGACGAGGCCACAAAGATAAGAGGGCTGGAGCACCTCTGCTGTAGAGGCAAGCTGAGACAGTTGGGGTTGTTCAGCCTTGAGGAGAGAAGGCTCCAGGGAGACCTTACAGCACCTTCCAGTACCTGAAGGGGCTTCAGGAAAGCTGAAGAGGGACTTTTGACAAGGGCATGGAGGGACAGAATGAGGGGGAACGCGTTCAAACTAAAGGAAGGTAGAGTTAGACTGGAAGTTATTAAGAAGTTCTTTACTATGTGGATGGTAAGACAGTGGCCCAGGTTGCCCAGAGAAGCTGGGCTGGCCCAGAGAAGCTGGCTGCCCCTCCTGGCTGTGTTGAAGGCCAGGTTGGATGGGGCTTGGAGCAACCTGGTCTCGTGGGAGGTGTCCCTGCCCATGGCAGGGGGTTGGAACTAGGTGATCTTTAAGGACCCTTCCAACCCAAACCATTCTGTGATTCTGTGATTCTATTCTGTGATTAGTCTTGCATAGCTTCTCTTGAGAAGGTCCTCAGTAAATACCTTTCACTCAGCTGAGACAGAAAGGCTGTAGCCTCCATCTCTTCAAACCCTATGGGCTACTCCATACAGAAGATTTTCATCTGTGAAATAGTATTTCAGAACCTGAGATACTTAAGTCAGCTTTCAGATGACCACCTGTATTAAATAGCCTGTTCAATACTGCCCAAAATTTGCAGGTGCTTTAGTTGACTTATACCCCTATATCACCTGGGGGTAAATGGTTGAGGTCTCATTGTCATCATCTATCATCTTTGACCTGTGTCTTCTGCTGGTTCTGCTTTAACCATTTTCCCACCTGCTTCATGTATCACCGTGAGACAAGGCAACCTGTGTTGATGGGGCCACTGTTGCTAATAATGCCCTTTTTTAAAAAAATTCTCGTCTAAGAAAACGTACTTGCATTTAAAAAGAGTCCATTGTGAGTGGTGTGTCAGACTGAAGGCAATTAATTAATTTTTCTAATTTTCTCTGCTTTTGGTAGTACTTATCTAGGTTTGTTTGTGGTAGCACAAAATGATTTTCATATTTTAACTACTACTCATGGATGTGTTTATTATTCGGCAACCCCCTGCTAGGGAATTTTACTTGGCATTAGTGTTCCAACTAAATGCTTTTTTTCCTGACATGCTAGACATACGATGTTTAGAGCTTAAATATGCATTTGCAGAAGTGTTTGCAATTAATGTGTTTTGGATCTGTTGAGCTGCTCACAGTATTTTACATTCCCACCCTACTACATGTTGGATACCTATGGAATATTGCTGTCTGCTCCGGTGGGGAGTGTGTGCTGTTCTGTTACATAGCCCATTTTACAATCAGGCAATTTGAGAATGAAGCAGCACAAAAACATGCTTTCTAAAATCCAGACCCATGTAGTGGATTAATACGTGCTAGGCTGTCTTTAGCCAGATGGCAGAGGCACCTGGCCTGCTCCCTGTATGGGAGCGACACGAGACAATTTAAGGTGTGACATCATAACATTTTCCTTACAAATGTGCAGTTAATTTCTAGAATCCATTCAAATGCATGTGCTGACATCATTCCCTCCCTGCCCATCGTCTCCAGAGCTAGAAATGCCTCCTGAGAATGCAGCACTGGAAATTCTCATTATTTCAATTATTTAATTCAATCCTGCACAAGCCGTGCAGAGATGGACTATGGCTTCTCAGCTTCTCAGCAGCTGCCTGCTGCTCTCTCCTCACCACCACTCCATCACGACATGCTTGCCCCTCTCCCGTTCATCATCTGGGAGGGACGAGGGTCTCCTGCCCTACCTGCTTGTCTCCGGGTTGCACTGAGTCTGTTTGCATTATTCAGAAGCAGATCGAATGCAAGTGGTGATATCGGCTGGCAGGCAGGTTTGTTCCTCCTCACCATCGAATGGTAGAGGATGCAGTTCATATTCCATAAGCCTGGGATTCAACAGCAAAACCCTTCACCGCTGAATTGATTTAAGGTAGATGGGGAGGGGGAGCTCAGCTGTCCAGCCGCTCACTATTGGCTTCTTATTACGGCATTCTCCCCCGAGACTCTGCATGCTCATTCACCCCCCTCCTCCTCCCAGCCCCCTCCTTGCCTACCCCTTCATTACTGATTCACAGCGAGAGGCAGCAGCGGCAGCCGCCACGCTCGTCACGAATCAGAGATTGCAATGAGCTCATCCTTTTCTCTTTGCAGCTTTGGAACTGCCCTGGCTTTATTGCTCTTATTGCTGCTGCTGACTGCTGGCACACACAGCCACACACACTGAGCTCTCCATTGCCTTCCTCCCATCCCAGCTTGCCTGCACTCATTTTCTGCCATTTTCCTGCTTTTTGGGGACATTTTTAGATCCATGTTTTCTCTGGTTTGTTTTTCAAACCTACTCTGGACTCTGGCTGAGGCAGCACAGTGGATCGTATTTTTCCTTGATTCTTAGCAAAGGTGCTTTTCTCTTCTGGGGGGGCCGACAGGCGTTGCTGTAGGCAGCCAGCTGAGCCCATTCCAGAGACCCAAGGCTGGCTCTCCTAATCCTGCACTTTTTGAAATTGCCGTTCAAAGCCTGTTCTTCTCACTCTGGATACTTACTACTTGCTGCTCATGGAAGAAGGGGTGCCTTGCAAAACCCCAGCTGCCAAGCTCACACCACCTGTCAAAAAGTCCCAGGACATGCATGATGAGAGAAGCAAGCTGGTGAATGAGTATGCATGTCGGGTGCTGGAACTTCTGGGAATGGGGCATCGCCTGTTTGTGCCTCGGCTGCTTGCGGTGAGATCACATTTTCTTGAAATGAATCCATTGCCAATTTACCGTCTTCCCCCCAAACCTGCTCCCCCTTCTCCCCCCCACCCCCCCAGGATTCTTGACACTGAGAGGTCTCTTATATTTTCCTCTTGGCTTTTCATAATCCATCTTCTAAGCGCTGGGTCTTTCATGTTAGCTCGGGAGGGCTGGAACGGGCATCAGTGCCACTCCTTAACTAGCTTGAATGCTTCACAACCAGGGCTGCCTTGTAAAAAAACCTTTCCTAAAGCCATAAATGCTTTTGTTCCCAGTCCTGTAATGATTCCAGATAAGCAGCACACCCAGTCTACTTCTAGATATGTGTTAATGCTCAGCATTTTGAATTTTATACTTGTGACATCAGGATTAGTTTTAAGCATTCATAAAAATTCAAGCTACCTTGATGTATTTTGGGTTTCTACTGTTTCTGTGTTTGATTTTGAAAAGGCACTTGACACTGTGTAAAAAAAGTTTAAAATACATGTGTAGAATTATCTGGGAAGCAAACTGTTAAATGTGTTTTTATCTGTCATAGCAAATGATGTCTGTATGTGAAATGGCCTGAAACCGGTGTGGCACGTTCGAGTCCCCGGAAGCACGCTGTTCTCAGTTCTAGTGCTGTGCAAAGCAGACTCAGACCCATAAACCAGCAGTGAATCCAGAAGTCAGTACCTGGTCCTGGCTGGGTGTGCTGTGGGTGCTCTAACTAAACCTGGCTGCAGCTCAGAGGCACACTTGGTCACCGGTCTCGTACACCAGGATGTCATTTTTATGTGATGGAGAGTTCTTGTACTGATCCCACCCCATTTTCTGGTGGGATGGTGTCTTTCCTTCGTTTCCAAACCCTGTGCAATTCTGTATTGTAGTTACATACAGTGGCCTGCCTTGCATTTGTGTTGTGCTGCTGAAACCTGTCTCCGTGGTACGCACATGTACATGAATGTGCTCTGTGTGTTAGATGATGTTTAGTGTAAAAAAAATAAAAGGTGGGTGGCTGAGCCAGTGTGTCCCTGCTCACTGGCATGTTAGATAAAAATAAAAAATCACAAACTGATTGCAGATTAATTTGGATACCTACAGTCACTTGTAGAACTGGGTGTAGTGGCTAATAACATGTAGTTGCTTAGGTTGGGTGTGTAAGTGTTACTCCAGTTTACCTCCAAGTGCAGCGAAACACTCCCCCACCCCATCCTGCTGCGCTAGTGCTGATGGTCTCTTGGGCCAGCACTGCCAAATCATCTGAATCTGTTCGTGATGAGCTCTAAGGAAAGCAGAGACAAAACCACTAAGCTCTTTTTCACTTGACTTAATCAGGCTTTGTATCTGGCCCTCCAGATGGAGAGTAGCAGGACATTGAGCATACTTCATCACCCAGCAGCTTCGCTTTGCTGAATGGCATCATAGTGTTTATTAAAAAAGAGAAAGAGGGGAAAGGAAAACAATACAAATAATGCTTGTGTTACTAGGGAGTCTTGACTTGTGGAGTCACTGTGATTTCCCGACAGGTTTTATTAGCTAAATATACTTCTTCTGACATACACCCCTTTTGACATATTCCTCATCCACAGAGGAGGAGAGACTGTGGTGCTGATGGTTTTTTAAAAATGAGAGATCTTTGAGGAGCAAGGATTTGTACTTTAATCAGAACTGAAAATACTTCGGAACCTCGGTGTTTTGTAAAATTAAGAACTAGAGTCTTTTTTACACACATAGGCTTCTCCCGCTGCTGTGGTTTTGGGAATAAATGCCTAGGATAGGCAGGATAGATGCCACTGTGAGAAATCAAATCTATAACCTTTATGCCAGCCTTAGAAAAATTCAGATCACCTACTCACTGCATCAGCTAACTGTGATGCTGGGCAAGTGAAACAGCACTAATTCTGTGTGGGTTTATTCTCCTTGGGGTGACTACGGGTGGACAAAGCTCACAGGTTTTGTGTTTGCACCTACCCACGTTCATCAGTATTTTATGTGGCAGAATGAAGATTACCTTTGTAAGTCTTGAGCTCCATATGAAGGCAGCGATGAAATTTTGAGCAGAGAGATACTACTGGGTGTACACAAGATGATTGTGTGTTTATGGATGCCAACTCATGAAGCACAAAACCAACACTATTTTTTTTTTCCATAAAGCTTTTGTACCAAACCACATTTTACAGAGAGCACGGATTTTATTTAGGAAAAGTTTATCTACCCTTGTGTTCCTTGGCAGCACGGAAGGGCAGATTCATCCTCTCGGAGGCATTGCACAGATGTCAGGTCTGTGGCTCGTGTTTAAGGGCAGTATAGTGCAAAGTAGTGCAACATGCAGCGCTGCGGTCTTGTTGCTACCAGTGGAAGAGGAACTATCGGGTCAGAAAAAACAGCTTGCTTACCTTGATTTTGCACTGCGCATCTTCTTAAAAGAACTTAAAACCACATCTCTGTGTCTTACAGATTAAATATTATGTTCTGGAAAATGACTGTGAGAATACTTGTAAACATTTTGTATTTTTCAGCAGCAAATTAAATCGTGGAGTCAGAGTATGGCCAGACCCTTTTCAGCCTTGAACCCGGTCCTGTTCCTGACACATGGTCATTAAAGTGTAAAACTGACAGTTTATGCTCACTGACATTCTGTAGAAATTACAAATATATACATAACTGTATACATAGAATTATATGGAAATTAGTAATTTCTCTCTGTTTGTATAAAGGAGGAAGAATTAAATTAAGGAAGTATAGTGTGGTTGATCTGAAATTTTTTTGCTGTATTAGTTCCCAGGTGGGAATAGGAGTTTTAGTTGATGTAGTCAGTAATAAATGAGACTGCAGAATTAGTAATTGAAGACGGAGAAATTAAATTAAAGAAAAAAGCCAAGGCTCTGTCCTTTGTCTTAATCACATTTTCCTGAATATTTCAGGGAAAGTAGTAGTATCATTATTTACTTGGAAAAAAAATTAATCAAAATTAACATCGTTAAGTCATTCCAATTCTGCTCCCGTTTTCTGAACGTTTGCAGTTTTCCAGAACCTTACCTTTAGATTTGAAAGCTTCCCTAGGGAAAGGGCTTTCCCTTGGTTTCAACTAATCCATATAAGATAATGTTATGAATATATTGAAATACTTAAGTGATGTGGGAAGGACATTCAAAGCCATCATTAGCCAAACCCTAAAAAGCAAGCTGAGGCTTTTAAAGTTGATGTTATGGTCGTAGTTTCTCTTTTGCCTGGTTTTAAAAATATATTTTAACGAAAAATATGATTATTTGAAAAGCACATCTAGAATAATTACAAATGCCCTGAAGTCCCTGGGTGCACAAAAAATGCAATGCACCAGCCAAACTATAATTATTGGTTCATTAAACTTACAGATGGTTTGTGAAATAAGTTGTTGATGAGTTCCACAGGCTGAGCGACACGAACCAACGGATTTACAAATCTCTGCCTGTCAAAGAGCTGCCAGAAGGTTCTGAGATGTGTTTATAATTTATTGATTTAAATCACAAAATTACAAGAAATGTGAATTTTAGGATGCCAACGTTGCTATTTTTAAATTTTCTTTTGTACTGTACATATCCACACACACACACAGAGGTTTTGTGTTGCTTCCTGGTTTTGAACAGTACCTGGAGACGTTAGTTTGCAGAAAATAGACAAAGTACGCAACCTGGTTAATGTTACTCTCCAAATGTTACTTTGGTTTCTTGTGATTTTAATAGCGAAACTAATTTCTTAATCAACAGATAATTTTAATGAAATTAAAACATTCAGCAAAGTAGAAAGAGCCGAACAGTGTAGGCTCTGCCACTCATTTTATCAGATTATACAATGTGATGGTTTACCATTTTCCATAACTATAATCTTAGCTTAGCAAACTCTATCACATAAGTTCTTATTTCCATGATTCACCATTATTCTTGCGGGACTTTCATCGACTAAAGATTTTTCAGGGTTGAGACCTCAAATTTCCCAATAGTTACAATTTTAGGAGAGTAATAAATTTGGGGGCTGTTAAAATATTAGAACAGTGATTCAGGCAGAAGCCTAGGAGATTTAAATCTGACTTTAATTTTTTTAAAAAATATTTTACATGTAATTGCTGCTTTTCTGACTTATTTGCCTCTTTTTTTTGTATTTTTAAATGAAGTGCAATAGACATAATGGGTAGGTGCATCTGCTTTTCTAAAGTTCAGCAGGGTAATTGAATTGTTGATTATTAATTTTTTTCATTTTTTTTCCTCCTCTGATTTCTAAAATAAATTCCAAAACACTCAATGCATTATGTTAATTTAATAAAATAAATTAAATACAAAATTAAAACAAAAACATCTAGCCTGGACCTCTAGGGAGAATACTTGCTTAAAATTAGGATAGCTCAGCTCCTAATAAAATCCTAAAACTTTGGCAGAAAGTGTGTTTGCTTTCTGCTGGGAACAACTGTCCAGAAGTCGTCATTGCAAACACCTTCTCACTCTCCTGGAAACATGGACCAGCCCCAGCCTGCCTGGGAGAGATTCCCCCATCCTTCAGCACTGTCCTCTCTGAGCCCCTTTGGCTCCAAACCAAGGGCAGCAGCAAAGCAGAGTTTACATGTTGGCTGGTGCCTACTCATGCCTGGAGCTGGAAATGGGTTTGGGGCTGGGTTTCGGAGGATGGAAGAGGCTGTAGCAGTGTAAGGAAGAGGAGAGGACTGGAAAGGCAGAGAGATTGTCTCCAAGGCAAATTTGCAATGTAATGGAATAATCTGTTGGAACTGTGTAGTGGTCACAGCTGTTGGCATCACTGATAGGGAAGGAGAGAAATGGCTTTCGAGTAAGCTGGTTCCCAAACCTTTTCCTGCTCTTCGATGCACATCGCCCCGCTGGCCTTTGCCAGGAAGGGCTTGGTTGCCAGGCTGGGCTCTGGCACTGATGCTGGGTGCTGTCACACGACAGGCTGCTCCCACCATGCACTGCAGCTTGCAGGTCATCTGAAATTCAGCCTGTTGTGGACATGAAATGGTGATCTAGCCTCACGTGTGGCAATCTAACCTCACTAGAACTCATCCAGGAGAAATACGACGTTAGGAAGAGGAAAGGGGATGTGCTCGCCGTAGCTATGTTTAGGGGTGGGTCTGATTCATCAGATACCAAGCTGCACCAGCTTTCTGTCAGCACTGCATCGGTCTTGTCTGTTTGAGTCACAACCAAATAGTCCTCCTGCCAATTTTTTGTGGATGGAATCAGATGGGATGGTTTGTAAAGCTGAATGTTTCTTATCAGCATCCTGAAGGCAGCTTTTCTTGTGTCCCTGCGGTGATGACCCAGCAGCTTCCTTGGCTGCAAGTGAAGGGAGGATCAAACAGATGTTGGGAGAACTCTGGGGATTTTGATGGCAGAAAATTGTCTGCCTTAAAAATGTTTTACTTCCAAGGAAATAGATCTGAAACTACTCCAGTTGTATTTGGAGTTTTCTTGCTCTTTCCTTGTGATTAATGTAGCAAAAAGTACTATGGAGTGCCCATTAGGGTACACAGTAATCTCCAGAATACATAGGGTGATAGGTAAATGTGTACAGTGTAGGTTTTGTCCTCATAGGCTCTTGGTTGAGGACATCAAAGGGCATGTTGCTGTGCCTGTTCCCAAAGTGAAAGACTGGGCATGGAGCAGTGATGATGATCAGTGTTCTGGTGGCACACCTCTGATGTCAGTTCGAGCCTCCACCATCAAAGGTGGATAACCATGGAAATACCCCTTAACTTCTGTTGCTGTTCCAGCTCTGGTACCTAATTTAAACTCCCTTCAAAAACCCTTTGCTCCCTCAGCAAATAAAAGTTTGGATAAGTTTCTGCTTTCAATAGACCCTCTGGGTGCGCAGCTCTATCATTTTCAGCAGAAATGTGGATGCATGTTGAGCTAGGTTTGAATATTGCTGTTACGTATGTGCAGCACCGTCCTGAAGTTCAGTTTGCTTTGGAAATCAAAATTTTTGTACGTTTTAGAAGACAATTATTTTCATGTAAATGAACCAGTGATGCTAGTTTGTAGGGTGCGTAGAGAGGATTCATAAATAAAAGTTAAAATTTTCTCTGCATTGTAGTGATAATTATATTTATTTTTTTATTAGTTAAAACAGATTTAACACTCAAGAGAAACTATAGGATCATTGAGTCTCACCTCTTGCACGTCAAATGCTGCACAGTTTCTCCCAGTTCTCCCTGCACAGGGCCAAATCTGAAGTGTGTGTGCTGGAAAGATGTTGTCTGACATTGAAGACAGCAAAGGGTTTTGGGTGGATGAGAATACAGTGAAGAGTCAGACTTTGGAACTGTGTGTATGTAATATACCTGTATAAAAGGCAAAAAATGCCAAAGGACGTTACTCATGAGAAAGCAGAGATGCACATGTGAAAGCGTTGGTGGTACTTGAGCAATTAATTCAGCAATTAACCTTAACCAGAGGTACCTGTGCTGCTCCCAGGGTATCTGTAGTAATGATACTGCGATACACAGTGCCACTCTCCGTTATATGAGTCTGCACCTTGGCACAGTTCTGTTCTGGGTTAAAGATCTTGACATTCACGTTTTTGAGATGATGACCTAAGTATCGTGTTTGGATGCAGAGTTTCCATGAACCTTTTAAAGGAACTATCCCAAGGCTTGGAATTTCCTATCTGCTAAATCTCTTGGTGTAGTTCTTGGTAAATCTGGAGATGAATACGTTTGTGCCGATGAATCATGTTAGTCTGTCAGCAGCAGAACTGGATTAATGTTGAATGTTTAACATTTTCTGACCTGTTAGGCTTGCTACCACGCTGAGAGGTACAGTACTATGAGAGATGTGGCAATAAGCATGTAAAACATTTTCTGGCACAGTGTTCTTTGAGAAATTGTGTCACAGACTTCTGCACATTGACTTGCTGATGCCTCCTGTGAGTCATATGCATTTCTGTTTCTGCTGTTCATGTCTGCAGCCATATATATCTCTATATACATTGTCTTTTCAGGGCAGCATTATGAGACTCAGCAATGGTCTAATGCACAAGCCCTCTAGGAAATATTGTAAATTCTCCCAGGTTTTTGTTGTTTGCTTGGTTTTTGTCTTTCTCCTCACCGAGTGACATCTTGACAGGCTGAGCCAGGCTCCCCTTCTTACCCTGCAGGTACAGGAGGTTGAAATACATTAATGTGTTACAGTCCTCTGGTTGTGCTGCTCTGCCTGGGATTCCTCAGATATGCTTTGGCTGCTCTTGTGCTGTACAAGATGGGGGTTACAGAGCTGATTTCAAGGAGGATGTGTTTGAGCTAATGTGAATATTGGTGGTTTGGAATGCATTCAGAAAATGACAAATCCAGTAAAAGAGCATGACTGCATGTTCTCAGGGTTTACTGTAGTTCCCTGTGTTTAATTGCAGACCTCAAAAGAGGACCTTCTACAAGCTGATTTTGAAGGAGCTTTAAAATTCTTCAGGGTTCAGTTGCCCAAGAGGTACAGAGCTGAGGAAAACGCCAGAAGACTGATGGAACAAGCTTGCAACATTAAGGTAAGGATGTTCTTAGTTTCTTCTCATTCACCCAGGGTTTTTACAAGTAAACTAAGGCGCAACATTAAGAATGGCAGTAGCGCGTGGGAAGTAAAGTAATGAAATCATTAGTTTATTACTTTTTATATATGTTTGTCTGTCTATACAAGCATACTTCTTCTATTTAAAGACAGTAAAGTGCTGAGCTTTTCCCCCTTTGTCTGCTTTGGTACAAGCTAATAATTAAAATACTGATGTGCGATCAAAAAAATTGTATTATCAGTACTTGCTGATTTATTAATTGATTTATACTTGTTTTGCCCAGAAGATACTTATTTGCTGAGTTCTGCTGTATAATAATTGTATTGGGGTAGATACTTAGTTTTGTTTATCTATCAAGCTTACCAAGACAGAATACCATTTTATATTCTACTTTATCCAAGATCGTACTGTCAAAAGACAGGTTTCTCTGAGTGTCTGGAGCACAAGTATTAGGCTTGTAATGAATGACAGCAAATTAGAGGAGCCTGACTGTCAGGTTTTGAGGATGGAAATCTTCTGTTAGAAATGGCTGCAGGGGTTCATAAAGCTCTCATTTGAAAGGTCTGCTATTTTATCTGGGATTCCTGGAATATGTATAGCTGTGGATGGGTTTAACATTTGATCTTGAAAAGAAGTGCTTGTGTTATTTCTTGGAGTGGGAGCGCTGATGGGAAATGTGTGTTTGGTGTGGCCCAGTAATGGACTGACAACATTCCATTGGATAGAATGCTTCTCTGACATCCCTCAAGATATTTATTAATTTCTTTTTGTGCTGCTAAATTTCATAGTTTATTAAGCAAGGGCTTTTTCCATACTGGTTAAAGCACTGATCTTGTGAGAGCGTGGGGCTTCCATACTAATGTTTATTCCAGCCAGAAAAGAGATCATCTGTGCAAATGTTTTATTAAAATGGGACTTCAAATTTGAGCTCTGCTGCTCAAGGAGAGTATTGGGGAGGAAGAGACTATGGTTTGATGTTTAATATTTAGTCCTTTGCTGCATTATTGTAAATGAGTAATTTAAGGACTTGCCAAGTACAGGAAAATTATCTTTAGGTTGTTTATTCAGAGTGTATTTTTCTGAAGGGAGGTTAAAAGAGAAGTCCTTGTGGTACTTTTTGGAAGAGACATTTGTCAAATTTCTTGGGCCTACCTTACACATTTTCTTGTGCAGTATGTTGTGTGTAACAAGATGATATTTTTCATTAATTTTGCAATTTGTATTGAGTATATATGTAGATGATGTGTTTTGTTGTGAAAGTATTTTGCAATGCATTTGAGGCAGATGTTCAGTGCATAGTGCCTTGTGTGGGTACAGGATGTGGGGCCTTTTGAAAGTGGAGAATAAATTTCTGCACTGTTCGTGGATGTGAATGGGAAGGCGGCTGAAGGATCTGGTGGTGAATCGTGCAGGATTTCACACATTCTGGATTTCAGGGTGTAAGAGAAAAGCACAGGTGAGTACAGCAGACATAGAGTCAGTGCACTCCTGCATGTTACAGAAGTACACAAGGATTCGTAGGAACTCATGGAATGAGGTGAGAATTCAGAGCCAAGACCTGGAGTTGTCAGGGATGGGAAAAAGTAGATCATCTAAGGTACCTTCTGCTGTGTTAGTAACACCCCGCCCTTGTAAGGAGTGAGGCTGGGAGCTGGGTTCTGCATGCGACTCAGTCCTCATTCAGGTGCAAGACATAGGAGGGGATCTAAACTGTGTCCTGGACAGTCTTTGGATAGTTAAACTAGGAACAACCAACTCCTCTCCATGGAGAGGAGTGTTCTGAAACTCAGAGTCTTCTAGTTAAGGTTCTCGTCATAGTCAGGAAAGTTTTTCTAAACAGAGATGACTCTGAACATAGGTGGTGTATTTAAAACTGTGAAAATGTGAAAGACCTCAGCAACTTAATGTGAGGAAAATCAGTGCAAGACATTATTGCAAGGGAGGATGATACTCACTTTAATCTGTTTTCACTCACTTGAGCTCCTTCTGTCATAGAAGCTGGTCATTCTGGTAGCCACATGCTCACCAACAGCAAAGCTTCTGTCTTGGTGAGGATCACCTGTGTGCAATGAGGATGAGGGACAGTGGCTCTAAAGTCCTCACTATGTCTCCTGGGTTTGTCTTGATTGGTGACAAAAAACTGGCTTTTAGACATTTTTTATATTCCTTAGGAGTCAAACAGTTCCAGTGGTGTGATCTTTTCCTCAGAAGCTTGCTTGCTTCAGCCTGTCCTTGCTGTCCTTTGTTTCCTCATTGTGGGTGGGTTTGTGGCTTCCAGCCTAGTTTCATGTTGGCACAGGTGATGTGCTGTAGCTTTGCTGCAGGGCTCCGACTGGCTGGTCATCTCCAGTATGGCCTCACCAGAGTTGCCAGCTTTCTGCTCTAGATGTAGCAAGACATTCCTCAGATTTGCTAGTTTGTCTGTTGGCATTCGTGTCTTTGCTTATCAATACACGCCGTTCTTGTAACCCATTCTCTCTATCCTTTCTTCTGATACTTTTGTATGCAGGCACTTCCATTCATACTTCTTTCAGGCTGATCTTGGTGTTTGTGTTACACATCCCTCCTGAGGGGTTATGTGATGCTGTGACTCTGTTGATTCGATGTCTCACGTTAAATTAAAACACATGAGGGTTGAACTGACTTCATGTTCACAGTTTTTATTTATTTGGATCAACTTTTCTCACTTTTGCCGACTAGAATGTCCTTAGAGAGCCAAATCTGAATCACAGGAACATAACCTCTGACTGGAGATGGTGCATTAAATATTTATTAGACAGAAGAGAAAATCACCTCATAATGAAGAAGGTGATCAGGAGTCATCAACATGGCTTTATGAAGGGTACATCATGCTGAACCAACCTGATAGTCCTCTGTGATGTCTTGGTGAATGAGGTGAGAGCTGAGGATGTTGTTTATCGCGGGTGCAGCAAGTGTAGCAAGTCTCTTATAGACAAACTGATGAACAGGGACTAGATAAGTGGACAGTGAGGTGAATTGAATTGCAGGGTTCAAAGGGTTGTGATCAGCAGCAGGATGTCCAGCTGGAGGCCAGTCATTACTGTTGTACCTAAGAGGTTGATATGGTGATCAGTACTGCTTAGCCTCTTCATTAATGACCCAAATGATGGAGCAGAGAGCACCCTCAGCAAGTCTGCAGATGACACAAAACTGGGAGGAGTGACTGATGGTCCGGATGGGTGTGCTGCCATCCAGAGGGACCTTGACAGGCTGGAGAAACAGTCTGGCAGGAGTCTCATGATTTCAAAGGGAAGTGCAAGGTCCTGCACCTGGGAAGAACTACTGCATACACCAGTACCTGGTAGGGGCCAGCTGGCTGGAAAGTAGCTTGGCAGAAGAGGACCTGTGAGTGGTGGACACCAAGTTGAACATGAACCAGCAGTGAACCCTTGCTGCAAAGAAAGCCAGTGGTATCCTGGCCTGCACTGGGAGGTGCGTTGCCAGCAGATCAAGGAAGTGATCGATCCTTCTCCTCTACTTAGCACTGGTGAGACACATCTGGAGTACTGCATCCAGGCCTGGTCTCCCCAGGACAACATAGCTCCAATGATGAGTGTCTGGTGGAGGACCATGAAAGTGATTGAGGGACTAGAGCATCTCTCCTAGGCGAAGAGGCTGAGAGAGCTGGGGCTGTTGCCCAAGGAGGCTGTGGAGTCTCCATCCGTGGAAATACTGAAAATGCAAGTGGCCCTGAGCAACCTGCTGTAGTTAACCCTGCATCAAGGGATAAGTTAGACAAGATGTTCTCCAGAGGTCCCTTCCAACCTCAACTATTTCATGATTCTGTAATTTGATATTCTGATTATGGTATTTATTTGCAAACAGGAGCTAATAATAGCAGGAGCTGACAGGGCCAAATAGGAAATTACAGTCTTGCTAGAAGAGGTCCCAGGGAGTGCAGAGGTTATATGAGTAGTTGTCTGTCTTGTTAAATGCAGCAAAACTTGTTCTGTTCAAAAAAACCCAAACAAGACCCTTAAACATGTTTTTCCTGCTGTATGAATGAGGCGCTGTGTGTCCTTCAGCTGCTGCTCACTTCTGTATTAGTATTTGTAGTCTAAACACCAGATGTTTTTAGAGTAAGTATCACACAATAAGTGTCAGGGAGTATTTTCTTGAGGTTTCTTAGCTAATTACCGAGGCATAAAAACCTGAAAATACAATCATGGTGTGATCAGGTTTCATAGTCTGGCTGTATCTTTTCCAGTGTTTATTTTTATTTTGTTCCCACATTACTGCAAAACAAAACAGAAGTTTAGCATATAATAAAAATCCACCTCTCCTTGATTTTTTTTTCTTGGGCTCTAGCTGACATTGTTCTAAAGAAGGCAAATGAAAAAATATTTGGTGTTTTCTCTCCTTAATTTCACAACTTCTAAGTTTAACTCACGATTTCAGGACCTAACCTTTGGATTTTGAAAGTGCTGCACTGCAAACAGTTTTATCGTTGTGTTTTTAAAACGGAAAGATTTAGCATCAATCTCTCCCTTAAGAACAGCTCTCCAAATAAAAAGAAAAAGGCTCTTAATGAATTGAAAATTGTATGTAAGATGTGGTAGAGAATGTCTTGTTCAGTTGAGGATTATCCATGGTGATTACTGACCAGGTCTGAATTTCAATCATTTATCAATAAGAAAATCACTGTGAACAGAGTCAGTGGAATTAGAAATAACAGTATTATTTTCCAGCAGGTGATTGCTGAGTAGTATTCCATGGTTTAGGAACATTTTGAACTAGTCCATACTATGAAATAATATGGCCTAAGAAACTTCTTTTTTTTTTTTTTTTGCCACATACATGTTACATGCATATGTGCAAAGTCAGGGTCCTGTTGATACCTGGCTGATGGATCGTAGCCAATGTTTGCAGAGTACGAGGCATGTTCAGGTTCAAGAGACTGAATCTATGAAGGCATCTGCTGGAACTCTTAGGGCAGATAGAGCCCAGTATTTCACATTTCCCAGCTCAGGAATGGTCAAACAGAGGTGAGAGACATCAATTCTCCAGATAGGGTGGCAGATGCTAATTTAAGGGTTAATGAAATTTAATAAAAGATAAAATTTTAGAGTTAATGAATGGAGGATTGTCCTCCTTTGTTCCCTGTTCGTTTTCTCATCTATAACAACCACACCTTTCATTTTGCAATGGCCTTTGCAGAGGGAGGGGCATGTTCCTCCCAGAGTAATCTGTAACCATTATGGTTGTAGAAATGGGTTCCGGGATGATGATTTTCTACCTGACCACAGCAGGCTGTGTATTATGGCTCTAGAATAAGAAATTACCCTAATTTACTACTTCATAGAATGGATTCCCCATGCTTTTTGTACTCATGCTTTTTAAGGGGGGAGGTTTTTCTTTATAATCTATCTTTCTTTACAGGGGATTTTAGGGGTTTTTCTGTGTCTCTGGAAGCCCAGTTTAATAAACGAATGAATGAAGAGCCTATTCTGGATTAATGCTGCTATTTTATTAGAACAGCTAACAGGTTCTGCTAAATCTGCCTCAGCTGCCTTTTGCATCTCATAATGTGATTTCTCTTGTAGAGATCTGTGTATGTCCTAAAGAAATTGTAATGTCCTTTGATTTTAATATGGGAAGCCTGTCACCTCTATTCTTACACCCGACTTCCATCAGTGAAGTTGTAGAATGGTAGCAAGGAGGTCTCATTGGGAGATTTTCTCTATATGACAATTTCCTGGTCTGACAGTCTTCCAGGGAATTCAGGGAGCTGTGTCCATTTCTCCATGGCTGTCCGGTGATATCTGGAGTTGGAGCACAGCCAACATTCAAAATGTGTTACACTGCAGATCTGGAAATGCCATGAAGTTGAGTGTAGCGGACAGGTAGGTGGAGAGATACTGGCAAGTTACCTGGGAGTTTTCACCCATTGTGCCCAGTGAAGGTGAGGAGAACATGTGGGATGGGCTATACAGGAATGGAGGAAAGGAACCTGGAGGGAAGATTTTTCTGCTTATGAGACAGTATCTGTAGTGATCTCTTCTTTTACATGGCTCAGGGATTACAGTGAGTCCTTTTCTCATCTTCCATCATCATCAGTGGCAGGGAGGACTTGGTATATTGACATTCTTCTAAGAGAAGCTTCTTCCTAACCATGTAAATCTCTTCACCCCTTTGGAGGGAATAAGGCCTGCCAGCAGTGTTCCAGAGTTGCTGCTCTCAGCACCTTAGGTGAGAGAAGCAAGTGGCTTTGAGAAAAAAAAATGTGCCTTTTTCAATTCAAAGCAAACACAAACATTTTTGTCACCTGTCACTGTACCGACAAGGTTATTGATCTCCTCCTGGGCACATCCACGGCTGCGGCTTGCACGAGGACCCTTGGATGGCCTGTGGAGCAGGGTTGAAGAGAAAGGCTAAGGTGGCAGGAGCTGTGCCAAGCTTCTTTGCATTTCAGAATCGTTCTTTGTATGGTTTTAAACAGATTTACTTTAATAATGTTGCTATTTAAATGACTTGAATTCAGACTGGTGTTTTGAAACTTACACCTTACTGATGTGGGTGAATTACTTTATTCACACCTCTGTTGCTGTTTTATCCGGAAGCAATTTTTTGCAGGTATGGTTTAACAGGGAATGATATATTGATTTATGTGAGTTTCAATGTAAAGGAGTAAAAATAGCTCACTTGCTCTCTCTCTTCAATCTAGTACCTTCTCCCTCTCTGTGTTTATATGTATATACGTGTATTTGTCTAGATACTTGGGGTTTTTGCTGGTGTGAGAGGTGGTGATGCAACAGAAAAGAAAAGGAGGTAACTGCAGAAAGACCCTGAGACTGCACAAGCCTTTTATTCCTTTGGTTCTACCAGTGAGGTATCTAATTAATCTCCCAATATAAAAGACAGGAAGAAAATTGCTCATTTATCAACTTCTCAAGAAAAGGCCAAACCAAATTGAAAAGAATTGCGTTTAGATCTATAGGAACCCCTGCTGTGCCTGTATGTGATTTCTTATTAAAAGCCAATGATCAATTCTACTTACTGTGTCTGCGCCGTTATCTCTGAAGTGCAGGATCCTGGTGTCATTGGAAGGAGGGTCAGCTTTTTCAATGCCTGCTGTTTCATGCTTCAGCTTCCTTCTTTCTGCTTGGCCTTGTGATACAGTACAGCGCAATGAACTGGCACCTGAAAATCAGATTAAAGTGCCTACAGTGGAATTGGACGTTGAATATTAATATTGTCTTGGTAATAAGTGTTAACAATGTAGAAGGTGTCATGCATTTAAAAACTCAGCTTCAGCCATGAAATATTTATTTGAACTCAGCATATCTGGCATTCTAGTGAGCAGACATGTTGCCCAGGACTGAGGTCGTATTTTCATGGTGTTTAAGCATTAGTAAAGCTGTTCAGTTGCTTTGGTTTTGACTTATTTGGTTGGTTTTTTTTAATTTGCTGTCAGTTGGCATTGCCAATGAAATCAGGTATATTGTTAACTTTTATCAGTCGGGAAGGAATATGATTTTATTATCAGTAATTAAATATAATAAAATCTTTTTAAACATCTAAAGTAGCTTTGTGACCTTACTGAGTACAAATATTTTGGTGTCCTTCTAGTAGTCGTGTTGGCATGTGTACTTCCATGAGTAATGGCATCAACCGAGACTAGTGCTGAAGGTAAGGATCTTCAAAGAAATACAAAAGTTTGAGGTGGAACAGAGGATAGAAACATTCATTGTCTGTATCCCCAGCAACTGTAGAGCAGCAAATTGCATGGTGAGATTTGTCCTGAGTCTCAGCAATTTAATTCAGTAAGGGCAGGGTGACATCTGAAAACCATTCTGTGGTCCCGCAGGCCACCTCCACTTGTTTTGTTCAGCTTTGTGCTGTCAGGACTCATGGCTTTCCAGGGTGGCAGATGTTTTCCTGTTCAGAACCGAAGGAGGAAAGCATACTTGGAAGGTCTTTTGGCTTAAGCTTCTTGAATCTGGCTCTTTCCTCCTGGATGAGTAACAGCTCCTTTCCATCCTTGATTCTGAAAATAGCACAAAGAGCAATAGATGAAGGTGGCAGGGAGTCGCGCTGTTTGACAGTTCTATCTCCTGCCATCTTTGCCATGTTTCTCTAAAATAACTCAGCTCTATGAGTAAGAGGAAGTGAAAATTTTTCCTAAGCTGAATTGGACACATTTAAATCCCTGATGCAGGTTGGCTGGAGGATTGACTACCCTCCTGTAAGGTGACACATTAACATGTTCTATAAAAAGGTTTCTACCACTAGTGGTCTGTATGTCAAGCAGTAGCAGAGTGTATAGTGTTACTATTTGTCAGCATAGCAGTCATCTTAGTTGTTCTTTAGAAGAGAAAGTTTAAACTCTGTCTTCCTTTGAAGGAAACAAACTCAGTAACTTTTAGCTGATTTTTCTGAGGGATGCCTGAAGTTTGAATATGGAGAAGGAATGTGAATGGTGGTGCCTGGCATGTTGGTGGTACCTCTTGTTCACAATAAGATGCTTGTCTTTTTGAAGATGCTTCTGTGGTGCAAAAGAAAGCTGTAGAGGAAAAATAAATGTATCTTGGCATCAGCACTCATGACCATCATGAAGAGCAACACAGGCTGTCACATTTTGTGGAGAAAGACATGTAGGTGGAAGTATAGGTACAGAAAAAAGTATCTATACAGAAAAATATAGGTATAGAAATCAACAAAACTGTTCGGGCTTAAGATGGAGAAATCTCCCTGGAGCTGAAAATTCATCTGTGCTTCTCTTGGACCTCTTTCAAGCAGTCAGATCTCAAGAAACAGCATCTCCACAAGAAGTAGCATAGTGGTAATTCAGAAGAAATCTATTTCTTCACATACAAAAGACTGTGGGGCCAAGATGCTGTGACCCTTGTTAGCCAAAGTCCTAGAGTCGTCTGTGACAACTTGCTTTTCAATAGCAGGACCCTGAAGAATATTATGCCTTTACTTTTTGAGAACACAATTCCTGTGACCAAAGAAACTCTGTATTCCCCCCGTCTGAACAGGGGGGGAAGCAGCTCTGTTGCTGACTGGAAGCTCAGTACAACAGAGAGAATTATCTTTTATTTCTGTGCCTCAAAATCTTAGAATGCTTGTGTTTGGAAAAGATTATATTTGGGCCAAAAATTTCAAGCTGCCTTGTGTCTTATTTGATCAGCCTTTCTGATACGTGTCTTTCTCAGGAATGCTGGGGTTATTTTTTCCACAGATGTTACAGAATTTAAAGCTGAAGTTACTAGACGCAAGTCATGACTGTGTCACAGAGAGCTCAGGTAATTCAGACCCAGTGGCTATTGCATGCAGTGGCTTGGGGAGAAAAACAGTGATTCATTCTCAGTCTAGTGCAAAGAACAGTTGGGACCAGACACTTGTTTCATTTTATTTGTTTTTTTGACAAATTAGGTGGCAAATTTTGAAGCACCATGCTACACAGAGACCTAAAGCTAAACTTTTGAAAATAAGGGGGGGGGGGGGAGGGGGACAAATACTAACAATGTTCTCTTCCCCCCACCTGAGCTTTTGCAAATAAACAAAGAAAATATATTGGGGACAGTGTCTTTATGCATTTCTGCTGGTGTTTGATTTCTCAGGCATCTGCATTTGATTTTCTCCATTTTGAAAATAAGCAAACACAGACAAGTAAGTACAGAAAGATGGCTACGTGCTTTTTGTAAGTGCAGGGCTCTGCAGTGACAGTAGCTTTTAGAACCAAAGTTCCTAATAATAAATTCCATTACAAACCCTAGGTATCGTTTTTGCCATTATTGATACTGTTCAAATTTCAATTCAGTGACTGGTTATTTGCCTGTTCTGTCAGCATTATATAGCTACTGAAGGAGAAATTTAGCTGGGTGCCTCATAAAGGCAATATTCACAATTTTAGGGTCCCATCGCTTTGCTTCAGGAGTCTCTGGTTTCCTGCAGTTAATTGCTTTTATTTTTACCATATTATTGCCTTGTTTCTCTTGTGGAGAGAAAGTATTGTAATAAACATGAGGTTAGATTGTTTATAATGTTTGATTTCTTTGTGTTTGGGCAGAAATAAATTACATCAGGCAGGTGAAGAGAGGTGAAGAGCTGTATGCCAGAGGCTTTGGAGAATCCAGTTTGAAGTGCTACATAGAAATGTCCTAGTATATTTATCTTCATTTGCAGGGGTGTTTTATTTTATTTAAGAATGACAGTGTCCTGGTTTACTCTTTCACAAATTCTTCAATCATGCTGTGGTGTTGGGCTGGTTTGTATTGCTTACATCAGAAATAATTCCTTTGGAAATTACTCTTTTTCATGCACTACTGTGAACACCTGGGCAGATTGGTGCCAACCCATGGCCACATCAGCCAGCCTCTATCTAAAGAGGTTTATTATCGTTACCCTCATTGCTGTTCCCTCTGGGCACCCACAGCCCTACAGCAGTGCTGATGAGTTGTGGGAGCCATGGTGGCAGTGACAGGTTCCTTCTGCTTTGCTCATACTTCTCTGAGTTCGTCAGCTCTGCAGCAAAAATTAAAACTATAGGAAAAAGTTAAAAAGCATTAGTGTGGATCTGCTCACTGGGAAGCCTTGACCATGTATCTCATTTTTCTATCCAATTGTTCAAGCAGCAGATGAAGATCGAGTCCTCATTATGTTATTGTATCTGTTTATTATGCTTTCAGCTTCCTTTGCTTAATTAATGAAACTTCCTTTACAATAATTCTTAACCAAAATTTGATTCTGCAAGTGAAGTTAGTCAAAAGCCATAAAAAACCAGGAAATCTCATCTCCGAGTAAGTAACCAGGATAATAAATAATCTCTCAAATCTGGAAGTATGGGCACAGATTCCATGTGTGTGCATGGCTCAGGCCTGGGGACAGCGTGTCACGTTGAGTCACAGCATTACTGGGACAACAGAGCTGGAGAAACCTTTCAGCTTCAGCAGCCTCCAGCTGCACATCACACCAACCTGGAGCAGGTCTGCAGCTCTCCTCTCCCAAAGGAGAAATGCAGGTGTACTTCCACAACAGAACTGTGCTGTAGCTGACATGGCTTAGAGAGGCTCAGAGGGTAAGGCTTTGACCTCTGAAAAAAGAATTAAACCATAGCTAAAGTTCTTAGCAGAATCAAGTGATTGTCTGAATAGCTTTTTTTTAATCTCAGAAATCCTTTTGTTAGCCCGCAGCTTCGAGCACAAGATCAATGACCTTATCGCTCAACCTCTTGAGGAACAATTTCATGGCGGTCTGAGTAAGCCACCCGATTGTGCCACCTGGGATGCTCCCTCTTTACACAGCAGAGAACATTGATTATATTTCAGCTAGTCAAGAGCAGTGGAAGAAACTGGAAACGGATCAGGGCTCAGATTCCCAGCTGCCTAACAAGAATGCTTTGTTCCGAGGGCAGCCTGTTGCTGGCTGCTGTATTCAATATCCCCTGTACCTTCTGGGAAGCTCTTCTCCCCACTTCAGGCTCTTTTCTGTTCCCACTCCCAATGACACACAAAAAATGTATTGTTTAGTTTTGATGACTTTGCAATCTACCTGACCTGTCAGAAACGAGGGGAAAAAAAATCCATCATCTTGTCACTGCTGCATTACTTCAAAATTTTAAATAGGCCTGAAAATAGTAACTGTGATTTCTTTTTGGTGAGGTAGAAATGAACAGAGGCTCTTGTGCTGAAAGGGGCTGCAGTTTGGTGCCTGCAGAATATAGATCCCAGCACACAGTTTTCTTCATTATGGTCATGCCCACATAGGCCTGGACAGACACAAGTCCCATTGCTTTGAAAAGCAGCAGGAAGCTGAGAGGCAGATTCGGCCCTTGTTTCTCTTGTAATACAACGTAGAATTTAGGTTCGTGTTGAAATGAACTTCCTCTAAGAGTACTCCAGTTGTTTTTTTGCTTTTCTAAGCACCGCATGAAGCAGGGTGTGTTCCTCTCTGAGGAGGAAGGACACGGGGTAAGAGAGAAGCATCTTGCTTGGGACAGTTTGTGTTTCGGAGCAGGGCGTTTTGCCCAGGGGTCCTGGCAAAGGCAGTGACTCTCTAGCCCAAGGGGATCTATTTTTGCAATGTGGTTTTTTCGCTCTGCCCCAAGATGCACCAGAGCCATCTTCTCCAGTCTTCTTCTTGGGACAAACCCAAGCACTTCAGGACTGGCCAAAGGCATGCCTGATCAGGGCTGGGGGAGGTGGCCCCGTGAAGATGTGAAGGGGAAGGAGGTGCTGCCTGGACATTGTAACCCTTGAAAACCTCCTCCTCTTGCTCTCCGACAGCAGAGAACCTCCCAGCCTGAAGCAAAAGGTTCACCAGGCACAGCACTGACTGCAGAGGTGAATTAGGAGGGTGAGTGGTTGTGGGCCATGCCAGAGCCCGTCTTGTGTTCTGCTCACCCTCATCAGTCTCTCTCCATCAGGCAGCTTCTCCTCCACAAGCAGCCCGAGGGCCTCATGGCTGAAGCAGGCAGGAAACAAGCCTCACATTTCTAAATCCAGCACTGGGCTGAGAGTCCACACAGGGCTTGTTGGGAATCCTGGGTCCCCTGGGGACAGCAAAGTCCCTCTTTATTTTCCTTCCATCTTTCCTTATTGTAACATCCACAAAATGTCAGTAACAACAGTGTCTTGTAGAAGGACTTTGTCACATGCAGTGTTTACAGGCTGCCTTGTTTAAACAAGGGAACTATTTACCTTTATGCCTCGGGGATTTCCACCCTTTGATCCGTCAGGCAGGAATGTTACACAGGATTAAGCAGTGTCATGGGAATTTGGGAGCAGGGAAGAGGTGGAAAAACTGAAAAATGTTTTTGAGTCCCTGATGTAAGGGATTTCACATGTCCTTACACAGCGATGAGAGCATGTGTAGGGCAAGCACCTGCCACAAGGTTACCTGTATCTGGGCTTCGTATTTGTTTTCTTTTTGTTGCTTTTGTGATATGAAGTGAATTGTGAGAATTTTGTGTGAATTTGAGTGAATTGTGAGACTGCCCAGGGAAGTGGTAGAGTCACCATCCCTGTTCAGAAACGTCTGGATGTGGCCTTTGGGGACACGGTTTAGTGGTGGACTTGGCAGTCCAGGGTTGGTGGTTGGACTCCATGATCTTGAAGGTCTCTTCCAACTGGAGTGATTCTATAATTCTGTGATTAGCAAGAGGATAAAGACATCTGTGCTCTGGGAGGCTTCTCAGAAAGATCAGTAATGATGGCTTTTAACTTTTTAATGTGCCTAACACTATGCTAATGGACCTAAACCAGCAGTTTATTCTGAAGGCAAATTTGTTGACATCAGGAAAGGAGACTTGGCTGCGACAGGGGTGTAGAGAACACACAGCAGACTGCAATGTAGGACGGTACTAAGCTTTTGTTTCTGTGGCCTTGTCCAAATAGGAAGTAACTACAATATAATTCAGTTCTGAAAGTCTGGAAACCATGATGATTGACAAAGTGACATTTTAAAAGAAATAAGTATGTGGTTTAATGTGTCTTCCATTTCCAGCTCCTAAGCATTGCTGATGCTATTTGCTCTCCCCTCTCCTCCTCCTTTTCTGCTCTTAATACACTATCAGAACACAAGATTCAGGCTTGTCTGTGCCTTCACTTACTAAATCTCATCTCCCTGGTAATTTCCAGTACTTACAATTTCCCCTCGCTCTGCTTCTGTTCTCGGTTTGTGTCACAGCTGAGCTGCTGCCCCATCTGTCTGTCCTGCCAAGGAAGGGAAGCGCTTCCATGCTCATCCCTCTGTCCGTTCCCTTCCAGACCTGTGCTGCTGGTACTGAGGGGACCAGCCAGGGATCCTGCAGCTTGGCTGTGTGACACTGAACCTGAGCCTGGCACACAGTAGTTAGCCACCTTCAACAGACGTTGCACACAGCTATTAGCCCTGTAAACAATATCACTTGCCCATAAAATGGGGCTAAGCACTGGAAAATATGCGGTACTGGATCACAGTTAACCTTTTAAATAAAATCCTGTGTAGTGGAAAGAGATGTGAGCCAGTTGCTGTATGCCTGGTAAGCAGTATATCTGTATTAATCGAGCAGTATATTTTAATGTCCTTGGGGAGATGAAATGCTGGGATGCACACCCACAAGGACTCACTTAAGAAAGTGGAGAATAAAATTCCTTCTGAATTTTGATACAGTCTTTGGTTCTTGTGACCTGAAACAAGACTGTCTCCCTTCAGTCACTCACTTTGCACCAGTTCAGGGAGCACTAACACTCTCACCAGTCGCCTGACTCTCCAGATACCCCAGAGATGAATGTGTCACAGCGACTCTGTGAAACAGGAGTTTATCATCTCCCATTCAGAGGGGGGGAAGCTGAAGCACACAGTGAAGCTGTATGCTGGGGCACAGCTAACTCTGGCTGTGCAGAAAGGAAAATTGTCAAGGTGTTTTAGGTTGTTGTACTTCTCCAGCAACGAGATCACAGTGTTCCCAGTTAACTATTGTAGCCTATAGGCTGTCTTCTTGTGTATGTGTCCTGGGAGTATCTCAGGACAGTCAGTTCTCTGTCTGTGTTTCTTTCCTTTGAGACTTGTCGTTACATCTTTGATAGATTCGTTTAATAGGCTCATTAAGGAAATGGAGGGCATCTTGCCTAAGTGTTTGCTGCATCAGTGAGCCTCAGTTGCCTTCTTTTCAACCCCAGACAAATAGGAAAACAAAACATTGCCAAAGGCATCTCTGTGTGCAGCCCCCAAGGACCCAAGAAGTCATTCTGAAAATTATGAGGCTTGAAAAAAGCCAACCTGCTCTACAATACTGAATTTGCTGCCCACGGAGCTGGTGATGGTTTGTGTGCACTGCACTCCAGGCACAGAAACAGTTAAGTGCTATGTTGGGGCACTAAGGAGGAGGAAAGGCAGGGGAGAAGTCTCCCTCTCCATGCAGATTTGGTTCACACATCGGCCCCCAGATAGGCCTTACTCTGTTTCTGAAGTGCCACACAAATATAAGCTACTCCATAAATAAGGAGTAAAATCAGTTATCACTGTTCTGTGTGTGTGTAAAAAGCAGGGGAAAGGTCCACTGTATTTTTTCCTTTCCTCCTGCAATTTAATGCCTGGACAAGCCACTTCACATCCCTCCTGACCCAACCACCATCCTTCACCGCCTTCCAATGGACTATGTGCCATACAGCTCCCTGGTCAGGTCTTGCTGCCAGGGACCACCTTCATGCCCGTTTAGCAGTGGAAAACAATTAACTGGTACAATCTGGCCTCAGATTAAGTGACCCAGAAAAATCTTTCATTCAGAACTCCCATTTAAGTCTTCCGTGAAACGTGTACACATGTTGTTCCTTGCTGTTCTCATTACTCAGTGCTCTCTAGCAGCGGCTGTCTCTGTAATGGTTCTCCCTGTCCACACTGCATTGTTCCAGGCGGCTGGAGAAGCAATATGATTTAGAGGGATTATTTGGCCAGAACAAGTGGATCTATGCTGTTGAGATTCAGCTACTCGAAGGATTCACAGGGAGCAAATTCCTTAAGTGAATGCAGAGGCGGCGTCAAGATAACCTCGAGCTGAAATAACGAGGAAATATATTGGGATAACTCTGCAACTGAAAACAGGGTGTAGAGTCAGCTGGCACTAATACAGCAAGGGTGGTCTGATATGATTGGATTTGAGCTATTTAAGATCGTTAATAAGTAATTAACCCACGAGGTGACTGTAATGGCCATCATTTTAATCAAGATCGAATTATTAACTTGCCAGGTATCCTTTGGAATTTATCAGTACCCAGGCAGGACAAAGGCCCTTGGCCACATTAATTGAAGATCCCCACACTCAGGAAACACTCCTAAAAGATGCCCACCACCTCAGAGTCACCAGTTAAGGTTTTTTCTCCTTGCTGCCCCTCAATGGTCACCTCCCCAGTTTTACATTCAGTTTGTCTTCTGCTGAAAAGCTGCTAATTTCATGCTACTTTAGCCCTGCAGCAGACAGCCTGTTGCTAAGCAACCTTCAAAATACTGAAGGCATCACAGCCTAACTGCTTTCCTGCAGCCCACCCTTATTTATTTACTTATACATCTTATTTATTTAGCTAAACAGATTTCTTCCCTAAGGTGCAGGCAGAGCCCCAAGCCTCCCGAGTTGCCGCAGGGTGCCTTTACTTGCGTGTCTGTTTGTCCTCTTTCCAGCACCATCCTCTACCCTGTTTTCTGGTGTTCCTGTTCAGCAGCTGAGCAAACTCCTCATGCTATTTGTTGAGCTGGAGTGGCATCCAGGAGTGCACTAAAAGTATATTTTAAAGGTGTAGCTGAACATGTGCTGCTGTACCAGGTGTGAGATAGCAGCTGGGAATCTCTTTGGTCCCAACAACCCTTGATGGAAGAAAAAAAGGGTCAGAACAAAGATGGCTTTAAGCCATTTTGCTGCTTACTTTATTTCTGGCTGCTTTAACTTCAGCTGTGTCCGCGTTCCAGGCATCTTGTAGCCCGACTAGATCTGCAAGGAGTGGAAAGACAGTTATCCTCACCTGGCCAGCAGTGCTGGGAAAGCCCTGCTGCAGAGGCCGTTTTACAGGAACAACTGCATTTTTGTGGGGTGGGGTTGGGATCCCGGCCAGGGCACAGATGTGCCTGAAATTCAAGGAGAGGAGCAGGTTGCTGATGGAGTATTTGGTGTACAGATAAACTGGCAGAGTGTCTGTAGTGGCTGCACGTGGATGGAGGAAGATAGCGGACAAGTAATGAAGCTGTTGCCGTCCCATTTGTTTCAGATGTGCTCCCAAAATGGGAAAAGGTGGATGTGGTTTGTGTGCACTCTTAAATCATGTGTTTCCCAGATAATCTCCTTCCCAAGCGACAAGCCAGGACTGCTGGTGAGAATCACGTCCAGGAGAGCGCTGAGTGGAGCCTGGCTGTGTTTGTCGTGGTAGCCTTGGTCACGTCAGCCTTGGTGTTAGACTGCGATGATAGCTTTGATGGAGGAACTGCCATGCTCTTCAGTGAAGGCTTCAGAAACAATTCAGATGCTCTCACAAGCTCCAGTATTTTGTACCTTCTCTTCAGGACAATACTAGAGCTTGAGAAAGAGAAGGGTGATTCCCGTAGAGTTTTATTTGGAGCAGACAGGTACCAAACTGGCTTTTTTCCCTTTTTCCTTCTATAGTTTTTCCTGTTTTGTTTCAGCAAGCAGAGACAATATGAATGAGCCGAGTCTCTGCACTATACTTCTTCCACAGCTGTTGCCTTTTGGTCCTCTCTTTGCTGCCTTTGGCTGCTACTGATTGACAGCTTATTTGTCTGTTGTAGTGTTCATCAGAGACCTCTTTTTGGTAGCAAATAATTTTTCTGCTTTGTTGATCCATCCATTAGCTGACCCTCTCTGGAGAAGAACAAAGAGAAGCACGTGAAGACTTGTTTTTGTGCGTGCAGTCCCACGGAACAGGGATTGTGCACAAGGCCTAATGTAATTTTTTTGTTCCATCAAAGTGAGATGAGGAAGGTGATGTTTAAAGTCCAAATTGAATTTTCTCCTTATTTGCTTTAAATATTCAATTACCCATTTGGAAAGCTAAAATACTTCTGAGAGCGGTTTGGTGTGCTCATTCTGTATTCTGATTTTTTCAAAATGAACTCTTTCTGTCATCTGTTACACGTCTGTCACTGGGATGCTCACTTTTCGTGTACATCCAGAGGAGTAGTGGTTGTGAAACCTTTGCTGACCTGTGGCTCCATGTATTTTTTTTTCACTATGGTTGAGATTTCACAAGCTAAGATGCACTGTTTGTGTTAGCATGTACATTTTGGTGCTGTTATTCACACAGAGCTCAGAAATGTGCGAGGGGCTTGGGCAAGTATTTAAATTATCTCAGGTATTCTCTAATCTGAGTCGTGAAGAAGACACAGGAGGCTTAGAACCAGCTCAAATGCCCAGGAATAACTTTTACTGCCCTGAGAAGTTGTTGCAGGTACGTTTAAAAAGATTGAGTCAACAGATCTTTATTTCCTTAGTTCCAGATATGCAGAAACGAATCTTTGGTACGGGAAGATGTCAGGTGTTTTAGGGAGTGGGAGATGATGATTAACACCCTGGATTACACCCAGGAGCAGGCAAGTGGCTGGTGTGGGTGGGGATCTCTGCGCTTCTTGTGCCTCTTCCCACTTGATGTACTCAGCTTTTGCTCTTGAACTTTAAAAGCTCTGGCAAAATGTGGGGTGGTCTGCAGTGCTGAGAAAGACTCAAGTCTACCTGAGCTGATATAGGCATTACTGGAGACACAGCTGCCTCATGGCTGTGGCTGCTCACGGGTTTGTGCTCTGCCTCTTGCTGTACTTTCCAGCCAGCTGCCTGGAATGACAAATCCCCTAACTCTGATAGATCCAAGATAAGCACAAGAATGTAAACAATACTGATAAAGGGAGCACAGGTCGTATGATCCTAATAGAAAAATTAAAAAATAATAATAAAAAAAATGTGAAAAGAAAAATAGAGTGTTGCCCAACAAAATAACCTGAATGTTTTGCAGTGCACTACTGATAACAGATGGCCAAGCTAGAGTGCTTCGTCTTCAGCTCACAGTAAGCTTTTCTCTTGCTGCTGCTGTACTCCGTTATGAGAGATAAAAAAAATCTGACTCAGATGTTTCTGGCCTTTCTCAATTCTGTAGTCCTAAGTAGTGCTAAGGAAACCATCCTTTTGTTTTCGTTTTCTCCAAGATGGTTCAATCGAGATACCATCCACCCCAGTAATGTCAGTAATGTGCAGTGTCAGGGGTACTGTACCACAAGTATCACCAGTGTGACTCATTTGTTTCACTCTCCTTAAAACTGGGGGAGCCCCAGTTAATGTACTGCTAAACCAATTGCTGATGCCCAGGCAACCCTTCCAGTCCCAGGAGCGTTGCTAAGTCCAGTTTAGTTCTCCAGGTTGTGAAGTTCTGCAGAGAGACGTATCTAGAGAAGATACAAATAGTGTGGTGTTCTGAGAGAGAACCATCACATGGTTGAGAAAGGGGATCAGATCTTTCACTACTTTTGAAGAGTAATTAGTTTTAAAGAGTAATTAGAAACAGAGCTGTTCTCCCACAAATGCAGCAGAGAAGGACATCTGTAACCTTTCACGCCATTACATAGATGGAGACAGCATTACAGCTCTTCTTTTCACGTTAGTTATTACTTTATTGGTTTATTTTCCTTAATTTTCATAATCAGCATCATGTTTATACCATCAGATTAAATGTTGCAGTTCACTCTTGTAGGCTGAAGAACAAACCCCTCAGGTTTATTCTTGCAGTCTCCAAATGAGTGAGCAAACGCAGACACTGATTTTCCCTCTGTTAATTTGAATTATAAACACAGGGTTGAAATCTGATAGAAGGTGTGGTTTGGGTTCCGAGGGATGGTGGGCTGATACCACTGCCCTGTCGTTCACAACCAACATCAAACCTGAGAGAAGCAAAGGAATGGTATCTCTTACTTCTCCATGGTTACCTACCCAACTTTCCCATTTTTTAGCACGCTTTTCCTGTTTTGCTCAAGGGATTGACTTTCCAAACAGTGAAAATAATTGTGTTCATCATATACAAAGTGTGATTTGGAAGTATATTGAGGAATTAATTTTATGGTAGAAATCTCTTTTTTTGAAACTTCTTTTTGCAGATCATCCTAAATTTTATTTCATCCTCTGTTTTTCTTTGTTTGCCATTCTGTGATTTGTTTCTTCAAATCAAGCAAAAATTAGCTCTCATTCATTCCAGGAGCTTCCCTTGCATTCCTTGGAGAAGGAGTTTTGCTTAAGCACTTCCCCTATACAAAAGGCATGTTAAAAATCAAGAACAGATTAGAAGTTAAATATAACTAAATACAGCCTTTTATTTGGATGTTGAGGGGAGTTCACAGGAGCACTGGGAGCGAGTGAGCTCCCAGGGGAGCTCAGCTCTTGCACGTGTGGCAGAATTCCTGCCCTCAGCTTGAGCAGTCCCTTGTGCCTAACCTGAGCACGTGGATACATGGATGAAATGTCCTCTTGCCCTGTGGGATATCTGTGCTAAACTGGACCAATTCCTGACTATTTTTTTTAGGGAGCATCTCATTTCTTGTAGTTGCACTGGCATAATAATAGCAGTAATACAAGACCTGGAGTCCAGATTTTAAATAAAAGTCTCTGATGTCTAAAGAAATACCTGACGATCACATAGAGAGCTCTGTGATAGCTTGTGTAAGAACCTGCCTTCTCCCCCACTCCATGCATACCATTTGAGCTCTTAAAATAAGCTTATTAGCAGTCAAATCAAGACAGGTTAATCTTTAAATCATATGTAAATACAGGAGCTTTCCCCATTGTGGTACATTGAAGCATTAAAGGGAGATGCAGATTTTCCCAGTAGGAGACTAGATCAGCACAGTTAAGCACTGAAATAGTTTGTCTCCCAAATCATCTTCTGAGAACAGAATTCCCCTTTCACTGTACTGGATGGTGATGAATAGGGATTTAGCAGCAGAGGATTACAGGAAGCTCAGATTAGTGGATGCTGCCGGTAGCCTTGTATGGCTGATCAGCTTGCGTGGTCCAGAGCTTCTTTCCTCCTTTGGAGTTGACCTGTACAAATTCCAGGGGACTTTCTCCAGGGCAGCAGTGAGGCTTAGCTCCCTCCCGTCTTTCCCAGCAAGTGGATCTCGTCTCAAATGCTTTCTGTATCAGATTGCTCTTAATCATCTTTGGTATAAATACTGTGCCATTTTCCAGACTCTTGTGGCTTCATTCAGTCCCTTCACCTCCAAGTCAATGCCTTCATTTTTAACTCCAGCATTGTGGGATGTGCTGCTCTCCTGGAAAGCATCAGTAGTTTGTACTTTTAATGTATAATGCATGAAATAATCTCATTTCAGAGTCTTTGAGCATGTCTGAGTCTAGACTGCACCTCACAATCAAACTGTCTGACTTCTGTACCTCAACCACTGAGATACTTGGACTGGTCTGTCTGGTTTAGTCCAGTTTAGCTGGCACCACGTGCCATTTCCTGCTCACCTGCATCATTTCAGCCTTAATTACCCTTTATCTCATCTTCCAAGCAATCATACTGTGGATTTATTTTTTTGTTTTGGGAATATGCCATTACTACTGTGCTGTTTACATATAGAAACGTCTCACCTCTTCCACAAGGCTTCTGTCGGGGGGGTGGCACATGGCAGACATGGCCACAGACTTTCTGGGGCTTTGCCATGGTGCTCCAGGGGTACCAGCACAGCAGAAATGTCCTGGTGGGTTTGTGCCTGGCCAGCTCCAGTGGTTTTGATGGACAGAGGATGTGCTGTGGTCCTGCCTTTGTCTGCCTGTCTTTTATTTAATTACAAGAATTCCTCATAGTATCTGGCTCTCCAGCCTTTTGGTTTTTCTCCTTTTTTCTTGTCCCAGGCTAAAGGCCAGGTGCAAAGTGACCGTCAGGAAAGGTACTAAAATCTGATGTGATAAGGGCTCTTCAGACAGGTCACCCAGGTACGCGCTCTGCTCTGCTGCAGGGTCTGACCTCCCTGTGCAGCACAGCCACTTCGTAAGGTATTTAACAGCACTCTGGAGAAAACTTGACATACAACATCATAACAACAATAAGAATACAACTTACAGTTTTACATTCTTCATAAAGTTTACCATTATAAATCTTCCTCAGGGAGGTAGATAAGGACCTATAATGCCTCTTTGGGGAGGGAAAGAAAAATATGGGGAAATGTATCTACCTTGAGAAAGACAGTCAGGTATGGGCTTGGAATGAGAAGCCCCGAGTCCTGGGCCCAGCGTCAGTCTCTTCACGTGACAGCTGTCACTATTTAATGTGCTCCTTGATGTTAATTAATACCTTTTGTTTGCTGATCATATGCTGTAAATGAAAAGCCAATAGACCATGGTTGAAGGTAGCAATGCAGAAATACACTTGCAGAAATGCAGAAATACACTTGCTGTATGGTTATTGTTGTGTGAAGCCTGAAGTAGCTCTGTTACTCTGATGAAGCCTTTGCTTGATAAAATTTGGCTCTGTTTGCATTAGCTTGCAGGCTATTTGGGTGAAATCCCTGAATCAAGCCATGCTGAAATCAGGCCAGAAACCCGGATAAATAATTGTAAGTGCAAAGCATTCCTATACAACTCCTGTACTGATTTTCTTGAAAAATGTGCTTGGCCCCATTTTTTTTCTTTTCATAAGCAGGTGAAGTGATAAATGCAACAAGTTTAAATTACATTTCCCAGGTAGTGCTGTGTTAGGGTCAGTTTATTCTGGATCTTAACTCTAAATGTCATTCACATGGTCTGGATGCCATGCAAACGTTATTCAGTTGCTGAATTAATAGCCCCAGCAGATATATATCAGAGCCATTTATGGTGACAAATGGGTTGTTAATGTTTGTCTTTCAGCAAGGCCTGTTTGTATGGATTGGACTGGGAGGGCTGAGACTGGGGAGGCACTGGCCCTGGGGCAGGTGGGGGAGGCTCCCTGGGATGTGGCCCTGCTCTTGAACTGCCACTGCCTCCCTCAGATGTGTTGAGTTGTTGGTGGGCATCTGCCATCACTGAACTGGGAGGAGGTTAAAAATTGGGTGCCCAAAGGGCTGAAACATGACACAGGTGGGAGAAGCCTGCAGCTTTTCAGGGAATTCTGCTCTAAATCAGTTTAAGAGTTTCTGCCTTTCCCTTCAGAAGGGTTTTTGCAGGGAAGGCTGCTCTGCAAACTATCGTGACCCCACTCATGGTGCGTTAGGCTGGAGTCATGGAGCTCAGCACTGCCACCCCTTGCCTCTGCAATTAGGAAAAAATTCTCCTGTTTTGCTAAAAGAAAAGGATGGGTAAGGAAGAAATGTGCTCAGCTCTTTTTTAAAGCTCAGTCAGTTATATTGGTTTCTACATATAATGTATGCCCTGAACTTGCTGTCAAATCTATTTTTTCAGCAGCCAAAGGCTAGAATTTCCAAAATTTTCCAGTAAGATTCAATATTCCTTTTACTTGGTAGCAGTACTGACCAAGGAGTGTCTGGCTCTTTCCTTGTTCCTCTGCCCCACTGCCTCCATCGCCCATCACACCAGAGCTCGTCATGGGGCCGTGTGATAAACTGCACTGGTAGTTGGGACTGGCTGGAGCCCTGTGCTGCTCTCAACTCTGAAAAAAACACAAATAAGCAAAAAGTCACCCCAGCTCTAACGCAGATTCCCAGCAGACATGAAAGAAGTTCACAAAGCAAGGTATTTGTGCCAGATGGTTGCCATCTGAAGGAAACTTAGCTGAAGAAGAGATAACTTCCAGTGCCCTTAGAAAGTGAAAGAGGCAGTATGGAAAAGAGATGTGAAAACATGAATTTAAAATGTGAATTTAATTAATTAAAAATCAAAAGAGAGCCATGAGTTAATTTGAAAGGCTGTAACATAATCTGGAAGGGGCTGAGCTGAATAATAATGAGTATGTACCTGTAGGCTGGCACCCCAGCTGCGCTGCTGTTTCATCTTTTGCAGGTCCATACGGATTTTAGAAATCAAAATGCACAGGTTTGATTTCACAGCCTTGTTCAGCTGTAGTTTCAAGTTAATGTAAAACCTGAAATGAAGTGCTAACTTGACCCCAAACCCTTTAAAATTGCAGACATTAGTAACCATCTCTTTGAGAAACAGAACAAATGCACAGAACAAAATTAATCGAGAATACGCTTTTAAAAATACAGGGAGTGACCTCCTGCAGGGTGGGGTGCTGTCGGCTGGCCTGTCTCCCACCCTCTGTCATAGTTCAACTTCTTTTCATGAGCTTTAAAGGTCATCTAGGTCCTTACAGCAGAACCAGCCTTTCGTGGGGCACACAGCTGGTTTGGGGAGGCTGGGGGAGGGCTGCTGAGTATTTTCTGCTGCGTTTGTTTTTATCCATAAAGAAACACTGAATACATTTGTAAGAGTTCCTCCTGCTTTGGCCATGACTTTGCTGTCAGTGCTTTCCTCTAAGACTGGAGGGGTCCAGGGCAGTAGCGCTGCCCTCCTCTAATATTCATGCTTCCAGTAAATAATTCAAAAGGCAGAGCTGGCAACATAAAATGAGGACTCTGAAGTCTCAGCTTTTCCCTACAGTGGGCTACTTGTTTCCATGGAGGGGGAGCGCCCACCAGTGTCACCAGTCTTTGGGGAATGCCTCTGCCACAGCAACTCCAGCTACACCAACCTCTGCCGCCTCTGGGAGAGACACATCTGCGCTCTCCAGCAGGATGGCTTTGCTGTGCTGGCTTTAATCTGTGAAAATTGTATAATCTTACCTGCTCTCCAATCAGGAGACTGCAGCGTAGCTGCAAACTGGGAGGATTTACCCATGTAAGGACATAAAGCGCATCAAGCCCAGATTTTTCCACACATTGGGAGGATTATTTTAGGAGAAACACAGGTGCATACACCCACTTCTTTGGGAAAAAAAACCAGGCCATGTTATTTGACATTTTAAATAATAAAAATAAACCTTGGAGATGGAATTGCTGAACTACAGATCAGCCTGAGCCTGGCAAATGCTTTTTCTCAAATGATGTGGTGCATTCTGTGCTCGCTTTGAATCCAAAAACACATCTAAAGGTATTTACCTTCCGATGTCTAAAGCTGGAACAGAGCTATGAATAAAACTGAAGCCTTCTCAAAGGCTGCACTCACATAGCAGTAAGTGCTTTGCTCCTTTAATCCACCAGGACAACCGTGCATGTGAGGGATGGGCAGTTGCTCCACTGCCTTCTGCTCCAGCACAGAAGTTTGGGGTGGCTGAGGGTCAGGCATGGCAAGGTGGCTTCCCGAGGGCAGCAAGGACATCTGCAGGGGCTTCATGTGGTGAACTGAAGCTCTGGGCTATCTACTGTTTTCTGCTGGTTGGCAAGTCCTTCATGGTTGAGGAGAGAACCTAACAGTGCTTTGGGATTCACAGCGTTTGACTTAGAACCAAGTGTTTCTCACTTGCTGGTCATGTTCGGAGTGGTTGTTACAGGTCGTTAATGGGTAAGGGAATTGTGAAAAGAACGTGATGCTGCCATTATTCATTCCCATTTGGGGAAAGAAAACCTGTAAACTTATCTTGAAGGCTGCCAATTGCCTCTCCAAGAGCTATGAAAGGAGTTTTATGTTTCCTTATCTGAAGATTGCTGTGATCTTCCCGGATTCATTAATACATGAAAAGCAAATAGCAGAAAATGCCTTCATGTTTCAGAAACAGAGTGGCAGGGAGGGAGCACTTAGCAAGAAGCTGCACATACCTCACATACGTAACGCTTTCCCGTCTATCAGAAGATCCTATCCCCGTCAGATAGCAGCAAGACATTCCTGGGGGTGGAGTGAGAGTGAATTTATCTTGGGAGGATGCAGGATTTGGCTTTGCTAAGCTAGCTGGTTTGCTCAATTCAGGATTTTTCCATTCACCTCTATTCTCCACCAGCATATAAAACCCCAACAACTGTAATTAGGGCTACTTGACTTAATTAGTTAACAGTTTTCTGCAGCTCACCTGTCCTTTTGCTGGCTCTCTCCTGATTTCCTGACTGCTTGATCGAACTGCTTCTCCAAAAATTCCTGCTTTGGAGGTAGGCTTTCAAAACTACGTGGTGGAGGGGGCTGCATTCCTGTGCCTCAAGGAAGGCTGCTGTAAGGTAGACGTGGTGTTATACAGAGAGGCAGGCGCTAGTTGATTTAAAGAAATATGAAGCCACACTATGTGATTTTTGTTATCTTTTGATCGATTATTCATCACTTCAGCCCTGGGAGACCCTGGCTGAGGGGAAAGCTCTGTGTTGAAATGCTGGGAGGAACGTGTGGTGTGGCCTGAGGAGGTAGTCAAGGGCATCTCTCTGCTTGCCCTTTCCTTTCCGGTTCCTCCGGTGCCAGCATGACACGGCGAGGGCTGGGTGGACAGACTTGCTTCAGTCAGTTTAATTCTAAGGATTTTGTTTAGCTGGCTTGGTACTTATTTTATGTAGTGATTCAAAATATAGCACAGACTGTTAACGCAGATGTAAAAAACAGGTTCATAGGGATTTGGGGGAGCTCAGCTCCATTAGCTTGAAATAACTGCTGAAAAACATTCTTTTTAAGGTAAAGATATGCATTAGCCGACATCAAAAATCAGTTGTTAGTTCCTGCGAGTGCTAGTTAGAACATGCCAAAATTACAAGCCCGCTGTTAAGAATAGATATGAGAAGAATTATTTGGCCAGCAATACAAGAGTAACACGTAGGTTTAGTTCTGTTAAATCATCGTAACTCTTCTCTTTAAGATGGCGAAAAAGAAAAAGAAATAATATAGGTTCTGGTCCATAATTTCTTAGAAATAGAAATGCCTGTTGGCTAGATCAGGGGAGGGATTTGAGTAGCTGCAGCTGCTGCCTACATCTGATAATTTGCATTCTCCACCTCCTGCCCTTATTGCAGAATTAAATTGGTCTCTCATTAACATGGGAATGTTTGTTGTTACACCGCCTGCTCTCTCCCCTGCGCCGACATGATTATTCCCATGTAATGTCAGTCCCTGTCGGGAGCCTCCGGAGCGGGTGCCAGCGGGGCAGGAGGGCTTGTGGGAAGGGACTTTCTTTCCCTCTTACAACAGGTGCCTTTGTCAGCACACCTCGGAGGCAGCCGGGGAGGAGCCACTCCTTGCCCTACCCTTTTAACATTTGCTACCAAAGCAAAGCAAACCAAAGCCACCCCACAAGGCAATGAAAGCGCAGAGGAAGCGGTCACTCCGAGCGCTGTGGAAAACCCGAGCAGGATTTAGCACAGCAGGTATGGTTTTTGTAGAGGTGACACGCAAAGCCATCTCGTGAGCTGGATGGATCGCTTCAGGATCAGAGTCTGAAGTATCCCTGCTGTGGGAATTAATTGGAAAAAATTTGAAAGCCTTTGAAGAAAATTTTTTTGAAAAATGCACTATAGGTGCATTTCAAGGAAAAAATACCTTTCCTCCTCCTGCAAGGGTTAAGCCTAATCAGAATCTGCTTTAATCTCAAGGATTTAACCTCAAGTGCTGCATTTTTGTTTGCCATAAGCCTATTAGGACTCTCTCTGTTTCCTAGCAATAACATGTAATTTGCCCTCCTATTTAAGTGAAAGAGATGTTGGGGTTTTAATCCTATATGCTACAGCTGTTGCTCAAGTTTCCTATTGAAATGCAAATAGCACCTGGTGCTATTTAGACACCCATGTAATCTTTGATAAAGATACTCTGGGAGCACAGGAAGAAAAGAAAAGCAAGGTGGGTCTGACCCTGTTTGTTCTGGAAAGCGAGAGCGTAACCATATGCTACCGGCGACCTGAACTGGAAACTTCTGCCAGATTTGCAGCACCCACCACACACTCTTCTTGGAGACAAATGCACGGCTGAACTGATTCATGTTTCTCGAGCAGGTATGATTTTTCACCAGGAAGAACAAAAGACTTCCAAAGAAGATAAAAAAGTAGTGGCTGAGTCTGAGCACAAGTGCTGATTTCACCAGGAGTTTTACCTCACCCAAGTCTCCTGAAAAGAGTTTCTTTTGGGGATATTTTGTTTGTTTCTTCACATCACTTATTATTTTCATTTGTAGTTTTGACAATATAGATTTTTAATGATTTTTCCAAATCTTTTCCTTGAGATGTTTTTTCTCTGTGTCAGGTGGCTGTTGCGATAAGTGAACTGGAAAGTCAGGAGCACTTTGGAAGGCAGCTGTGCTGTTTGGGGCTCATACACAAGTGACCCCACGTCACTTCTTGATTAAAAGCAAACCAGATTCAGGTTAAAATTCTACTGTGGAAAGTTTCGATTGTGTAAATTGGCTTTATTTCACTTGTGGATGTGTGAGATTATTCAGGGAAGAGCTTAGAGCCTTCATTGCATTTTGCACGGCAGTATTACCCTGTGTTACAAATGCAAACTGCAGGACTCTTTTTTGGAAGGTTGTGACGTGATGCCATCATCTTCCTACTAAAATCAAAGTACCCACATGGCACAAAGATGCATTTTGGATCTGAGTAAAAAAGGAAGTGAATGTTTTTTGACAATTTAAAGAAGAGATTTAGAAACCTGTGGCAAATTCCAAGGAATGTCTGAAAGAAATTATCATTACACTGGTCTCTGAATTTACAAATAAGCCAGAAGAAGCCACTCATGGGAAAGCAAAACTCTGCTAACAAGAAGATGAGCCTTCCGTGGGAGAAAACTGGATATAAGGAATAAACAGTCACTACAAAGTTTGAGAGGAACAGAAGTTATTCCAGGCCCGCTGTCAGGCACTGACGGATCTTCTCTTGCTTAATACTAGTCTGGTTTGGCTACTGCTTTTTCATCTTCAGCCTAATACTGGAATTAAAACTACTTTCCCAGATTTCACCAAACTTCAGCAAATGTCATTTGCAAGTTGGGTGTTGGGAGCGTGAGCAGGTGTTCTGTATGTGCTTCCCGTGCCAATAAAAGGCACCCTCGAGAGGAAAACCCACACGGGAGCTGATTTGCTGGGTCCTATTTTCTCTTGTGACACTCCTTCCTCGTTAGCTTCTTCAGGTGGGTGTGAACAACTGACACGGAACTGAGCCAAGGTTCAGCCTTGGATCGTCAACTCACTCTGGCTGCTAACGGCAGCTTGCCGGCAAAATGATGGAAGAAATCTCCATAACGGTGGCTTACGATGCCCATGTTTTTAGCCAGCTGTGCGAGGAAGACTTTCTGGCCAATCTGGTGGCAGTCAGCAAACCCAAATCTGTGGTAGGTGTTCCTCTTGCTCCTTTGCCAATAATGCTTAGGTTATACTCTGTCCAGTAGTTAAGTCCTTCTGCTGAAAGTTATCCTTTATTTTCTCTTTTTTATTACTTTTTCAGAAATTTGCTTTTGTGCATCAGTGAAATTAAAATTACAGTTTATTTCAGAAGAGGCAAGATTGTCAAAATAATATCTCTTTGGGTTTAGAAGGTGATTTGCTCAGTAAGATGGTGGTTAAAGTAAAATTTTTGAAATAATAATTAAACTGGAAAATGACTGAACCTATCAAACCATGGAATCGGCACTAAATGATGTGAACACAATGATGTGTTTTAGCATGTCAGGTCAAGGTTCAGGCCAGATGCTCAGCATACACCCAGGGTCTGGGGTGTGGGTCACTGTCATCACTAAATCTATGAGTATTTGTCACTTGTATGGAAACAGTGATTTTACACTCTTACGTGCTCATTTGAAATTAGCACAAGTATCTGTAAAACATTTTTAGTTAAATTACCACTTCCTTTTCTCATAGTTAGTGTCTATATTTATGTAAATTACATGTATGGTGTGGGCATCTTCTTCCCTCCTGGGGACCCCAGTGCTCAGAGGGAGCTGCATTGAAGGCATTATTAGTTTGAACTCTACGTTTGGTGCTGAAATTCATCTTTGGTCTCAGATTCTACAAATGGGCCCGTGTTGAGTCAGTGCACCTAGAATCAGTCAAGAGAAATTTTGTTTTGAAAACAAAAATGAATGTATAGATACTGAGCTTAACTTCAAAAGCAGATACAGTTAAACTTCAGTGTAAATACAAATCAGACTAATTATTTAGCAATCAGTGCAGTGTTTGTTTGCAGGTTTTGGTCTGTATGTGTGTTTGTATCCAGGCAGTTCATTGAGCTGTGACAAAGGAAGTGTTCTCAGAAGAGGAGAAATGTATTTTGTTGCCATCTTGTGCAAAACCTCTCAGAGCCGGTGTTCTGCTTCGGTTTTTCTGCCTGTCCATGCTCAGGAAATCTCAGGTGCAAACTTCTCTCCTGCATCTCCCATAGACCTCCGGATCTAAACCAGGGTTGTGCCCAATCCCCTTTTATTATGATGCCTTTTTCTGCCTCTGGCCTCCTCTGGGCTAGAATTTACAAGTTCCATGAGAATAGTAGATAATAAGTATAGAAATCTTGTGTAGGCAAACTGTGTACTTTAATATGACCTGGTTGGAGACTGGGCTCCAAGTAGGCTTTAGCTTAACCAGCAGATTAGGAATTGTGTACTTTTTCCATGCTGGATATTTTTAAATATGTGATGTACCTTAATTCATTGTCCAAGCACAACCTTTCCTCTTTTCTCTGCCTTAGCCGATTGCTATGGCAGCATTTTTTATTTTGACTGGAAGCCCAGAACAGAACCTTTCCTTCAGACAGGTACCCATGTTGCAGTCGGGTTACCAGGAGCCAGGTGCCTGTGGAGAAGGGCCCTTCTGTCGTGTTTCTCTGAGCAAATGATGGTGCCCGGGGGGGTTTCCTGGCTGCCTCCTGTCCGGAACTGCTTCCATGCTCTCGAGCCAGTACTGCAGTTCTTTACATTAAAAACCTTGTGATAAGAAAACATTTCATGGATGGCTTACCCTGTGATTTAAATCTTTGAAGAGTGCTGCTTATCCAGGCTCAGTGATGGCCTCTTCAGTTCTGTACAGCTTTGGAGTAAAAGTAACGGACATTGCCTTGCATATCTCTGGGTTCCTTCGGATCAGCTGCCAGTGACTGGAGGAGAGAGTAACTGGTGTCAGAGCACCCCCTTACAGCTCCACATGATTTTTGCCACCCTGAAAATATGGTGAACTAGCATTTTCTTTTTTAAATAAAATACTTCTCTGTGAAGTAACTGTTTATCTCCTAGTAAACAGAGATACTGACGTGGAACACCCGTGGGAGGGGAGAGTATCATTATTACTATTATTTGTAAGATATGATTGACTTTAGTGTAAGCACATGTTCTTAACGATTTTTTTTTTCCTGAATCAGAGAGTATTAACATGTTTCAGTGCCTCGTGTGCTAGGAAATAAGCTAAGAAATGTGGGGCTTGCAGGGTTTGCATAGGAAGCACTTAACTACTCTTTTGAATGGTTTTGAAGTATATTAGCAAAGCAAATAATGGTGCAAACAACCTGAGGAGGCTTAAGGTGAAACTGCACAGGATTGTGATAGGATTAGGTGGTGCGTGGGAGCCTGTGCTACCAAGGGCCGGGACCTGATGACTCAGAAAGTTTCTTTCAGTTCTCTGCTGCTATGTTTAACCATGGGACAAGCTGCTGGATGGGTTGAGTTGGGGCAAATCCTGTCGACTCTGTCCTGGTCATTTTACCAGATTGCACAAAGGTACATATTGTACATCAAGTAAGATTCTGCAGAAAGAATTTGTTTTCATTTACCTTGAGAGCTCACGTTAACAGCACAGGTCGCTTTGCAGGCCGAGAGTCATCTGTTTGTTTGCAAAGTCCAGGTTTCACTTAGGAGGTTCAAGTATGCTGCTCTGGTTGCAGAGAAAAGCTTAAAAAAGAAGTTCTGTAATGGCTTGCATCCTGTTCTGCAGTTTGGATGCCAGGATGGGTTTGTTATCGTTCCAGAAATCTTGCATCTAGTAACTCGTTATGGTTCATTTGGGTTGTGCAATAGGTCAGGGCACGCAGGAGTCTTCTCTTTCACAGGTGAGAGAGCCACTGGTTACCACGTGAGGTGGCAAAGGGTTGATACCAAAACCAAGCCAGGCCTGGATGATTGCTGTCGTGGGCTGCTTATGCTTCAGGCCAGCCCTGCGTGGCCTTCTGACATCTCCAGTGCCACAGAGGTAATGAACGTTGTGAGGAAAATCAGATTTATCTGCTGTTGCCAGGTCCCATCAATTCTAGGTGTATTTTTCAATGGAAAATGTGAATTTTTCAGTGGAAATTGTAGCAGTGTTTTTGCAGCATTGCTTTGATGCACATAAATACTAAACAGGATGTAGATGATCTAAGGTTTGGTTAGATATGCTCTGAGGCACCACTGTATGATAGCACTCCTCCAACATATATTTTAATAGAGTTAGTCATATTACAGTGTGACCATGACACACGGTTGTTTTGCTGTGTGGTCTTGCTTTCAAGATTTCAAGTTACTCTGAAACTACTTCACACAGACATACAGAGCAGCTTATGGAAGTGGACTGCTGAGTAGCTTGGCACGAGAATTCAGTAGCTTTACTCTAAGGAATTTCAATTCTTAACTTATCTGCAGAAAACTTGAGAACAAGGGGTTATAAAAATGGTGGTATAATCCTCTTAATCCAGAGTTGAAGGACATTCTTCTGGAAAGCTTCATTGTATTTTCATTTGCCTGCCTGCCTGCTTGTGTTCAGCTCTCTGTTCAGGGGAATTATCAGCCATTTCAGAGCAGTAATTCATGTCATGCACCAGCAGACTCTGCCATAATGATTTCTGGGCTCTCAATTTCCCATCAAAGTCAAACTGAGGAGGTTCAAAGCAGATGGGTGAACTGCAAAGTGAGTAAAAAATTGGGTGGCCTGGCAGGAGCACAGGGCCTTGTGGTCACTGGTTTGAAGTCGAACTGACAGCTGACTAAATGTTGGGTTTAGGGGCTGATACTGTTTAGCATCTGCAGGATGCAGCCTGCTTTTCAGATGGCAAAAACTTGTGTTTCAGGTCACAAGAACTCAAGGGTGAGTGATGGACACATGGGAAGGCAGGTCTGCTGTTCAGAGGAACCTCAGCAGGGGTGGGCTGAGAGGAACCTCCTGAGGTTTAGCAAAGGCAAACGCAAAACCCTGGGTTCCTCCCTGGGTAGAAATAACTCCATCAGCTGTGCAGGGTGGAGACCAAATGTCTGGATAGCATCAGAAGGGTGTTGGGAATTGCAGTGGATGACAACACAAGTGGGCAGTGTGTCCTAGTGGTGAGGAAGGCTGGCTGTGCTCCAGGCTGCATTACCAAGCGCACAACCAGCACATCGGGTGAGCTGGTTGTTCCCTTCCACCCAGTGGCTGTGCGGCTGCAGCTCACACACTGAATCCAGTTTGGAACCCCTATGGAGGAAAAGAATATTTACAACCTGGAGCAACCCAGCACAGGGAAGCACTTCCCAGCACTGAGACAGCAGGGGGTCAGCTGCACGAGGGGAGGGGTGAGGGTTTGGGCAGATTAACCTGGAGAAAGCTCAGGAGGGATCTAATTGCAGTCTGCTGACTCCTAAAAAGAAGATCCTAGAGAGGATGGAGCCAAACTCTTCTCAGAGGCATGCAGTGACAGGACAAGAAGGAATGGTCATGGTGTGCAGCAAAGCAAATTCTGGCTCAGCATAAGGGAAGGAAAGCAGTTCTACCTAGGGAGGCCCCGGCATCCCTGTCCTTGGAAATTTTCATGAGCAGCATACCCTGATTTTCAAGCTCTCCCTTGCCTGAGCAGGAGGCTGGTCTGTATGCGCACTGGAGAGCCCTTCCAATCTATTTTTTTCTGTGGGTCTCCAATTCTGCCTCACGTGGAGTCTTGCAGTGCAGAGGAGCTGGCAGCATTTGAGCTTTTGAAGACCATCTTTCCCTGGGTGGCATTACTGCTGGTATGCTGTTGCTACTGGCAGAGGAGGAGCAAGGGACTTTGGGTGGTCGCTGTTTGGAGAATTGACTGGCTCTTCCCAGCAGATGCAGTCCTCATCTGTGCCCTTCTGTTCCCAACAGAAGGAGGGATCCTGCTCTTGGGACATCTCTAGGAGCTGTCTCACCTCCATTCCCTCCTCTGTGGGGCAGGAGCAGCCACATCCTGCCCTGATGGTCTCACCTTGTCTTTGGAGCAGCAAAACTTTTATTATATGTGTGTATAACAAATAAAATAACAAGTTCCATTTTTTTAAGCAGGTGATCCAGAAAAACAAAAGCTCTAATAGTTCTTCTCTTTCCCTTCCCTTGATTGCTCAAATCCCTCATCTTTTTTGATTTCAGGATCCAGCCACTCTTTAGCAGTTTTGATTATTAACTATTTTGGGTGTTCCACACACAGCTGCTATCCTTCTGGTTTCATGAGCTTTTCTGCAGTTTCTTTTACCACTACAAGTCTTTTATCTCCCAGATGATCTATGTTTATATAGGATAGTAACACCAACATGAGATATCATTTGAATTTGTGCTTATAAAAATTCTGCATTTTTATTCTGCCTTAAGGAGTCAGCCCCACAACGTTATCTTCTTCCCCTGAAACTCATCAGGGTCTGAAGTCAGTGAAGGAAACTGCTCATACAAAGCTGATTAAATGGATCCTCATATCAGACTGTCGTTTGCTTACTAATTTACTATAGATTTAAGAGTGTTTATAATGTATACAAGTATTAGTTTGGCTGCAATTTTTTCTCATTAAGACTTGATTGACATCTTTGGATGTTAAAGCTAAACACATTAAAATAAAACCTCTTCCTTTCTTAGATTTCCCATGTTTTAAAGTCATGACATTCCAGTGTATTTAGGAAAACTGGCACAGCTTCTGCAGCGCAAAACCCCATACGTCTGCTGTAGGCCAGGAAGGAGGTAGCTTCCTTGTGATGGGTAAGCTCCTGGTCCCTCCTGCTGCTAAAACCAGACTTAGTTATGGAGCAGATGCTTGTCTGATAAACTCACGATGTTTTGTTTAACATACACAAATCCAGCACTAAATGAGGGACTTGTGAACAGTGAGGAAGCATGCATTTTCTATTATGGTAATGTGTAGCTGGCGTGTAATTTTTGTCTTATTCAGGCTTATTTGACCTTCATCCCCCCTTTGCTATTAAATATGGAAATTAATAATTGCTACTAAAATACCTTGGGTTATTTATTTTTATATTATTATATTTATGTTATTTCTGTATTGCATCTGTTTGATTCCTGCTGTCCTAAACCTTCAACGTGCAGCATATTTTAGCTGCTGTACATTATTAACGCAGAGCAGAAACTGTCAAAGGTGAAGCCACAGCCTTTGGTGTCGGGGCAGAAGACGGTCGTGGTGTTTGGCAGGAGGGAGGATGTGGCAGTGACCTCCCCACTGCATGAAGCTCTGTCAGCAGCTGCTGGTCTGCACCCAGCCCTGCTCTTTGCTATTGCCTCAGTGCACAGTGGTCTGGTGGTTCTCCTGTCTCTGTTAAAGGCTCCGTGGTGCAGTCTGTGTCTGACAATCACTGCAGCCCCTGTTCAGCACTGAGGTTCAATGGCATGGAAATGAGGGAGGTGGTTCCTTCTGCCCACGGATTCACAGGGGTTAAGGCAGATCTTCATCTTTCAGTTATCTGAGCTTCATCTCTTTCATCCAACTTCATTTTTTGAATATTAAAAACTCTATTAAATGCTCTCCTGGAAAAGCATCCAGCTCTCGTTGGAGTGTAGCAGGAGGTGGGAAAGGTATCACTTTCCATGGTAATCTGTTCTTCTCTTGCTGTTCAAAGCATGTTTCTAACTTCTCATTTAGATTCATGCTGGTTTCAGCTTCCCCTCTTGGATCTGGCGTGCAGTTTTGTGCCAGAGTACAGCATTCTGTACCATCACTTATTTTATCCCTGTGAAGGTACTTGCATGCTGTGACCAGCTCGGCCGTCTGTCCTCTCTTGTACAAACTGAGGAACTTGAGTTCTTAACCCCCCTGCTGCGAGGCATTTACACCCTGCACAGAACAGCTCAGCAGCTCTGCTCTGCATCCTCTGCATTTTGTTTCTCCCAGGACTGGATGCAGTATTCCAGTGTATGTCTCAGTGACGATCCAGGGTAACACTTCCCTAGTCATCTTGCTTTTTCCCATCCTTGTGCATCCCAGGGCTCCCGTCAGCCATTCTGGCACAGCCTGACTCGCACAGCAGAGTTGCAAAGGTGATTTCCTGCCCTTCTCCCTGTGCCCGTGTTTGTTCCCAGGCCTGCACCACAGTGCGTGGGCTCCTGAGCGGTGCTGGTACAGCTGCTGGGGAGTTGTGTCAAGAGTGGTGCTGATACAATTGAAAATTGGTTAAAAAATTTAATTAGCATGTTTTTGAAGGATTATTTTGGTCAGCTTGCCATGGAGCAGTGAGGTGAGAGGGAGAGGGCTGTGGAGGAAGAGCTGGGTTTCGCCCAGCTGATGGCAGACTGCTTTCACAGCATGTGCTTCCCATTCCCCCGGGCTTCCCAGAGAGCAGAAAAGCCTCCAAACTTCTGGAAAAGTCCAAAGGGTGCTTTCTTGGGACTGATCCCATCTCTTCATGGGAGTCAGTCCCAGCTGGAGGTCTGCTGCTCCATGCTGTTTCTTGGTCCTTGCATACCCTTCGTCTGGAGTTGGCACAGTGGACATTTGAGGAAGTGATTTCCTGGAATTTGAATATATGTGTGCAATTTTCTGGTCCTTTTTGTTCTCTACAGCTCTTTCTATCCGTGTGTCATCTGCATGTTTTATTAGTAGGACTGTTATTTTTCACTTCCAGGCCACTGATGTGATGTTTGATAGTGCTGGATATTTTATGAGTCCCAGAAGACACCCTTTAGGATGTCATTAACCCGAAATGAAAAATGTCACTGAATAATGATTCCCTTTGACAATGGCTTTTTGACCCATTTCAAAAGCTTTTTAATTTACAATTCATGGCTGTCAGATACTCTTCTGGGGGGGTTGTTCTGATTGTTTTTTTTTAAAAAAAACATCTATTGTGGTAGTGAATCAAGTGCTGGAAGAGACTGTTGTAACTGTGAAGTTACTTTTATCAATCAGAGCTGTAGCTAAAGAATAAAATGAGGTCTGCAGTTCATAAAGCCATGTTGGTGTGGAGCCAGCTGCATTCCTGTATCAGTTATCAGCTGGATCCTAATTAATTCTGCCAAGCATTTGTGTGAGTTTCTGGGTTTCCTCTGACCAACCAAAGTCATTCAGATGGTTTGATTTGGGGTTCTTGAGTATTGGTAATGCAGAGTTTTCTTGGAGTCTAAGTGAATCTCTACTGTGTTCAAGGATTTTTTACTAAAAATTAACATTGGTGGACCGAAGATCTTCTGCTCTGCATAAAAACCTGCAGCCTGGTTTCCAGCAGAGCAGAGCTGTTTTCTGGACAGTTCTGACTCGTCTGATTCATAATTACTTTCGAGCTCTAATTATTAATGCATATGAGCAACACTTAGCAATCCTCTTACTGTCAATATGCTCTAGAAACAAGCCAAGCATAGCAAAACTCAAGAAAGAATGTAAACTTTTTTCTTCTGCATTTAGTTTTAGTTACTGTTTTACTTGTCCCTGATTAATTACCTATATTCTGTTTATTTTCTGGTTTATTCATTCAAAGCATTTCTTCTTGCTGCCATTTTATAGAAGCCTAATTCCTTAATTACTGGAAGATGGAATAGAAAGCTTGTGTAGGTGAATGTTAGTTAAAAATATTCTGTCTTTGTTGTCTATGACAATTTTCACTGCTGCTGCTGGTTACTTGAGGGTGAAAATGGTGGGAGCCAGATGTCGCTGCTATTATTAACTAGCTTCCTTTTCCACAGAAGGTGGGTGTTTTCCCTTTGCAGGAGCCCATTTGTATGGTTCTCTCTGCAGTGGCAGCTTGACTTTCCAGCTGAAGTTGGCAGCATGGCCATGTTTCATCTTCCGCCTTCAGCCCATCCTGCCTGATGCAAACTTCTTGCTTGTGTCAGTGCTTAAGATGCTCTTGGGATTTTCTGTGCTAGAGGATAACACAGAAGGTCTTGGGTTCATCAGTAATAGATTAGCCTGACAGGGGCTCAGCTAGACATAACGGATGGGCACAGGTCTCCGCACTGGCGAAGCGGCAGCTCGGCCATCAGCGCTAGTGGTGGTGGTGGAACCAGAACTGGGGCAGTGAAACAGCAGAAGGTTTAAAAACCCAGAAGGCAGCCTTTTATATACAGGGCTGTGAGTCGGTGTGCCTGCTTTGTACCTCGTGGGGCTGCCGTGCGGTGCTGCTGTGCGTTCCCGTTCCCAGCGATGCTCTCCAGCAGCTGCTTACACCACAGTAGTGGCTGAGCAGTGCTTTCAAACTCTCTGGCCTGCCCTTCCTTCCTCTGGTTACCTGCCAGCTCCGTGCAAGAGGTTCTGCAGGTACCACAGAGGCTGAAAGGTACAATATGGCAAAACCTGAAGCCTTGTTAAAGCCTTGTTAAAAACCTCAGCAGATGAAGGATTACAGAGATAACAGAGCAGGGGAAGGATTAGCTATTGTAGTAAAATTCTGTACTATGCTTCAGTGAGCGTTTCTGATACCTTGGAGGTTGGACACTGTCCCATTTGTATTTTCAAAATGCTGATCATTTAATATGCAGTCTGAAAAAAATTGTCTTTGCATTTTAGCAGTTGTGTTTGTGGAGCTGGGCAAGCAGAAAAAAGACAAAGCTTTGGAGAAGATGTGGTAAAAGTGGTGTTAGTTCCTGAAATATAGATAAAAGTATCTGATACAAGAGAAAGGATAGTGGAGCCCTGGATGCAAGTATGTGATGGCTCAGCTATAATATAGAAAACTTACGTATTTTCTGCTAGTGCAGTAATGCACTAAAAAGTGATTGCTATTAGTAACTTCTGGGTTTGACATATTTATAAAAGTAACAAAAGGTGTTTTACCATCAAGGACCTCACTGCACATCAGAGAAGCCTGACAGTGATTTTAAAGATGCAGATTTAAAGTGTGACAGCATTACAGTTTTCTTGGTAGTGTGGCACATAATTGATCTAAAATAACATTAACATACAGAACGTGTATTCAAGGAGTACTGTGGGGTACGTAGCTTACCTGGGCGTAGGGTTCAGAGTTGCAATCTACCACCCATCCGCTGTCTCGGGAAGTAGAGTTTGTTTTCATGTCACTCTTGCGTCAGGCACGGAGTGTGTCAGGAGACAAGATGTGGCATGATCACTGAGCAGGGTCAGAACGTGGTCTGAGTGCCAGCTGGTTTCACCAGCCTCCCAGTGGGTCTCAGAGGATGTGTTCGGCCGGGGTTCGTTAGCCTGTGGCTGTGGACTCTGTGCACTGTTGTGTTCAACGTGACAGGTTTGACAGCCTTGACAACACCGATGTTTGGAACCGGTTACTGACCAGTCGCTCGCCTTGTGTTGGCAGTGTTCCCCCGGTGTGATGGTGAGATAGGTCAGTTTCAGGGTAAACGAGGCTGAAAAGCAAACCCTGATGCAGCATAGCGAGGAGAGGTTGTTTCTTTGCTAAGTCATGCAAGAAAATCACTGGGGACTTCTTCCTGAATTTGTGATCCTCTTCTCCCAGGGATGGTGGTAAAGGCTGCGCCTGTCTTCCCACTCGCCTTCTATTGCTGTGATGCTCCGAGAAATACAACCAAAGCTCTAAAATTGTTATGGGCATGGGTTGGATCTAAATCAGAATGAATGAGGTGCCTCAAAGCGGGGAAGAGCTGAGGGTCTGATTTTGCATAGTCACTGAGGGCCCGTATAAAACCTGTAGTACCAAATGCCGTATATCAGAAGGTGTGTGTATGTAAGACACACAGCATCATATGCAACCATTATGTTATAAGGTACAAACCAATTAATTAAATTCTGGAATCTAAAAACTGCTGCTGTTCACAAAACGTGTGTTATCCAGAGCAGGGCCTTGTCCCAGATGGCTGGTCACAGTGTCAGCTCCCCAGGCACCTCAGCCTCATCTATGGCCTCAGCATATATAGGTAGTTTCATTTAGCCTATATAGGCTTTTGTAGCAGAGATCCCATTGTTCAGGCATTCTTTAAGTTATGTTGGATAATAAAATGACCTGTACACAGGTATTTTCTGTCTAGAATGTTTCAAGTATTGGTCTCCTTAACCACAGTATTCCTGTTGACCAGAGCCGATTTAAATGCAAAGTGGATATAGCAGTTTCCCTTCACGGTGTGCATCTCGGTGCTAAAGCCCTTACCTGTACATGAGAGGAAGCACTTTTTGCCTTGGTAGGCTGCTGGACAGCAGCTGCGAGTATATAAAACAATCAGCCATTTCCAAGCACCTCTTTTAAGCCACTCAGGGTGTCTCTTTTTTGCTAAAACAAAGAGAGTTGAACCAAATAAGCAGCCCTTTATATCTCAAAATGAAAATGAATTTTCGAATGCTGAAAACCAGTTTAGGGATTTGAAGAGGAGTGTTTTGAAGAATCTCTGCCACAAGGCAGAACATCCTTTCCTTGAGGCTTTTTTTTGTTTGTTTGTTTTTCAGATGCATATTGCCCCGCAGTCAGTACATGGGCCTCTCAAACATGAGCACTGTGGTGAGTGCAAAAGTGCAGGCTGGTGTTTGGAGCTACAGTTCAGGGAATCCAAACTGTGGATTGTGGTTGCTGGATGTGATGCTGTAGCTAGGTGAAACACTGATGAGGGCTCTTCCACTTGGTTTCAAACATCTTGTTATCAGTAAGCCCTTCACTGCGTGGTGACAACAGGAGAAAGGGGAATTCTTCAAGCTGCTCCAGCTTGTAAATATTCTTCAGGTAGCAGCTGATTTTAATCCCTACATTTATTCGGCGGATGAATGCTGCAGATTTTCTTCTCTGCATACTACCCAGTGCAAATAGAATTTTGTGAGAAATTGTGATTTGCCCTTTTTCCTCTCAGATTTCATGCATGTGGCTAATATCTCACTGGAGACACAGCTGGTCAGATTGTATTGCATAATATCTAAGCAGGACATCCCACTCACCCTCTTCAAAGTCTAATCCAAGAGATGAGTCTGTTGTGCCAACATGTTACTGTGGGTTTTGTTCTTTCTTTTCCATCACTGCATCCTCCCAAAGGACAAATTAATGGCTTATCCGCTTCTGAATCTTACTGCTAGTGACAGACAGTGCAGGATGCTTCTTCATGCTTCTTGGCAACAACATTTTAAGAACGGACAGTACAATTAGGCATAGCAGTGACTGCACAGACCAGGAGAGCACCGAGTCAGTTTCTTAATGTGTTTTTGTTTGTTAAAGCCTTATTTTGGCCTAATAAACTGTTTAAATAGAGCTATATCCTTCCTTGAACCTGATATAGTTGTCTTTTAAGTACAAAGTATTAACTAGAACAAATTGATATAAGAACCTTGAGTAGAAATTAAGACAATGCGCATGATCTGGAATGTGTTTGCTAATCTGCTGAGGTTCTGTTTAAAGTTTACAGTCTTCTTATGACACACTTGGCAGAACCAAGCGTCATTTTAAAATTAACTTGCTTTTAATATTATTTTAAGTCCTGATATGAAGGAAAGGAAGCACGCCAAGTGTAACTCAGATCACTCGTGGGGGACACATGTAGCAGTGGTCGATACTGCTGGCTGTGTGCAAGGGCTGAGCAAGCTCCAGCTGGTCCCTCGCTGGTGAGTCGGGCTCCCCAGCAGCCCATGTGCTTGGAAAGCTTTGCAGCAGTGGGAAGAGTCTGGGCTTACCCTGGGGATCAAATCCTGAAGTGCGTGGGAGGGATGGAGGGATGGATAAAAAGGAAGCTGGGCTCTAGAGAGGTAAAATATGAAGAGGGCAGGGATCACAGAATGCTGATAACATTTAATGTGGTAGGGCAATGTATTTTTGCAGTGTTTATGCCGTGCTAGGCAGAGAAAGGTGGGGCTCTGGGAAAGAGCTGCTGTGCTCAGTGTGGCATTGTGGCGGTGCTGGAAATTAGAAATCAGGTAATAGGATTTTTCTGTCTGGATCAACCTCTGGCTGTCTTCAATATATTCAGGAAATCACTTTACATCTCTGCTTCCATTTCCTTGGCTGTCAAATGAACATAATGATAACTACCTCCTCTGAGTGCTCGTGCTTCATTACAGCAATAAAACATTTGGGAGGAAGGAATCATAGATGTGTGATTTATTAATCCAGCAAGGTCAGGCTGAACTGTCTGTAAACAGCTCAAGAAATCGCAGAATGAGGGAGGGGTCTCCTGGAGCTGAGTGGATGCTGGTGCTTGGCACGGTGCCCGTGCACAGGACTGCCAGAGAAGGTGAAACAGATCTTTCCAGCCCTGCCTAAACAGGGGGGCTGCTAAAAACAGAGTGGTTTTGTTTCTCACCTGCCACGTATCACCTCCCTGCAGTGAGTCCTCCGAGCTTTTGGTGCACTGTTTGGTTGGTTTTGTTTCAGAAAGAGGTTCTGGTTGTTCAGTTCTTCTCCGTGGATGTTTTGTTAAAATGCTCTGCATGGCTTTTTCTGTACGTAAGACTAGTTGTAACATGATTTTATGCTTGAACACAATAAAATAAAACAAGTCAAGAAGATAAGATACTGAGATAAACAGATGAGCAATGTTTATAAACCATAAGAGTCTCCTAAATTTGATAACCATCAGTTCTAGCAAATATGCCCTATGGTGCTAAAGAAAGAAGAAATCAATATTGCAGAAGCTTTTACAGAAAATTTATGAGCACACTTTGTTCGGGAGCAGTCCATGAAGACTGAAGCACAGCTAGCACTATGCACTTACTTACGGAAGGGCTTACAGGGAAGTCCCTTGTTCCAGGGAATTAAATTGGGGAATATGGAAACGGGCTTTTAAATGTTTTTATTTATTTATTAGTGTATACCCAGAAGAAGAAAGTGCTGTAATAAATTATCAAAGTCCTTTTGAGTAATGTGGCTGAATAGACAGTAACAGTGATGCGTAGTCCCTGCCAAAGTTATTAAGCATACCTGCTCAAGTTTGGGTTTTATGAGATGAGGGGATCAGTATGGACTGGTTTTCTAATAGGAATTTCTCCCCCCGCAACCCCTACAGACACTTTCACTGTATTTAGGTACTATTTTCTGATTAAGACGAGGTTATAGCATAAACAGATAGTAACATGTGAAAGCCACAATGTTCTTTCAAAACGCACAGAAGCTGTTTCCTGTGTCACAACATGATGCTTACACCCTGACGCTTACACCTTCTGTGATTTGATCCCTGTTTCAGGTAACATTTACTGTCTATATTGCTCAGAAAGTGTTGCCAGTCTCTGTGCGTGCTGGAGAGCGTGCCAGGCACACGGAGCACCCTTCAGCCCAGGACATGGCCACAAATAGCTCCTGTAGTGGTGAAAGAGGGAGCTTGTCCCACATCCAGCCAGAGAGGACTCATGCATGGTCCTACTCACAGCTAGGAATTAAAAGTTATGAAAGTGAAGGAGAACATATAGGTAACAATGGTTGGTGGGATGAATTAAAGTGCTAAGAAATGGTTGTGAGTGGAAAAAGGGACTGTGAAGATGGTGGAGAGCAGAGTTAAACAAAGCAGCTGATTCTTGTTCTCCCCTGCTCATCATGGGGTGCTGCAGAGGAAGAAGGTGTTGGGCTGAAAACCAGTAAGAGAACACCACCAAAGCTACATGTAAACACGTATCTCTGCTCATTGGCAGTAATTTTTTGCCCTAAGGCAAGGTGACAACGGCACATCCTCACACCAGGAGTTAGCTAGACATGATCAACATAGACAAGAGGAGCAGATACATACAGAACAGATCCAGGAAAAGGGTGTGCTTACAGCCCACAATGGTACATAGCGTTGGGGATCTCTCTGGCTGCCAGCAGTTGACCCAACACTGAGCAGGGCCAGCTTCTTCCTGTACGGTGGGGACAGAGTAATGCTACCTAAGGTCTCCAGAGAGAAATGCGATTGCTTGTATAGGACTGTGTGCTCAATTAAAAGGTGAAAGGAAAGCAGAGGATCTCCATGCTTTGTTTAAAAAACCACAGGTGTTTTTTGTGTACCTTGTTATACACTGAAGCAGTGGTTTCCCAGAAATCAAGCTGGCTGGGACTTGACCTTTCTGCATGGTTGTTTACCGAATTTGTGTGTGATTTCTCTGTGGTCGCCTCACTGTTTCCCTGCTGCGGCTGGAATTGAGCACTGCAGTGTCTCCACCTTTGCCTAGGAGAAGTCTGAGGCCAGGCTTCATGAGGGCATTGGTCACAAGCTGTAATTTAGACATTCAGACTCTTTTTGCAATAAAAAACATTACTCGCGTCTCCCTCAGGGAATTGTCTGATCCTTTTGCGTGCACACTCCTTTCTTCCAATCTCACTTTGAACAGTTTCCTTGCTAAGGCATTGTTTTGGTGAATCACATCTATGAAAGCATATTCTACCCTTCCCTGTTCTCTCATTCCTGTTGTTCGCACTCCTGTTTTCCTTTAAATATTTGATTAACAATAGTAGGAGCAGAAAGATTTCTGTTGATGTGAACTGTATTGGTGTTTGATGTGGCTTGCTGAGTAGGGAAGGGGGGGCAATGGGGAGTGACTTTGTTCAGCAGCAGCTTTCCAGCACTTCCTTGGCTTCCTGTTTGCAAGGAGAGCTTTCAGACAGCCTTTCCGGTGTTCCTCTGATCTTTAAATGCATGTTTTCCAAATCTGTTCCACAGGTGCCAACAAAAAAGCTGAAGAAATATGAGAGAGAATACCAAACAATGCGAGAGAGTCAGCTGCAGCAGGAAGATCCTATGGACAGATACAAGGTACGGAAGGTGTTGTGTGGGAATCTGTTTCCTTTGCTGAATCTGGTGGCCCGGTCCTGGTGGTTGAGCAGAGGTGGGTGTACTGCGCTCACCTCTCTGGGATATGCCAGTGAAGACCTTAGGGAGGTTAAGTGGCAGGTGGAACTGATCCCCTTTCTTGAACAAGCACTTTGAACGCTTGGGCTTAGCATTTTTTTCCCAGGAATATTTCAATCACAATTTGTAACTCTCAAGACATCTGCAAGTAGCCACATATAATATTTTTCTTTTTTCAGTTTATATGTTTGTAGGTAACTCTCCTGCTGTTGCACTTTTACGGGAGATCTTCATGAGACGCAGAAACAAAGGGTGATTCTCAGCTACAGACACAGAAAGGAGAAAATACACATTGTTCTAGCACAAGCTGTGTGCAGTGGCATCCACAGAGACTTTTGGAAGATGAACTCTTCCTTGACTGATACGATCCGTGTTATTCATCTCTGTTCATACCAAGTGTCAGTAATTTCTGGTTAATACAATGCCTAGTACGGTGGGACCCAGAGCTCTCCTGCGGTCCCAGGGTACTACTGCAATAGCCTTAATAGTGCTAAATACCCTGCTTTATAGAAGCAGGAGAAATAAAGGTTCAGTTATTAATGTGATAGCTTGATAGTTCACCAAAAAAGAATAGTTCTTTAATTTTGGATCAGCATTGCTACCTTTCCAATGTATTTGCTTTTATTGTCACTGCTGCCTTCTGTTGCCGTAGATTTCTGTGATGGAGGCTTTGCCTCTCAGCATAACTTCATTTAGTGTTCAGGATCCATTGATTGCTTACCTTGTTTTGAAAAATTCAGTTCCCTTTAGGTGAAGCTGCCAGAGATGAAGCACTTTACTGCCCACTGCCCAGGAATTGACGTTGCTTACATACACGTGTGCTGTTTTCCTGATGTTCTTCATTGTACCTTAATATGTTCAATGACATTGCAGTTGGTATGGAGTCTCCCAGGAATGTGGAGTAGTAAATAATTATACAGGATGCAACAGGTTTACACGGTCTGTGAATGTAAGGGAAGTGCACCATGTTCAGAAGACCACAGTGTGAAAATCTGTAGTGAAAGACTCTGCTGTAATTCATAAATGTGATGAGACAGAGTTACAGGGACAGTAAAACTCCCTTTTTTAAAAAAAAGTATTTGGCTGTGAAAAATTATGTTTCAAGTGTAGTTCTTTTGATGTCAAAGGGTGTAGATTTTGTTGTTTGTGAGAACTGGGACTGCTGAAGCAGCCAAGAGCCAGTGGTGAATATGACCTATTTAGAAAAAAACACAACTTGCTGCTGATTAACTTCTAAGTGCTTTTCCAGTGCTTCACTTGCAGTACTGTGGAATTAAAATAATACTTAGAAAACAAATAAGGCTTCTTTAAAGCTCCGTGGAAGCGTATTAGCTAGTTAATCTTTGGCAGTGGGTGGTGAAGAACATTATCCCCAAGCTGCAAATGAGGATCTGGAAAGTGACTCTTCAGCTGCTGTTTCTGTGAGTCACTGTCACAATCAGGATCACAGCCCGGGGTTTTGTCTTGCACTTTTGCAACTCCCTGTGTGATATTTTCAATAAGCCGGGTTGGGTCTGATCCTCTCAGCGATGCTCTGATTAGAGAGTCCCCGTAACAGGTTAGTTGCACATCAAGTTCAAAGTTCGGATGCATTCTTCAGCTTGTGGGTGTCATGGAGAAATGCATGCAACTGCTCTCTGTTCCTTGTGCTGCTCGTTTGATTGTATCAATGTGTCACACCAGGGCTGATAAGGATCAACATTTCAACAGGGCTTCCAAAGGGCAGCAAGAAACACAAGCTGTGTGGATCCTCACAGGTGGGAAGTGGAGATCCAGCTTTGCTTGTCCTTTAAATGGTCGCTCTGCAGCCCGTGTGTTTAGAAACACATTCATTTTGGCAGCGTCAGTGCTAGACTTTGCCCAGCTGGGTTTGGTTTGGGAAAGCACTGAGTCTCCGCGGTTGAAAAGCCGGTATTGCCTCTGAGCGCGGTGTTGCTGGTAGCTCCCTCTGGCCCTGTGCACTCTGTGTGGGCTGTGCCCTGAAGACCTACAGCGTTGTCATCTTTACAGTTCCTCCTCCCAGAACATAACGAGTTCTTGGTTTACTGCCCAGGAAGGGGATGTTTCTTGGATGGGATCGCGGGAGCGGAGATCCCTGCAGAATACTTGTATAGCTCCAGAAGGAAACAGGCTTTTAGTCTGGTGATAGTTCTTAGTTACAGTTGTTAGAGGTTTTGTTGTTTGCAGTGTGTTACAGTTTTTATTGCCAGTAGAGACCACAGAGACGTTGGCACTGCTGAGTTGCAGTGATGCTTGAGTAAGACACCTCCCTGAGACCTGGCCTGCAGTGGAAATGGCTTCTTGGACTGTTGAGAACGCAGGAGATGGGCCATGCACATGGCTGGGGTGGGAGCAGCCACTGCCACATCCTGCTCCAGGTCCAGCCCCGCTGTGCTGTAAGCAGTGTGGAGGGAACCCATGGGAGCTGGCACAGCTCTCGCCTGTGGGTCTGGCTTTCAGCTGGGTGTCCAGAGGAGACCAGGACCAAACCAGAGCAGGATGAGAAGGCAGCGTGCTTCCTCCTCTCCTCCCCAGTGCTTGGGTCCTGGAGGTGTTCCCAAGCACAGTCATGGTGGGGCTGAGCAGCCTTTTGTGAATCACCAGGACAGAGATGCCTCCTGCCTGTGGGCAGTGGGGTCTGTCCAGGCAGGGAACATCTCCAACCCCACCGACCCCAGACTCTCCACAACCTCCAGGCCTGCCGTTAACTGGTCGCTTTTCTTGACAGGTTAAATTCATGTGCTACACTAAGCTGTGTTACGTGCCACAGAAGGTCCTGCCCAGCTCACATTTTACATGCTGACTGTGATTTCACTTACTGAAGAGCAGTATTAAAGAGTGCCATTATTTTTGGTGTTTGTTTTCCTTCTGTATTTACAAGTAGTATTTAGGAAAAGTGTATTTTTTTATTTCACTTTATTTTCCATTGCTTATATCAAATGATCACTCACATTTTTGTCAGATAGGTTTTTAAAAGGTGCAAAAGTAAGTATGTTCTAAATTGCTGTTTGAACCGTATTTCTTGACTTTTGGTTACAATAAGTTACAAATTGCCACAGAAGCCAGGAGTAAAAGTGAGTTGTGTGTGCAGAAAAAATAGCAATATCATTCAGATTGAAATTTTTCTATATATTATGGGGTTTTTTTCTGTGTTTGAGAACATCTCATGTAACAGGGTTTTGGGTGACTCGGTGAGAAATTGACAGAGTTAAGTTTGGGACTTCTTGATTTAAAATAAAGAGGGTATAACCATACAAAGAAGGGCTGGAGTTTTGCAAGCAGACCCTGCTTGTGCACACAGTTCTGTTCTGAGGGTAGAAACGCCTTTTCCTCTGTGGACCTCGTTGTGCAACGGAGAAGTTGTCTCTCTGAATAAACATGTAATTTGGACATAAGAGCCTTTTGCATGTTTGAAGTAGAAGCAGAAATTAACACACTGGTCATTTTTATTTGGAGTCATGGTAACTGAATGGTAACCATCATGAGGAAAAACGTAAGGTAACTTGATGTGGATCATTGTTTGTTTGTGGTTTTTTTAAAAAAAGGTGTGCTTTGGGTGGCATTCTTCAGAGTCAACAAACAGAAAACACAAACAAATTCCAGGAGCCTCCGTGTTGCTTCCCATGAGAGGTTTTCCTGGAGAGTTTGCTGTAAAAGCCTTTTGGGTTTCTAGATGGAGGTTCACAGGGTTTTCCTTCAGGGTCTCTCCACAATCCAGAGCCCTTTCCAATGGGCTTACCAAGATTTCAGTTTGCTCACACACCAAAAAGTGAATTTTAATCAGTGTTTTTGTTCCATCATTGACGATCTGTTCATGCCCAAAGATCTGGGGTTTGGGTGTTTGCTCATTGGAAAATGTGACACTGAATTGCCTAACAAGGTTTGTGACTCGTTACGCCCCGCTTGAGTAGCAGCACACAGAGGATGCATCATCGCCACTAATCTTGTCAGGAATTGCTCCTTGGTGCTGACTGGAAGGGAGCAGAGGGTGGAGTTCAGCCTTTCAGTCTTCCTGAGCTGAGGCTTGTCTACCGCTTTCAAATTTGCCTTCCTTCCCTCCGATGTGTGATGGAAGCTGGAGTATATCTTCTTTAAAACTCAGAACCAAAAACCCACTGAAGAATCAGCAACATTTTTGTATTTTTTTTTTGGCTGTCTTTGTTGGTATTAAAAATTATTTTATATCCTGTTTTCACTGTCTTTACACCAATGGTTGAAAGCAGTATTTGGTCTGTGACTTTACAGGAGGTAAGTTTATTTGTGCTTGTATGTACCAGCGGTGTTTGTCCCGTTTGGAAATGCAGTATCCTCCTTTTAAAAGCTAACCAGAGTTCACCAGCTGCCTTTTGTAACAGGAAGGAGGAATTTGGGAAAGGGGAATGTCTTATTTTACCGATGGTAGAAACTGAGCAATGCCGAAGAGGAGGAAATCATTGCCATAGTCAGTAAATTGTTAGTAGTGTGTAAAGGCAGGAAGCTGTCTGTTTACACCAGCTAGCAGGTCTGACAAGTTGGCTTATGCCGGGTTACAAAATGCTGTCTGTGATGGGAGTCCTGCTGTAACAAACCAGCTCCATCTGTTGAGCTTTATGCCATTGCGAATGGTGTTTTATAAAGCCCTGTAAATATTTCGAGGCCATTGGAAATAGTTTGGTACATAGGAAGAGCACTGTTTGTTGTTTTTGTCTTTACTGTGTAACGTTAGGTTTTATTTAGACTTAAGCAAATTAAGAGTTTCCTCCTGAGGAAGGAGGCAGTTTTTCACTGCTAGATCTGGGGGGAGGAGCTGGGAAAGACAAACCATCTAATCGCGCATACTGCCCTGTGTGGAGGAAGAGTAAAGGTGGCCCTATAAGAGACTTTCAGCTGGAAATTAAAAGTATGGTGAACGAGATAAAAACATCTCTTAGCTGTTGACTGGATGCCCAAGGAAAGAGATCTTTAACTTACTAAAAATGTGCCATGTAAATTCTCATTTAAGAGGAGGATAGCGCATTTCCAACCACGTAGCTTGCTTACCCACTTGTCTGCGAATGCAAAGCAGGAACTTCGAACTTCACATTGTGTGGCTTGCTTTGCGGACACTGAAGCTTTTGGCAAAAGCATAGCAAAAATGTTAAAGCAAACTTTTCTGGGTTATTTTGTGGAAGTCTTAAGGATTTGCTGATTTATCCCTCTAAGCAACATCCCTATGAAACGGTATTGGTGCTCCAGCACCTGGCAGCAGTACCATCCTGATCTGGTCCCAGGTTTTAGGTGAACTCAAGTCACTTTCTGACAACCACTCGCTGGCAGAACTGTGTCTGTAAAAATCCCCATTTCTAATGTGCTCGGAACAAAATACAGAAACAAAGACACATTGGAGCCCTTTTAAATTATTATTACTATTGTTAAAGTCTTCAGTTTGGTTTTACATGTTAAAGTATATATTACCCTTACTGAAGAATTCTACTTTGAAAAATTCCTCATCACAAACAGAATACAGTGCACTTAAAAAAGATCCCCAGAGTTATGTGTCTTTTAGCGATGGTTATTTTAACTGTGTAAACAAAAAATCTTCTACTTACAGTTTCTGTAACAAAGCAAATTATTTAGAGCACTATCTTTTGGAAAGGAAACAGACTTACTTTCCTGTACAGGGCAGTGCACAGTCTCCTTGCACAATGGGGTCACATTAAGGAGAGAGTATTTGCAGAGGTTCTGCTTCCTGCCGCAGGGGAACCTCCCACACAGAAGGGACCTTTTTTAACATCCTCTTAGAGGTGTAGTTGTTCTTTTTTGTTTGACACGCATGCAAAATCCTCCTGCAATACAAATGAAAGTTGCAGTTTCACAGTGGTGAGATGGGAAAGAAAAAAATACCTGGCTGTAGGTGGTGAGCAGGAGGAAGTGAAGACAGGTGAATAATGTGCATGTGCAAAGGGATCACGTTTTGTAGGAAGGCATTCACTGAATAAGTCTTGGAAGTTTTTTGCTCTCAAGATACATCTTCCCTTTCCCTGTTTTTCTTGGAGAACGTAACTTACATTTCAAGTGGGAACAGGTCCTTTTTCAAATCTCAGTATGTAGGTTGTTGTTCCTCCACCTATGCGTTTCCACATGAACTTGGTATTTTTCCTTGAGTTTCCGTAGTGCACAGATTCCCTTTGCGGTCTCTTTTGGTGTGAAAGATTTGTGGTTGTTGTGTGACTGAAGGCCAGCACATTTTTTTGCCCTCTTAAAATCCATTTGAGGATTTTAGGTACCTCTATCTGTCCCACCTGGCTGTGTTCTTCTGAAGATGATGTGTATTTGCTGGGGCCTCCTGGAAGTCCCCTGACCCACAGACATCTTCTGAATAGGATTCTGTTTCTCAGCCCTAGAAGAACAGTCACTGAAATAAGATTTTTAAAAAAACGTGAATTACTGCTGTTCGTCCTTGTCCAGTGTACTTACCCCCTCTAGTTAGTGCTCTGCACAGTCCTTTCTGCCTGTGCAGAGTGGGTAGGGGTGAACCAGAGTCTGCATTTTGTGTTGCCATGCATTGCCCACCAGGCAGGTTCTGGGCCTGTGCTCAGGGAGTGAGGTCCCTGCTCTATCTGGCACTTTTTCTCAGCAGGTATCCCATAAAACATGTACTTTTGTCCCTGGCACAAGTTACACACAAATAATGATACAGATTATAGGAGCTGGAGAGAGTTCCCTGCTAAATGCTGGTCTTTACTGGTCATGCAGAAGATGGGATGTTGGCACTACATCATCTACAAAATGGACTATTTTTATGGATTCCTGCAGATAAAATGTTGTGAAATGGAGCAGGACAGCGATCTACTTTCAGTTGGAAACGTTATTATGAGTATCTTTTAACTGGTCCCTGTTCACTGCTGCTGGGTGGGATTTTATCTGCCTAATTCCTTTTGACGATGAGCAAGCAGAAACCAGGTGCCTTTGTGGAGAGGACCGTGTTTACTTTTGACAGAGAAACCCTACAATCAGTGTGTCACTTAGGCGACACATCCGTAACCGTTGGGATGTGAGTGGAATCGCTGCATTTGCACCGCTGGCTTAATTCACTGTTGTTTCCCAGAGCAGCAGTCCTGTCTCAATGTGCACTCTTGCCTTCTCAGTGTTTTACACACACGATATCCTCGCTTATTGCTCTTTAATATTGATGAGGATTAACTTCCTTTTCTGGTTATCCCCTTCTTTCTGCAGAGGGAGAATCGCAGGCTTCACGAAGCAAGCATGCGGCTGGAGCAGGAGAATGATGACCTTGCTCATGAGCTTGTAACAAGCAAAATTGCCTTACGGAATGACCTGGACCAGGTAATGCTAACGGAGATGGGTCTCAGCTCAGGCTTGGCAGAACCAGCTTGAGGAGTCCTCTTGTGCGCTTAAGTGAAAGCATGAACGCAGTACTAAAAGCATTATTATTTGTGTCTTTATTTTCCTGACAACCTCATTTATAGTTGTGGTCAGAAAGGTGGATTTCCACATGTACGCAGCTGTAGGTGCTCACAGCACTGTCCTGCCAACACTGACTACACCTTCTCTGTTGTGAGTTGTTTTAGAAAATGTAACCCATAACTTTTAGGCAGATAAGAAAGAATGAACATTTACTTGGAAAAGGTGCCACATACTCCCCGAAAGACTGATTTCAAGGGAAGTTGCCTTGCAGGATGCCTGCCACCTTACATGGATCTGTTTTTCACAGCAGTTTTAATACAGCAAATGAAATTCAGAGATAATGAAGTGGCACGGCACCAAAACTTAGAAGGGCTCCTGGATGTCCTTTGATAACTACTTTTGTTGCAGATGGAGACTGAAATGTGGAGGGCAGCAACACTCAGAGCCCTTTATCTGAGACAACTGATCACAGAATAGCTTGAGTTGGAAGGGACCTTAAAGGTCATCCAGTCCAGCTCCCCTGCCATGGGCAGGGACATCCCCCACTAGACCAGGTTGCTCAAGGCCCCATGCAACCTGGTCTTGAACGTCTCCAGGGACGGGGCATCCACCACCTCTCTGGTCAACCTGTTCCTGTGTTTCACCACCCTCAATGGTGAAAAGCTTCTTTCTTATAGCCAACCTAAACCTACCCCCCTTCAGTTTAAAACCATCACCCCTCGTTCTATCACAACAGGCTCTGCTAAAAAGCCTGTCCCCGTCCTTCTTACAGGCCCCCTTTAGGTATTGAAAGGTGGCAGTGAGGTCACCTCAGAGCCTTCTCTTCTCCAGGTTCAACAGCCCCAACTTTCTCAGCCTTTCCTCACAGCACATGTGTTCCAGGCCTCTGATCATTTCTGTGGCCCTTCTCTGGACTCGTTCCAACAGGTCCATGTCTTTGTGCTGAGGGCTCCAGAGCTGGACGCAGTACTGCAGGAGTGGTCTTACCTGAGCAGAGTAGAGGGGCAAAATCACCTCCCTCAATCTGCTGGTCACAGTTCTTCTGATGCAGCCCAGGATACGTTTGGTCTTCTGGGCTGTGAGGGCACAGTGCTGGCTCATGTCCAGCCTTTCATCTACCAGTACACCCAAGTCCTTCTCAGCAGGGCTG
>VZRW01008812.1:590189-604931 GCA_013398125.1 Aegotheles bennettii
GCCCACTTCTCCAGCTTGTCCAGGTCCCTCTGGATGGCATCCCATTCTTCAGGTGTGTCACCGCACCACTCAGCTTGGTGTCATCTGTGAACTTGCCGAGGGTGCACTCGAGCCCACTGTCTATGTCATTGATGAAGAAGCTGAACAGTACTGGCCCCAGTACGGAACCCTGGGGGACACCACTTGTTACTGATGCCCATCAAGACATAGAGCTGTTGACCACCACTCTCTGGATGTGACCATCCAGCCAATTCTTCACCCACTGAACATCAGTCCACCCATCAAATCTGTGTCTCTCTAGAGAGAAGGATGTCGTGGGGGACTGTGTCAAAGGCCTTACAGAATTCCAGGTAGATGACATCTGTAGCCCCCTCCCTTTGTCCATGGATGTAGTAACTCCATTGTAGGCGGCCACTAGGTTGGTCAGGCAGGACTTGCCCTTGGTGAAGTCTTGCTGACTGTCTTGAATCACCTCCCTGTCCTCCATGTGCGTTAGCATAGCTTCAGAGAGGATATGTTCCATGATCTTCCCAGACACAGAGGTGAGGCTGACAGGTCAGTTGTTCCTGGGACCCTCCTTTTTAAAAATGGGAGCAATGTTCCCATTTTTCCAGTTGCTAGGGACTTCAGCGCTTCTCTTTCTGGAGTGTTTTACATATCATTGATAAATTCCTTAACAGCTGTTACTAAGATCCTGCATACAGGAGGGCCATACTCTGCTGCACTGCGTGGTCAGTCCCTTGCTCAGTGAGGACTGCAGTGCCTGGTGTAAAATCTTTTCCTGCAAGGGCCTCTTGATTTGATTTCCCATAGTTATTTGGCTTTCTTTATCGAAACTCGGAATTGTAAACGTTGTTGACCACGGTTGTGCAATTTGTACTTTTGCTTAGTCAGGTCCTTAACAGTTAGGCTCTGCTGGTTTGGATCTATGTGACTCTGAAAGTCTGAGCAGTCTGTGGGGGGCAAACCCAGGCAGAGATGCCCTTTGCCTGACGGAGAGGGCAGTCTGCTGTGAAGGCAACAAGCAATGTGTTGAGATGTTCTGCTTTCCCCCGGTACAGCTGTACACAAAGCAGCTTTAAGTCTGCTGCTGCCCATGCTTGTTTTTTCTCACGTACCATGACAAGGCTGCTAAGCACATACCCTTCCCGTTCTTGGCTCTCCTACCTTTTAGCAGTCTTGCTGTAGATGAGAGCGGCTCCATGAAGCTTTCCTATGCCCTGCCTCAGTTCGCTGGCACTGAAAGAAAAGCTTTGTGCTGCCACACTTGTCTGCAAGGACGGGTGATACCCTAATACCTGCAGAACCTGGAACAAACACATAGAAGGAGGAAAGATTTGTAGTTCCTTCAAAGCATATCTTAAACAGGTCTTTAATCAAAAATATCCTTGTCATCTCTGAGTTCTTTTGTTCTAAGATGTCGGTCTTATCAATTTTATGTTCTTTCACTGCTTGTTTCCTTTCTCCCATACAGCCACACATGCACTAGGCAATGCAGGAATCCTCAATCTGTCTCTTCAGTCGTGGCCATAGTGGAGCTGCTTCTTCTACCCACAGTCACCACTAACACCCTCATTAATAATTAACACCCTGGCAAATAGATAAGCAAATACCACCAGTAGTGGTAGAAAAAGAAACTGCAACTCGGAGACCAGTTCTGTGCAGTTATTTGTTGTTTACTGTGCATTTCCCCTCTTGCATTTTCAGCAAACCAGGTACTATTTGACCACAGCCCTGCCTGTTCTAGCACCTCGTTAGTGAACAGGAGGAGCGGGTGTGTATCTCCCAGCTGGGAGGTCAGAACACCTGCAGGTGCTGAGAAACACATGTCTCTCCTGGTGATGGGTGAGGGTAGCACTCACAAAACGACAGCATTCCCAGGATGTTTCACCACAAGCTTGGCCCTTCAACGAAAGGAGAGGGTTCATATCTGCAGTGCACACACAGTATCAGGTTCCTCCAGGTAACACTTACCTGCACTGAGAAACGAACTGTTTATCTGGTGGTCCTCTTTTATACTTGTCTTTGCCCAGACACTTTGTAAGATGCAGTGCAGTCACAACATTTTCTGCCATATCTGGTTTCCCTGCTTACAGATACAAAACTGGGTGAGTTATCTGAAGTTACACAGGCACTAAATCATGCTGCCTTCACTTAGATTAATGTTGTCCCCAAAGAAAATACTCTATACGTCGTTGTTTGTATTGGGACGTAGTAGCTATGCTTACTTGCCATCTGGGCATAGGTAAACATTTGGTAAAAGGGTCTTTTTGCATAATTGTTGAAACACAATGAAATAACTTACAAAACACTTACTTGAAAATTTTGTATTAAAAATAGGCTAGGTGAGCCATCAGAGGGCAGGAAAAGGCAGTGCTAGAACCAGAATCTGCAGTGTACCCATGGTGTATATACCAATACATTTGTACTGGCACAGGTAACATCTGATTTACACCAGCGTTTCTAATTTTAGGCTGAAGACAAAGCGGATGTTTTGAACAAGGAACTTCTCCTGACCAAACAGAAGCTTGTGGAGACTGAGGAAGAGAAACGGAAGCAGGAAGAGGAAACTGCTCAGGTAAGGTGTTCTCCAGCTCTTCCCGTTTAGCAAACAAATGGAAATGCAGGAAGGCGTGAATGTGTTGCAATTGCAGAAAGGATTTTGTCTTCAAAATGCAGTCACAATCAAAAATTTACAGTGCCAGGGTAAATGTGGAGTTGTTTTTAAAAGTATGTTTTTCAAGTGTTTTCCTTTACTTGAGCTCTGAATGTTCAGTTTCCCCATACCTTATCCTCTTCCCAGTATTTTAATAATTGTTTTTTCTGGTGGTGAGCAATCACAGCTAAGGAGACGTGATCAGACCTCTTTTAATTATCTAAACAAGGAGCTGGAGGAGGTGTTGCCTTGTCATTTTAGAGTCAGCTGTTTGTTCACTGAAATACAGCTGTAAATGTTCCTGTCTGGAGGTAGAACCAACAGCAGAACAGAGTTGGGGGTTGGGAGAAGTTTGCTGACTAGACCTGGCCTCATACTCGTTTGCAAAATGTTCAGTCTTAGTTTTTAACCCCATGTATCTAACATGCTGAATACAGAGAGGCACGAAAGCATGTTTCAGGAGCGAGACCCTGATTTGTGCTTTTGCCATTTGACAACAGTGACTACAACAATCAAACGCTAATTCTTTGTGTCTCTCTAAAATGGAGGCTGCCCAGTTCTCTGTTTGCTGTAAACAAGGCAGTGGAGGCCTTTTTCCTGCGGAAAGGGCTCTCAAAATCAGGTGTTTCTGAACGGGGGAGGAATGAGTTAGCTGTATTGTAACACAGTGCCACAGACCAAACCAGATGTTTTTCTCCTGTTACGGAGATGAGAGTGATTGTGCTGAGATTCTTCTCCCTGTTCCACCTCCAAACAAACAAATGATATGTCTGCCCAAGCCTGCTGTGGCAGTGTGCAGAGAAACAAAATCAGTAAAATCCACTTAATATAATGCTCTTGTTTTGTGTTCTCTGGACCGCACTGTACCAGCATTTAATGCAGAGAGTCACCCCCGGGGAATACAGCCGGGATGCGCTGTATCACAGCACGGACTTCTTGGTTATAACTGAATAGAATAAGTGTTTGTGTATTGAGTAAATCAGACTCTTGTCTGAAGAACTCGAATTCGTTCAGTCTGGAGAAGAGAAGGCTCAGGGGGGACTTCATCACTCTCCACAACTCCCTGAAAGGAGGTTGGAGTGAGGCGGGAGTCAGTCTCTTCTGCCAGGCCCATAGTGAAAGGACAAGAGGAAATGGCCTTAAATTGCAGCAAGGGAGATTCAGATTGGGACATTAGGAACAATTTCTTCCCTGTGAGGGTGATTGGGTGTGGGAATGGGCTGCCCGGGGCGGTGGTGGGGTCACCATCCCTGGAGTTGTTCAAGAGGCATCTGGATGTGGTGCTGGGTGATGTGGGTTAGTGGTGATGTAGGTAGGGGGATTGGACAGGATGAGCTTAAAGGTCTCTTCCAACCTTGATGCTTCTATGGAATTGGGTAAGGAAAAACTGTACAACTGTTGTAACGACAGCAAGACTTTGGGGGAACAATCTGTTCACACATTTTGAGAACTTCTTTCGGTGCGCTGTGTAACTTCTCTCCTTCCATTTCTAGCTGAAGGAAGTGTTCAGAAAGCAGCTAGAGAAGGCAGAATCTGAGATTAAGAAAACCACAGCCATTATTGCAGAGTATAAACAGGTACTGTTCAAGGGACACTTCCTCATATTTGTTTGTCAGCTTCTTTCAACCTGTTCTGAGAGCTGAATTTTCAGAGTTGCAGAGCTCATTCTTTAAATGGGACACACTGCGTGTCAGGCTTACAGAGAGCAAGCGTTGGAACTTGTCATAAATCATCTGCTGGTTTTTCTAATAGTCTCCTAATTAAGAGAATCAGAATAACCTGTCTTTAAGCTAATTTGAGTACCGTAGGGTGAATGCTGCTTTGCTCTGTGACATAACACAGTGTAAACATCATAAACCAATTAATCCATAAAACGTTCTGGTCTCTGTGTTCAGGTTCTGCGTTGAATACTGCTGTTGTTCTCAGCCTCATTATCAGCAGCAGTGGATTTGTTAAGGGGGAATGTATGAGTCTGAGTGAGGCAGATCTTAAGAAATGTTGGCTCTGACAAAAATCATTGTTTAAAAGCACAAATTTATATTTTAGTATAGTAAACTTTAGCTAAGAGACTGCTTTCTCTGCTCCAGATTTGTTCCCAGCTGAGTACCAGGCTGGAAAAACAACAAGCGGCCAGTAAAGATGAACTGGAGGTTATGAAGGTGAGAATGATGTTTGTAACACAAGGATTGCTAAATGCCTCGGATACAGAACAAAACGGGAATTGAGGAGTAATGTAACCACAGTGGTGTCCACCCAGCTGCACAGAGAGCCCCACGTGCATTTTTCATGGGATGCAAACAATGAAAGGGTTCCTTTCCTTTCACAGTTGTTTTTCTTGTATCAGACAGGTTGGAACTCTCAAATTGAAGTGTATATAGTACTTGGCTTTTCTTTTTCCTGTCAAAATGTATATTTTTTGGCAAAAAATGTAGAGTATTTCGTTGGATGCTTTAATTAAATTATTTTTAAAAATAAGGCCCTTTAGAAGAGAAAACTTGTTGTTTCCCCGGTGTGGAGGGGTCAGAACTGGCTGAATTGGACAATGTCTTTATTTAGTTCTCTATAATTTAAGCCCAGTTGGTTTAAGTAGTTGGCACAGTTTGGGCCATCCCCAGAATTCCCACAGCAATTCCTCTCCTTTCTCTAAAGCCCCTTACCAGGAACATCTCCACTGGAGGTAAACCTTCCCTGAGCAGGTAATAATTCCATCCCTCTGCTTTGTCACTACTGAGTAGGCAGAATTGTTTTCCCTCTGCTATAGCATCTGGTTGTTTCCTCAACTAGGAGCTTGTAGTACTCAGGCTGAATCTGACATACTGCTTTTTAGTGACTCTTTATGTTATTGATTAAAAAAAATAATAAATCTAGGATTGATGTTCCTATAATCTGCTAAAAAAAATCCAACATCCTGTTTTAGTTTGTGCAGGCCAGGCCAGCTGTGCTACGTCTTCAGCCATGAGTAACAGGTTCACCTCTCCAGCGAGCACGGATCCTTGCTGCTGTGTGTTAGCAAAAAGGGCCGTCCGCTGTGATGCTGAGCAAGCACCAGTGTGACAGGACTGGCCTTTGCAGTGAGCAGAGGGTGCTTGCTTGCTTCTGGAAATGTGGAAAAGCTACCTTTAAAAGCATTCTTTAAAATATCAACATCAGTATTAATTTGGTCAAGTGCTTTTATGGAAGACAGGAAGTCCCTAGAGGGTAATTGTTCTTTTGAATTGTGCTGGTAGAAGTACTGCAAAATATTACAAAGATTTGGTAGCTGGAGGGCTTGAGTAATTCTAATCTAGGAGCAAAGTGAGTCTCTGTGCTTAGTGCATGCTAAGTAGATTTTAGGAATTTTTATACTGGTTAATATACCCTGGAAATTGTTCATGAACTTCTCAAATTCTGTTCATGTCAAATGTGAAAACCACAGTACTTGTTCGAGTATTACTGACAAAAAGGCAGTTTAACATAAAAATGGCTCTTCCAGAAAGCACAGCAGCTCCTGTAACATAGATTAAAAATGAGGTTTCTGGGTATTTCAGGGTAAAGTGATGGCCTGCAAACACTGCAGTGAGATTTTCAGTAAGGAGGGGACACTGAAGCTGCCTGCTGTAAGCACGGATAATAAAGGCATAGAAACGGATGATGAGAAGGATGCACTGAAGAAGCAGCTGAGAGAGATGGAGCTGGAACTTGCACAGACCAAACTGCAGCTTGTGGAAGCCAAGTGCAAAATCCAGGTACGTGGAATCCAAGTGCAGCAGGGCAGCTGCCTTAACCTCATTGTGCTTGGTCCAAAGTCATTCTGAATCATGCAAAAAATTGTTCCAACGGGGAGCATCAGAGCACACACTGTACTGATGAATAGCCTGAGTCTTAAGAAAAAAGAAAATATGTTTTCCTTTGTATATTTAAATATCTTCTGCTATTCCTGCAGTTTCAATCTGTCTTCTCTCCCCCATACCTGGGAGGTTGCAAGGAAAGTTCTGGATCATAGGGACTGAGTTTGAAGATGCTTTTTTGTTAATCAGTTGGTTTGTGATCACTTCTGACTGTTCTGCTTTCTTAGGAGCTGGAGCACCAGAGAGGAGCCCTTATGAATGAAATCCAAGCTGCCAAAAACTCATGGTTTAGCAAAACCCTGAACTCTATCAAAACGGCCACAGGCACCCAGCCACCGCAGCAGCCTCAGCTGCCCCTGCCTCCCAAAGAGGGCAGCACATAGTTCCAGCCAGACCAAGACCAGAGCACAAACACCACCACAGCTGAAACCCTGGAGGATTCTTCCAGTGGTCTCTCCTCCCAGGGAAAGGACAAAAGGCAGGAGTGCAGGCTTGAAGTGAAATTCTTCGGTGTTTCTCATTCATTCTGATGTGACCCTTTTCAAAGAGGGGAAAAAAATAATTCCTGTTTTCTGTTGAAGTCTTACTTCCCAAACTGCCTTGCTGAAAGCCACGTTCTGATACCTTCATACTTTTACACTTTATTTTATATGACTAGTTGTTAAAGAAATACTTCAAAGCTAGGTCATTAATATATGACTAATTCAAAGTTATTTTTATCTTGCATAGAAGGTTTTTTCTTCTGGAGGAAGAGACAGAATGGGAAATGTACAGTACTGAAGCATAATCTCTTTGTAGAAAGCACAGTGTAATAAGTACTCGTGTGTGTGCGCGGGTGTGTAGGATCACTTACGCCCTGGGACCATCTCAGAAGTTTATCGCAGTGACTGCGTCCTGCAGAGAAGCACTTTTTGTAAAGCTTAGGCCATAGCAAAGGTAGTCTTGTGCTCTCTTGGCACAACCATTTATGAGCTTCCCTGACAATTTCTTAGTTTTGATTGTTTTTTCCTCACAAATGCAAGTAGTGCAGTTCTTTGTAGCGCTGTTGTTTAAAAGCTATTTGCAGCTGAACTGGAATTTAACAAAGTTATCTTCGTTCCCTTTTTTATTTCATGTTTATACTAAAGTTTCCAATAAATAATTCCCTCCACTGGGATAAAGGGAAAACTGTTCAACATTTATTTGATGTTTTTGCTGAGAAGCAGAGTGAAGACCTTGCATAGTTTTGACCTTTTGTAAATCCTGTGCAATAAAGGGTAGGTTTTATGAATAAAAGTAATGAAAACCTTTCCCTGGGTCTATATTCAGATCTGGAATTTCACCCAGAAATGAGGCATCAAATAAAAAAAAACCAAAAGGCTTGTGCTGCCCTGATGAATAAAGCATCACAGAAGCAGGATCCGTTTGCTAGAAGTACTTGGTCAGGAAATGCTACATTGGTATTGCTTATTTTTATAAAAACAAACATTTTCAAGTGGAATACAAAACCTAGACCTTCCCATGGGGTAGACTTCTCTGATGATTCCCGAATCTGTCTGGTTGTTTTATATCTCTTAAGGTAAGAAAATTCAAAAGCATTTGTTTTGATTGAACATAAAGTGTTTATAGAAATACTTATTTCATGGAAAATTAAACTATTGCTTGAACTGATGGAATATTTTTTTAATTATACCTTTTGTGTCTAAAGATGGTCTTGCAGGTAAATATCATTGCTGGACTGAAGGTTGTGTATTAATTGTTCCATTGACAAAATTGTTCCAGGGACATTAGTTGTGTTTTGATCTTTGTTTTGTTTGTTTTTTGTTTCATTTTGGGTTTTTTTAATTCTAAGGAATGCCATATCTTGTCAGTTTTGTATAATAAAATTTAATGATACCCATTTCGTGCTTTGTCAAGCTTAATTGTGAATTATTTTGAACAGGGTAGTACAGATTTAATGTTACCTGTGTCAAAGGAATGACTCTAAAAGGCGGTCAGCTGTCTGAAGGAGAGGTCAAAATATAAATCACTATTCTGATACAACTATCCTGCAGCTCAGTTCTCTCTTGCAAGAGTAAGGAGTTTAAAAACATGAATATTTTAAACTGTACCTGCAACAACAGTGGTTATTGGGAAATACTAATACAGTGAGAAAAAAGGAGAGAAAAAGCAGAAGGAATTTTTTTTGCAAATATTAACAAAGGTCTTTTTCCATGGTCACTTTCTTGCTAGTAACATTTGCCTAAATGTTTACATTCTCTTGACTGCCTAAACCTGCGGTACCACTTCACACTCACCAAGAGCTGCAGCATACATTTGTACTGACACTTAGGAATACATCTTGTTGTTACATTTGAGAGCACTGTGCTGATGAGTGGCACTGATGGTGTGACAAGTGTCTGAATTTCTCATTCATCTTGTCATTCTTAGAAATGGATTTTAAACCTTGATTGGAAAAATGCAATAAATAATAATAAGTAATAATAGTAAGGTTGAGACTGTGGCTCCCTGAGCAGCTGAGTTAACATAACAACTCACTGTTGCTCAAAGATCTCACCCCTTCAGCTTCCGGTCGTGCAGTTGTGTCCCTGTCCCTGTTACAGCACTTACTGGACATGATTAAATATTTATTTAAAAAAAGAGTGGGTGGATTTCCCCCACCACCTGATTAGTCTTTTGCCAAGTTAATGAGTTAAATCATCTCCAAGGGTCCAATGCATGCGAGTGGGACTTCCCCAGTTCATCAAACAAGAACTGGTCAATAAGCTCACCACGTTTATGGAACAGCTTTGACACATCGTCTGTCTCAGCATAGCAGCTCTTGGACTGTGGAAGCCGAGTTTCTGTGACAAAAACATGTTTGGTACCTGCTCGCTGTGGTGATTGTAAAACCTGGTAGGATGGAAGCTGGCTTACATCAGCAAAAAAGGATTTCAGGAGGCAATGGCTGCATTATCCCTCTTGGCAATGGCATAAAGGCAGGAAACCATTTCCACCTGCCATCTGTAGATGTTAGGTAGCATTTGTAGCAGTGGCATGTGGAAGAGTAGTATTTATGTGGAGGCTGCTTCTCAAAACTCACGGAAAGAATAAGAGAACAGCTCTGTGGCATTATAAGCAGTTACACTGTCAGTTACTGCTGACTGTACATGCTGTGGGGAAACTGAGCTCCCACTGAGAAAAATCTGGGGTTGAACTGGCCCTCTTCAGCAGTGTGTGACAGAGCTGTGTGCGCACACAGGTATCCCAGGTGGACTGATCTGTCAGGAGTAGCTGGCTTGTTGGGCAGCTTTTCATGTTTGCAACAGCTGTGACCCACCTCCAGTCTAAGTTGGGTCTTGTAAGGCAGGGGTTGGAGCTGCTGGGAAATGCCTCCGAGTCTGCCCACAGACTCTCACTGTGGGAAGACTTCACTGTGTGAATCACTGGCAGAATCTTTAAGCATCTGGCTCAGTGGAGGAGAGCTCTCCCAGCCACAGGATGATCATGTGGTGAGTATCTGCTCAAGTGGCCAGTATCCGCTCAAGCAGTATCGCTTACTAGAGAAGGCTTGAGCTGGATCAGCTTTAGTTTTCATTTTGGATTTTGCAATCTGCAAAGTAAACTGGACCTAGTTTGGTGTTGGATTTAGGGCTGTTGGAGAAAATCTTCCCTAGCTGCCAGAAAGGACTCTCAAAAACACAAGAGCAAAAGGAAAAAACCTTAAGATCAAAAGCATGAAGTTAAAGAAGAAAGAAGAATTGCAATCCACAGCCAGCTCTTTGGACCATGGTGTTCAAGAGCTCAGAAAGAGCTCAGGCCAACCCCACTGAATTCAGGAGCTTGAGTGGTGAATTTGGGTCTCTCTCCGAGCTGCCCCTTGAAAATTGTGCTGTCTTGGAGCTAGTCCTGACAGTCCATGGTTGCAGAAAGAGCACTCCTTCAGAGATGAGCTCCTCTGTCACAGTGGGGACATGTTTACGAGCAGCTGACAGCCCACTCTGGGAGGTGATTTATACTGATTTGAATTGTTATGCAAATATACTTCTGCTGGTCTCTGCTACAAATCATCCCAGGTTGCTGGGGTGGCCATTCTCTCTGGGAGATTATTTTTAATAAGGAACAGGTGAGCTGGACTCTGTGACCTCAAATGTTCTCAAATAGAGCAAATACTGTGACAAGCCCTGAGGACGGATGTTTATCAGTGCCCAGCAACAGAAACATCTCTTTTACTTTCTCATTTCTTGCCTTGCACATCACAGGGTAGGATGTGCAACATCACAGGGTAGGAGACAAACTAAACAGATCTGGAGCTGGTACAGTGCTGTGAACATTCCCCCTTTTCCCCCACAAATAATCATGTGTGATAGGAAGAGCCCACCCCCCCATCCTGGTCACTGTCCTCTGGAGGAAGACAAGGCACTTCTCTAATTCCTTCACATCACTGGTGGTTGTCTGTAGCAATGTCAAGACTTCATTGCCTGGGCTCACTTCGACAGAGCTTAGGAGGTAAGAAATTCAATTTACTGAAATAGATATTTCCTAGCATTACACACTCCACTGGCAGGTTTTCACTTAAATCCCTCATTATTCCTTCTGTGCAAATATGTCAAAAAGATAAGTGAATTTGGGGGAAGTACCAGAAGACTACACAGACTGTATTAGCCAAAACAAGACACAGCCAATTGCTGTAATTCCTCATTGATGGCTCCAAAGCCCATTTTGCATGTTTCCTTTGTTCTTTATATTTATTTTGATTCTGTAAACGTTAGGATTGCCAGATCCCAAATAGCACAGATCAGAAATTCAAGCAACTAACAGTCAAGATATTATGAGCCTGCAAACCCTCAGGTATTCTTGGGATTTGATCTTTTGGAGAAATAGACCACCAGCTGCCTGCCTAGAGTAAAGGAGACACATTACTCTGTATTCATTATTCACTAAGATTGCTTTTCAATGAAACTTCTGAACACATTCTGGAGCCAACCAACCAAATGATGCTTTTCAGCCACCTTCTAAACCTCTTGGAAAAACTTAGCATTTTACAAAACCAAGATAAATAGTTACTCAAACAATAACTTATTCTAGAGGAATTCTAGTATTCCAGAGGAATTAATACCGATATGTCCTAGCCACAGCATCTGTGTTAGGTGTACAATGGAGAAAAGAGTTCAGGCTTTTTGTAACAAGTACTAAAAAAGGTAAGTTAAGTATTTGTGGGTACTGTGTGTGATTACTCATTAATTTCTAGCAGCTCTTACCCTTCTGGCTTGGAAACAGATTGCTCAAAGTAATCTTCTGCCATACGCAACCGTTCCAAGTACTTTGCAGATCCTTCCATTTCTCCCTATTTAATGAAAGTCACAAGTATGAATCAAAACAATTCTCCCTCCCGTTCCTTTTCACAGTCAGGCTTCATAATGATTACTATTTGTCACATGGAATTTAGTGCCGAGAAAAATCAAAACAAATAATTCTGCTTTGCCATGCATACTTGGAACAGAGTATAGGAAACGGGCACAAGGTGTTTTCACAAGTCAAACATGAACTGAAGTCTTATGCAGCAATATCACACGGTGTACTCTAAAAACAATCGCAGACAATACTACTTAATTGGTTTTAATAAATAAAACCACTTAGCTGCATGGATCTTCCCCTGGCACCTCTTCCAATGCCAAAGCTCTGAGCTTACTTAGCCAACTGAAAGTTCAACAGTCTGTCCCCTCATTCACCCACCCTCACCAAAATCCACCTCCAGCGGGGGAATAAGGGAGAGAGAATTAAGGGTGGAAAAAAACTAGAACAGATTTAATGAAACAGAAAATAATAGCAATAATGGGTGACATATAGAAAGACGTAATTATATTGATATACATATATATAAAAATGCAAATATGAAGCCCGCACTTCCTGGGTGGCAGTTACATCCAGATGAGAAAAAAAATCCCAAACTGGATTTGGCAGAGGATAGAGGTACCTGGTGATAGAGCTGCATTGGTCCTACTTAAGGAGGCAGGCAGGTCTCTGTGCATGATGTTCTTCAGCAAGAAAACAGGACACAGCAACACAGGGAGTGATGACAAGAGGCAGTCACAGTTCTTTGGTACAGCAGCCCAGGAGCCAGAGCAGCCATTTCACCCTGAGCACCAAGGGCAGGAACGCTGCCACCTGACCCACCTTCTCCTCCCCCTGAGCTCAGCTGCTCCCCCTCCCATCGTCATTGCCACCTGAATAGGCAGCAGCTGGGGGTGTCCTGGCCTGTCTCAGGTTAGCACAGTACATTTTTACCCTGGTGCTCCCGAACCAGGACAGGCTAGAGATAAATTACCATAATAATCCTACCTTTATCATTTCATTGTTTCACTTGGCAGCTTAAAGAACTAGCTAGATAATTTTTTTCCATTCATGATTGCAGTGACTTTTGCTCACTTTTTTATTATTTTATCGGCTTCAAGGCTATGTAATTCTCTTTACTCTGCACAGTGTTATTCACATACCTGTTCTCCCATTAAACAGAAGTAGCGCTTACTACCTGGACTCCAAGTAAACACAAACTATCCTTAACAAAGCATTTACTGTGCACACAAAGAACAAAGGGATGACCAGTATGCATAACATACATTAACAAATATTTGTTTTCCATGTGAAAACCATCACGGTGACTGAGAGAGAAATTAAGCAGAAGGTAACTTGTAAAAGATAAATCTATCACATTTCTCCTTAGGACAAATGATGACCGGAGCAACAACAGCATTTTAAGACACCTGGAAGCTTGCTCTGGCTGAGGAAGGCACAACCTCAACAGGCAGGGGAGCCACTTTTTCATATTTGTATTCTTCAAATCAAGCAAGCCATGGAACAACCAACACAAGGGCTCTGGGCTTGCTTAGCCACCTGAAACTGCAACTGTCTGCCCCTTCCTTTGCCCCCTCTCACCAAAATCCACGCTCTCCAAAATTCCAAACATCTGCCCGTTGCTCCCAAGCAGAAGCTGTGAGGCCTGAAAGCTCTTGCTGGCCCTCACCTTCTGCTGGCACCCTGTCAAAAGCCCCACCAACACTGAGGCTCTGGGCTTTCTTAGCCAACTTAAAATCCATGGTCCATCCCCTCGTTTGCCCACTTTCAAAAAAAATCTATGCCCTCCAAAATTCAAAATGTCCACCCATCGGTCCCGAACAAAAGGAGAGAAGCATGAAAGGTCTTGCTGAACTTCACCTTCCCTGGCACCCCTTCCACAGCACCACCAACCAACACCGGGCCCCTGGGCTTGCTTAGCCACCTAAAAGTTCAACATTCCATCCCCTTGTTCGCCCACTCCTGCCAAAACCCACACCCTCCAAAATTCCGAATGTCCGTGCATTGCTCCCAAGTGAAAGGTGTGAGGCCTGAAAGCTGTTGCTGGCCCTCACTCATTCCTGGCACCCCTTCTGCAGCCCTGAATAAGCAACTGCTCTTAACCAATTAAATAACCACGCCACAGAAGCAAATTCCAGATGACCATATGGTATTTTCCAGAAAAAATCAACCAGTCCATCTTCAAACCCTATTGCTGGACGATGGCCAGGCTGAAGCTCAGCCCTAGGAAAAATGAAACACAAGCAGGGAGTTATTTGCACTGATCTTTCCTGACCCTTTCTCCACTGCAGATCCTGGAGCACTGGGCCAGCGGGTTGTGATTAACACTGCAGCACAAGGTGTGTGTCAGAACTTTGTGGGTCACAGCCTTGAACACAAACCCTTGGCTCCAGCGTTTCTGTGTGTTTGTTACCCACAGCCAGTCTATTCTTCCCACCGTACCTCTGCAAAAAACCAACCCTCTCTACAGGTTAACTCCTGGATGTTCACTTCAGAAGAGGGAGAGAAAAAATCTTAAGCCCACAGATCAGCACAAGCTGGCGTTCCTCAATTTGGAATAAATGTTACTGGGTGTTGTAACTGGTGCCTTTTAGAGAAGTTTACTCTTTATTTAAATGCTGAAGGGCCGTACTCTGCCTTGGGCTCCATTGTTTAACAAGTGGCAAACGTAGACTCTTCGCTTACCTGGTTTGCCATTCCTCTCAGCCTCCGGGGGCGGTTCCTGTCCGGTTCCTCTCAGCCCCCGGGGGCGGTTCCTGTCAGGTTCCTCTCAGCCCCCGGGGGCGGTTCCTGTCAGGTTCCTGCCAGCCCCGGGGGCGGTTCCTGTCAGGTTTCTGCCAGCCCCCGGGGGCGGTTNGCCAGCCCCGGGGGCGGTTCCTGTCAGGTTTCTGCCAGCCCCCTAGGGCGGTTCTTGTCAGCCCTTGGGGCGGTTCCTGTCAGGTTTCT
>VZRW01008813.1:14896-58843 GCA_013398125.1 Aegotheles bennettii
GAGACTTTCTCAGTTGCGTGGTGTCCTGTACAGATGCTCTTTTGGTGACAGTCCTAGTAGTGTAAATATTTCCTATTTTGTGTCCTAGCCAAGAAGCAGGCTCAATCTGGGAATGTAGGCACAAATCAATCAGGAAAAATAAGCAGCCACTTATGCTAGAATGAGTTGGGAATGCAGGACTTTTTGATAATGTTACAAATTGCTTAAATGTTGCTGCCAGTCATTGACTACTTAAATGTAGTCAAAGCAGACATTTATTTCCCAAAATCATGAACAAGTCTGAAGTTTTTCCCAAGTACCAGTTTTTGATTACAGAGGGAGTTTAAAACCTCGGTTTAGAACATGCTGTCAGCACTGACATTGTTTCACGGCAAACTTTCTCAGATTTGTAACTGAGCTTTGGCAGCAGCAGTTCAGAAAGCAGATTAACATAATGGCTGTATTTAGGAAAAATGTTTCTATCCAGCAACTTGGAAGAATAAAAAAAAAAAGCTGAGTCTGGAGAGTGGCATTTGTTTCCCAGCAGATAAGCTACAGACCTATGCTGAAAAGTCTTGGACAGTTTGACTGAGCAGCATGTCTTGATGTGAGACTGAAACTGAAAGCTGGCTTCAGTTTCCTTGTCAACACCCCTAAATGGCATTTGTGCCCAATAACACAATGCTGGGAGGAAAGCATACATAATTAGGTATGTGTGTTCTTCTTGAAGTGCGGAGGGGTGTGCAACTGCCTGAGCTGGAGACAGAATTTAGGAAAATAACAGCCTGGGGGGCTGTATCATCTGTATTGGTTGTTACTCAAAGGCCCTGCGAGTTAAATGGTGTTCGGAAGCCAGTTTTTATTGTCCATCTCAAGTCAGAAAAGCCACCTGTGCAGGTGTGCTCTAGATTTTTAATAAGCTGGACAAACAGTGTAATTTAGGCCCAAGTTTCCGCTTATTTGCACATATAACTCATGCACCTGCACAGCATCAAAACATGGGACCTTACCTAGTAAAATTTATTTAATTGTTCTTACGCAGACAACTGTAATCACCTTGTGGCTGGCCACACAGTCAAATGTAAATGCATATTGCTCCCACAAGAGGCTGATCTGTTTCGTCGTGTTAGTGCTGGTTGTTTATATGGTGTGTGGAGATGGCATGGCTTTGTGTCTGGCTTCTCAAGATGGTGCAGTTGTAAGGCTGGGGTGTTACAGGATTGGCAATGCGTTTTCTGTGTCTCGCTTGCTGATTACAATCCATATCTTGCAAAAAAAGAAATCTCAGCCGCTGGCTGCTCAGTGACCTGTGTGAAGTAAGCTGGCCGTATCTATTTAATTTCCCTGGAAATCACCAATCAGAGTTCCCCTGTGTGAGTATGAAGTGGTGAAATGGTCCAGAGCCTGCACTGTTCTCCAGGGGCAGGGCTGTGCACGCCAGTTTCAACAACCCACAGCCAACCCCAGTGGGCAGAACTGTACTGCCTTTGCCCCAGTAGCATGCTGCTTAAGCCCTTCGTATACCATAAATTTTACCATTTAGCTACTTTAGCTAAAATGTGCATAGCTAATGCCAACACTTCAAATGTGACTGGACATGCGGGGCTGTGTCCTCACAGGCTGGGCACCAGGAGAACCTGTCCAGGGGTTACAGTGTGAAATGAGCTGTTTCTGCCCTGCAGGTGAACAGAAGAGTTTGACCAAGTGAACAGCCCTTTTGGTGACTCTCATAACCACCTTTTCTGAAAAAAGAACGTATTCTGCTGTATGGCAGCACATACCTAGGGGAGCAAATGCAGTTCAACAAAAGCAGGCAACTCACCTATGCAAAGAACACGGGAACCGTGTATTAACATACTCAAGTTTGATTAACATCTAACAGAGTTTGGAGTGGGCTTTTGACTGCAGCTGGTACGGATCCCTTGAATTTATATTCAGATTACTTGGCAGGGGTTTTGCACCGTGTGTGTACGTACATCTTTCTTGTCTAGGCATTTTCACTTCTCGTTATGGGAAAGTGGCTTTTGAGGAAGGAAAAAATTAAACAGATTCTTTTCATATGTGCTACAGTTTTAATCAAAACAAAGATATTTTGATTTCTTGCATAGAGAATACCGTAACATGGATATGATCCAGTATATTCATTTTTAAGTAGTACACAGTGTTGAGCAGTAAAAGTCCACTATAAGTCTTTTTTTAGATGTAGAGTGGAACGGCATAGTGGAATTACCATCAAAGTTCTTACATCCTTATTCCCGTTAAACAGTGTTTTCCTTGATGAATGATGCCAGTGGCACTGGATTTCATCATATAGTAGTTATGGTAGCGATTTACTATCAGCAATGGAATTTGACCCTGTTTTTTAATATTAAGAGATGAGTTTTCCAGTAATTGGTGCTCATATTCCCCTTTGAAGATTTAAAAGATACGCTAGAATCAGCATATCATGAACTTAGATATAACTGCATTATTTTTTAATCTATGAGAAAAATCTATGTCTTGATATTCTAAATGTTTTTCTTATTAAAAGAGTATCATCTAAAGCTATGTGTGAGAAAAATAGGAGTATTCAGGAGAGGGATTTCCTTTACTAGAATAGCTTTATTGATTGTGTCAGCGTTCTTGTTAATTAACCTGTTCAAACTGTCTGGTCTTTAATTGATGTTTTGCTTGTGTAAGGATTTGTGGCTCATGCCTTTGGATGTACACATTAGGTTTATATTAAAATGTAGACAGCCAGCTCTTCATGTTTTATCTGTTTTGTATCTGATTGTCAGAGCAATTGGCCCATAGTCAGCAATGACGTACTAATTCTCAGCCTTTTTGATGTGCAAGACAACGAAAGAATATAGATTAGGAAGCAGAAAGCATAATTTTAACTTTGACACTGACTTGCTGTGTGACCCCAGGAAAGAAATTCAATCTTTTTTCTGCTGCTGTAAAAGAACACTCTTCTAAGCCTACCAGATTATTTTTGTTGAATGCACAGAGGTGCAAGTTAACTCTTGCGAATAAACTTGAATATAAAGACTTCATGTTAACGTGTCCTATTTAAAACAGAAACTCTAGCACTAACAGCTGTAGGTTGTATGGCTCTAGCGTCCCATCACTGCAGTCACAGGAGCTGTACAACAGTGCAAAAACAGTAGCAAAAAATATCCTACCTATTATAATCTAAAATTTAACACAAAAGACAACAGGAAATAAGAAAGGACAATGAAATAATGAAAACAGCTGCCAAGCTACAGTCATATTATTAATAATAAAAAATAATGGAAATTAAAATGTCCAGAGGGATTACTGATAGGTTTTTTTCAGGTGAGAGTCTTCAAATATGGGACAGTATAGAACCACTTCTCCGAAGCATCAGCATATTACCAGTGAGGGCTGGTACCATGGCCCTGACAGAGGGTCAACATCTTGTTAAGTACAAGAAATGTTGGGCACAGGAAGAGACCATGAAAGGCAAGGGGAGGCTCAGGGACGGGTAATGCAGAAGGTGGATTTGTCAGGCTGGAAGACCAGCACAGTTTCACGGTATGGGTGAAGTGATTCAGACATGGGACTGGGGAGCCCTGCCCCAGCCTGCTGGTGCCTCTCATGCACAGTGCTGGTCTGGGAGGGTTTGTTCTAAACAGTGGCAGAGGATGCAGAGAAGACAAAAGGCTGGTCAAGGCTGCCCAAGAGAGAAAAATTATGTGTCTTCAGGGCAACTAATACACTGTGACCAGTGACAGGGTGGAATACCAAACCAGAATTTAGCAGATGTTTTACTTTGATGGTCTGCAAAGGAAAGAAAAATTAACTGGACATAAACCAATAAGCAAGCTGATAGTTTGCTGTTCCACGCATGCCCCCATTTCTTCTGGAAAAAAAAGCCATTGCTTTGTAAAGTTTTCTGTACATAGCAAGCATTATGCTGTGAGTTCTTGCTGCAGCACACTGATCTCCTTCAGGGGTAGATCCTGAAAGCCCTCTTCAAAGTGAGGAGTGCTGTATTCCATAAGTAACTCTACCAGACAAGTAAGTGCAGCACAGAATGATTCAGAGAGACAGTAAGGGCAGGAGGATGTAATTCTTAACATATTTTTGTCTTAGTCCTGTGAGAATACTTTTCATTAATGAAAACAAAGACATCCTTGCAGGGTCTCAGTGAGTTCAGCATGTTCACAGCATCTTTTGAAGTTTTTCCTACACAGAAATCTTGTTTATCTACTTTTCAGGACTTTTTTTGGGGTACTTGGTGAGTTTAAAGGATTTACACAGCAAGTAATAACATTGTCACCTGGTAAGTTACTCATCTTTGTCTTGTGGAAATGTTTTGATTTATTTTGCAGACATTTTTCTGAAGTACAAGAGAAAAATATTCAAGGTGGAGATAACTTTGACTTGAGATTTTTTCCTGTCCTCAGCAGTTATTTGGAACAAAATACTCTGCTATCAAAGGGCTTAGGAAAAGTCACGATGAGATCCTCACCCATGGTTCGCGGTGGACCTGACAGTGCTGCACGCCGCCTGTCCTCTGCAGTCATGCTGCAGCTCTGCAGTGGTGCCAGCCCAGGGTGGTGGGAGCTGCCTCAGTGCTCTCCAGCTCTGGCTGTGCCTGTGCTTTGGGGTTTCCTATGGGGAGCCAGCATGAGCTGGAGAAAGCCATATGCTGCCGTCTTGCTCTGACACGCAGTTTTGACTATTGTAATTCATGTCTGAAGATCAGGGCTACAGGGCACATCTGCCTTGCGTTGCACAGGCTGGAGCAGTGAGGTTGGTAGCTGGTGGAACAAAGGGGAGCAATTTGCAGCTGTGATGCTGTGCTTGTCTTCTAAACTGGACTTCAGGGAGATCCCACTGCCATGGTGGTATCCTTCTGACCTCACATACTGCGAAGGTGAACTAAATCAAACTTATTTCTGTTTTCACTATTCTTGGCTTCACTAAGACCTTTTGTACTATGCGGTCTATTTTTAATTATCCGTGTTGCTCAAATCTTGAGTTTGGTGTTGATTCACGCATAGTGATTTAGATGATGGCTATTTTATGTTGCTGGCCCCTTTTCTTCCTGTGATCCACAGAGAAGTTTCAAAATCGGTGGGTGTGGATGGGAGTTTTTGAATCCTGACTTTTAAAGTTTCGGCATTGCTGAACTGATTGACTAAAGAGGAGTGAAAGGGTTTCGATCACAGGGCTCTGCCAAAAACAGCCCCCAAAGTGAATGTTTTATGTGAAAGCATGCCTTGCAGTTTAAGCCGGGAGTGACAATGATTGTAACAAAACGCTGTTCATGTGACAGCTTGACAAAGAGGCCATTATGCACGGCTGGCTGGCATCAGATCCTCCCAAAGCCAACAGTCAGACTAAGCTTGGTCGTCCCAAGAACATGAATGCACTGAAAGTGCTTGCATGCTAAAAAAGAAGAAAAAGACGTGTGTGTGTGTGCACACATGCATGTGTGTATCCATCAGGGTCCATTTAAATACCAATTTGATTTGTTTATGGTTTTTTGGAAGTTGCTGTCAGGAATCGGCAAGAAACATCTAATGTAGCACTGAGGGCAGATGTGGTGGGAATAAGGCAGTGGGTCAGCAGACCAAGTAGATATTCCAGTTCCTTTGCTCTGTGCTACAAGATCGCTTCCCACAGCGTGCTTCTGAGCATGTATAACTGCATTTTAGTTTCCTCTAGAGTGTTTACAATATTTTGAGCTGCACTGGTCTGTCAGTACACACATGCTATGGTCACTGGAACTTAGGCATAAATAATTCTGATGTGTGTTTGTGGGAAACATTTGTTTGGTGACTTAAAAACCCTCTTCAAAGGGTTCAAGACCACCGTCAAGAATCAGAGCACTTGATACACGAAGAAATGTCCCTGACAACTTGTGAGCTGTGGCAATCTTGGCCCCGAAGGCAGCATACTTGAGTCAGCTATTGTAAACCTACTGAAAAAATAGGCTACGGCATCTGGAGTGGAAAGCGCTTCAATTAGAAATGTGCTTGTTTAAAAACAACTGCTCTACCTCTGCAGCCTGGAGGGCTGAATTGTCTTCTCCATCACTCAGGATGTGGCACCCGATGGTGATTGGCGTCGCTGGTGATCGTACCCAGCAAAGATGCTTTGGCCTCATTCCCTAGCTACTGCTGTATGTTACTTTTTTAAAAAATATTTATTTGGGTTTTTTTCCTTGTTTTGTTCCTTTTTTTTTTCTTTTTTTTCCCGCTCTGTCCCCCTCCCTCTCTCTCCCCCTCCCTCTCTTCCTCCTTCCCCCTCCCTTCCTTCCCCTCCNTTTTTTTCATATTCTGATTAAGTACCTTATTAAGTACCTTGCTTTGGAATGGTACTTGCTCCTAAATGTTTAGGGAAGGGAAACACATCACTTACAGAGCAGTCTTTGCCTGTTTGTTGGTGTATTGTTACTGGTACAAATAAATGTTTTTCGTTTTGTCAGACTGTTACACTTTCTGAACACAGAAATTCAAAATACAAAATTATTTCATATTCTGCAGTTGACACATTTGTCCTAGTTTGTTTGGACTTGCCTAGTGAACATTTTACTTTAGAGAAGCTTTTGAAGTGCAGAGAGAAACAGAAAGCATTTTTTTTGCAACTGGTGACAGAGGAGTATTAAATAATTTGTCTTTTTATTTATTAATTTCTCTGTCATTAGGCTTTTATTTGGAAGGTTTTTGGTCTATAGCTTCAGGAGAGACTATCACCAAAATGACTTATGCCTATATTTATGCCTATATTAAGAGCTTTTGTATTGTTAAGAATTGTCTGAAGATGATCAGGCTATGTTTTGTGTTTGGGGTACAAATGAGAGATCAAGAAGCATGATATGTTGGTAGCTTCATCTAAATACACAACACAAGTGCCTGAAGAGCTGATGATTTTGTACTTGGGTAACAGGCCAAGCTCAGTCCTGCTCCATCCAGCATGTGCTGAGGGCTGCCCCTGGCAGCCAGTCCTTCCCTGGGCTCACACCACTGTGACTCTCAGGAGTTGTTCCAGACACTGTATGAACTTGGCACCTTTACTCACAAATTCCTTTTATGCCAGGTTGCTTGTGGTTGAGGATCAAAACCAGAGAGTTTAATGGTTTTGTCTGAATTTTACATGTCAGTAGAAATCCCAGCCAGTTTTGACCTGACACTTGGATGGTTTTTTGCTTGTTCTTGCTTCTTTCTTTAATGTTAGTATGCTTGAAGAGTCCACTGCTCCTGGGAAGAAAATGGGAGGTGTTTGGTTTGGGGAGCAATGTTGGCATAGTTAGACAGACTCCTGACCAGCTTCTTCCTCCAGTGTTTACTTTACATGTTTTAGTAAATCTTAATAGAAATAAATACTGAGGATACAGCTCAGATGTTGTCAGAGGGGAGCTGAGCTGTGGTCTAAGAAATTCAGTGGTCTGCCTGAGTGTGTCAGGTGAATAAACGCTTGCCGAGGGTAAAGCTGGGCTAGACTGGCTGTTTTTTTCAAGCACTCCTCAAGAAAATAGGTACTTAATAATCTTTTTTAAACTGTGTTAGACGGGTGCCAGACTGCACAGAAGTTAGGATTTCCTTTTCTCTTGCACACACTATGGACATGATGCTTGTGGCCCCTGTATGTGTGGCCATTAAAGGATGTTTGTAGGCCACTGTACAGCCTTATGACAGCAGTGGATTGTAAATATCCATATAATTACTTTTTTATGCATAATAATCTCTTCAATTATAATGTCACCATGGCTGTCCTGAATGTGCATGCCATGTGAAACAGCACATTGTCCATCTCCTGAAGGAAGCCTCCCCAGATCTGAAATCCCATCTTCCCTGTGGCCCTTTCACTCAGCAAAAGTCAATCAGTACTTCGGAATATTCATGTTTGGATTTGTACAAATGAACTTGTGCATTGCGTGTGCTTTACTGTTCAAATTGCATCTGCCTGTACCATGTTTGGTTTTGGGACTGCAAAAGGTAAGGATATTTGAAGTATGTATTTTAAAAACTACAGGTAGGGCTGAGTGCAGAGATAGTTCTATATGATTCTTGCCTGGTACACATGGTTTGGTGTAGGTGTTACTATCTCTCATGATAGATGTTCTCATGGGCCTGTTTTATGTTGCCAGATTCTCCCATCTCTTTGATATTTTCCAATGCATTGGAAGTCTCCAAATTACTGTATTCAGTGACATCAAAATATGGGAACTTCGAAACTTGAGATTTTTTTTTTTCTATGATGCAGCTAAGAGACTTTCATGAATCTAAACAACTCAATAAGGTTTTGTGGAAAGATGGGAAGATTTATGAGTTGTGTTCAACAAGTCTTAGTTTATATCCTCTCCATAGCAGTGTTTACTTTCATAGAAAATCTAGATAAATGTTAACAGGAATAGACAGACACAGGAGCTCCATTTGCACCATTCTCCTATTTGTCCCTAGTTTTGTGATGTTACTTCTAGAGCTGTTACTCAGGTGCTTTGTGAATNCCACATCTCAGTGACCAGAGGTCACTACTCAGCTAAGGATGTCTTGCCCAGGGAGTGATCTTTGGTTCCTTGGTAGGTACAGAGAGATGTTGATAGGGCTTGTGTCCACAAGTCCTGCTAGAGTGGATTAGACACATTTACACTTCCTAGAACTTGACCCCACACCTTCTCCAGCTCCTCTGTGCTACCTATGTGGCCCTAAATTGCAATTATTACTATTAATTATTATTACTACTACTACTATTACTATTATTACTATTATTATATAATTAATAATTAATATAACAATAATAATAACAACAACAATAACAATAATAATAACTTATTCTGGTTAACCACATGATTGCTTTTTATACATAAGAATGCCAATTAAGACATTGAATTTTCTCCTGTCACGACAAAGATCTGGGAACCTGTGGCTGGGCAGGTGCTGCTGCTGGTCTGCTCTGATATTGGCTTTCTGGCATGACCCATGGAAAAGAAAAAATACTTAATGCTGCTGTTTCTCAGTGTAATGTTTATGAAGAGAAGAACTGCAACCCTCTCCAACACACTCGTCTCCTTTCCTCTGACTTCCCTCTGATTAGGCAGTGAAAACGTAAAAGCAGAAAAATCATTTGGGTCCTTTTTTCTGCCCTCGCTGTGGACCGAGCAGAAGCTGTGTGTGGGCTCCTCCTGGGGCTAGGGGAGACCCCTGGGGGTGAGGGAGCCAGGCGAGGGGAGACCCCTCGAGACAGGGAGCTGGGCAGGGGTCACCCCTCGGGGCAGGGAGCTGGGCGAAGGGAGACCCTTCGGGACAGGGAGCCGGGCCGGGGCATTCCCCAGCTTCACTTGTGTCCCAGCCCTGCTCTGTAACAGAACTTTGGTGCTGCTTTAATCCACGCCACATGCGGGTGACCCGAGCAAACCCTGTGGAAGACAGAAGCCCTGTTGTGTGTTTGGGAGCAGTTGCTCGGAAGCTGATGTACAGCTGTGGCCAGGCTTGTTTGGAAGGGAAGAGTAACTCAATCTTTTAATCTTTTTTTTTTTTTTTTCCTTCCCCAGACTGATATTGTAAATAACAACTGTCTGGAGGGTACCTGCCAGGGAGGTTGAAATGCCTGTTTTAAGTTGAGGGGTAGATTACTTGAAGATTTTCAGCTTTATTTTTTTTTTCATAAATTAATTTTAACAAGTTTTATTTCTTTTAAAATAAAAGGCATAAGAGAACAGAGGCTGGCAGCCTGATTTTCTTACTGCATTAGGCAAACCAGGAATACCATAAGTGAAATCAGTGGACTTTCAGAGTAACTGAGGTGAGGTGCATGAGCACGGATCCCTTGTGCATTTGCCTGGATAGTGCAGTGTAGGATCTGTGAACACACACACACACATCTGTGTGGTCCAGGTATTCCAGCACAACTGCCTTCTTAATAGATGATTAAATTTTCTTGAGAAAAAAGCAGAATTGCCAGCGCTGTAAGAGATTCTACTGAGAATGCATAGCAACATTAATGCTTTTTGTTGCTTTGTGGATTTTTTTGGATTAAAGACACTCCATGTTGCAAATACTGCTATGCAGGTATGCCACAGGGCTTCGTCACTTTAAGACAGAAGGTGGTACCGAGTAGGCATGAGTTTCACTAGTTTTGGGGAAGTTGTTTAAACTCTGAACCCTCAAAAGAGTGCATTTTTAGTTATTGAAAGGAAGACTGGGTGAGCAGTTGTTGAAAAACAAAACAAAAACACGGCAAGAGAGATGCTTCTTTAAGTATCCCTGTTGCTGTCAGTGGGTTTTTCCATGTCCATAACCCATTTCAGAGGGCTAGGAGACAATCTCATTTCTGGAATAATATTGTTCCTCTGCAACTTTAATGCACATTTTAAGATATGCTGCATTCTTTCTTGCTGAATGCTAGTTCATGCCAATTTGCATTATGTATGAATAACGACAGCCAGAATATGCGTTCAGGGTAAGCAAACCTTAAAGGATGCAGTGATTTGGGGTTCTGGTCTACACCACTAAGATACAGAAGAATTTTTTGTGTGTTTGCAGACTGCCAACCTTCCTGTGTGTACCACACCCTCTTGCAAGTAAATTTTTATTTTGACAGTGAATCAACTCCAGAAAATAGATTTTTGTTTTCTTTGGTTTGGTTTGCTGAAGCAGTGCTGGGATGCAGGGAGGAAATGCTCTTCCTCATGGACCAATGAGAGGAGACACAAAAAAAGTCTGAGGTTGCTGCTTCTTGGTCTTTAGTAGAAAGTTTTTGGAATGAAATAGAAATCAATCGCAGTCAGTCAAAAATGTCTGGTGGCATTCAGAAACATCTCTGGAGGCTGCATCCTAGGATGTATTTCAAGCTTCCTCTTCTCCCGTGGGTGTCTCTCACTACACTTCCAAAAATTACCCTGCTTTCTGTTGTATTGCCTATCTCCAAGGAAATACCAAAGTTTTTGTACATCGAGGTTTTCTTTTAGGCATGTATGTTGGGTTTTTTTTAATTGCAGTTTAGAACAAGAATACTAATGATAAAGAAATGGAAAAGCAGACAGACAAGAGGGCGTTACTGGCCTCTTCAAAGGTGACCCAAATGTGTTAAAAATTCTCTCAGCTGTGATGTTGTGTGTGGTGATTCCATTGTAAATGTCTAAGACCTAAAAGTCTGTATTTCATGATTCTGATACTACACCCGTGGTAAGCACTGTAAGCATGATGTGCCTGTTACTGCCACTGTGGCAAAAAATCCAACTGGAGGGGTGGGTCCTAAGGGTAGGCTACAAGTGGAGCTGAGCAGACCTAAATTCTGCTTTCAGCTCTGCTGTTGATTTATTTTATGAAATGAGATGAATTATTTAGACAGGAGTCTAAACACTTTCCGTATACAGTGTGGTTATTAAGAGTAGCTCTAAGAGCAAAAAGCCTTGCAGTGTTAGAAAAAGTGTTGTAGATTTTATAGGGAGTTATGTTGATAAAAATACTGTATGTGAGATTATTGCATAACATATACCCAAAAGTAAGTGTGGTTAACTAAGTGAATCCTATTTCTGTTAAATTAAAAGAGGTTGAGGGAGATCAGGTATGTGCAAAAGGCATGTGAGAGGAAAGAGACCTCAGAGACAGCAAACCACATGGAGAACTGCAGGAACCCCTTGCAGTGTGGAGCAGCCTTGGGTCCTGAGAGCACAACAAAGACCTTCAGACAGTGACAGAGTGCACCTGCCCTGGCTCATCTCACCCGTCGGGGGACACTCTTTCCAAAAAACAGTCACTTGCTGTCCTGGAGGGAGGAAAATTAGAGTGTCCCAATCTGCCCTTCAGAGAGAAGAAAGATTTATTCATGGATTAGTTCACTGGGCAGCTGATGGGTTGGGTCAGATGAAGCACCCGTCGCTTGTCCCAGCTCATGGTAGGCAGCTTTGCTTTCGCTCTCAACCCAAGGGCGTCTTTCTGCTTTCCAGGAGTGGATGTGACGAATATTGGTACAGTTTTTGTTGCTCTTCTACATGTTCCTGTGTTTTTTTGGTCTCTCTAGAGCAGCACAAAAAATCAGTAAGGAAGGTCAGATAATCCTTTGCTCCTTAATGGATGAAATGGATGAAGAGAAGTAATTTCTAGCAATATGGCAGCTGGCCTGTCCATCTTCCTTGCTGACAATAGCAACATACATTTCTGTGCTCTTAGGGGAAAGCCTGTGTGAAATTGCAAAGAAGCAGGCAGTTGAGGGAGAAAGTGCGTGTAAGCTCAGAGTGGTTTTGCTATGCCAGGGGTGGTAGATGGTTTTTAGAGCCAAAAGAAGATTAGCTGGTAGTAAAAGGGGTTTAATAGCAGCTATTGGCCAGCCTGAGCGTGGAGTTTTCACCAGGTGTCATGATCCTGAATCTGAGTCCTTAGGCATCAAAAGTCAGTTGTCAGCACTGCCCAGGATACAGCCCTGGGCAGGAGGAGGGATGCACTTCCTACTGGCATCACACAATCCCTCGGGGAGGCTTCTCTAATCTCTCCCTCTTACATGGGCTTTGCTTTCCCCTACTTGTTTGCACTGTCTGCTGCCAGGGACCTGCATGAAGCACCCTGCTTCAGGGTCTTCTTCCCTGCTGTGGCCAGCGAGGTGACCTGGCAGACGCTGGCAGTGTTGAGATGTTAGACTGCTCCAGCTTTCAGAGAGAACAGGAATGTTTCATGAGTTTGTTCACGTTTCACCCTAAATTTCCACACAGGTTGGAGGAGAGCATCCATTCTGGTTTTGCTCTTCCCAGAAGCTCCCTCACTGTGATCATCCAGTGCCTCTGCAAACACTGCTCTGTTTTTCTCTGTCCTCTCAGCTGGCTGCTCGTCTGCTAGCAAAATAAAGCAGCAGATGTACTACTGATTGTGAAATTTTGTCCTGTGCAATTCCCAAACTCTCAATTGCTTATGTCTCCCATCTGGTAATGGGAGAGGACACACTCAGATGACCACTATATTTCCTTCTGAAAATAGTGAATGCTTTTAATTTCCTTAAAAATACAAAAAAAATCTTGCACATTTTGCAATACTTGTTTTTATTTTTAATGAATGACTGAACCAAGGCCAATGTTCCTGTAGTTTTAACTGAGCAGCAGTAGGAGTTGTAACAGAGATGCTGCTAATGCCAGTTGTGCTGTAAGTTATAAGTGTGCTTACAAAGTTTGCATGTTTTCTGGCACAGGCTCTGACACATACACTCCAGTCAATCACAGTAAAGTGCCTAATAACAGATGTGGCAATTAAGATGAAGATTTCTGTCTCTCTCTTTTAATTTTTATTACACAGAATAACAAAGTACCTCATTAAACCCACCATCACAGTGATTTTTTTTTAAATTTGGCTTACAAATGCCTGCAAAAATTGGATCTCTGAATAGGGTGCCTTGTTACTAAAGGTGCTTTGTCAGACAATGCTATAAATGATCACTTTTGTAATGACAGATATGTTCTTGTGCTACTGCTGTCCTTTTACAACCCATGCTGCAAAGAGGTACAGGTTTAAAGAAGGCAATGTGTCCTGAAGGATAATGTTTTGAGGAATTTAGGGCCTTATGCTAAAGTTAAAAACGTGGTCTTGATTCTTCTGGGTTCTAGTTACACTTCTGTCAGCTGGAATTAGCAGCAGACATTTAAGAAGGTTTTGGATAACCTGCAACCAAAGTAAATTAACATATTTTAATAAGAGAAATGATCTTGAAAAAAGATATTAATTGCAACCAAAGAAGTCTTCTTTTGATTGTCAGAGCTTCTAAGACATTTGCCTTTATTAATTTCTTTGAATGTTGTACCAGGCACTCTTTTTAAGGGAGAGTCTGATTCATCATTAAGATAAATTAATTTAAGAATTTGATTATTTGACATGTCTTAAAAATTATGGTAAGAGAAAACCGAACCTGATACAAATCAGAACTGGAAATTTTGATATGAAATTACTCTTTCAGTATCAAAGTGTTTCTATGCATAAAATGCAAAGTTGTTTACTTTGTCGTTGTTGGAAAGAACATGACTTTTTACTGCCCATCACGAGGGTTGGTAACAGTTTTATTTCTTAGGGGTATTACTTACTCACTAAAGCACAGTGTCTTGTCTCACAGCTTCAACTGTTTATCTGGGAGTATACTGAATCTGTCTGTGTACATTTACCTGCATATATATATATACACATATACACATATACATATATATGCATGCACCAGTGTGCAGGTGCGCTTGTGCACATACACACACACACACACAAAACACGTGAAATAGATAAAACCTGCACACACCATTGGCACCTGACAAGCTAGATTTCTCCCTAGCAATATTTGTTCCTCTGCTGATGACAGAGAGACTAATTAATAAAATTACACAACTGCAAACATGATTTTAAATTTTAATATTCTTCAAAAAGAATGTAATGTTGAGTTTAGATGCCTTAAATGTCCAGCTACTCCTTAACTTGTTGTTCTTATTATGTCTTCAGATATTACAGGCCACAAATGGGATAATGAGACCAAATTGTCACCCTGTAATGTCAAGGAGCAGTGCAAATCAAACTAGTCAGTAAGGGACAGAGAGAAATCTCACAGGTGAAAGCATTGTCTCCATATGCTGTAAGCATATGCTTACAAGTGTTATGAAAGGTTTACAGTTAGAATAAAACTGAAGTCTTTCCCCAGCTCTTCTGGGGCAGTAGCAATGATATACAGCTGCCACCAGTATAAATGGACACACTATAAACACTTGATGGCATCTAATTAGGGCCTTCAGCAGTAGTAAATGAACTGTGGTGGAGAGAGACAGGGAGGTGGGTGAGAAATGAAATGAGTAGGTGGGAAAATGAGTTTGGTCCAGAGAGCTCCTTCCATTTATTCCAGCTAGCAGCAACTGCAAAATAGGCACTGAAAGGTTCTCTCAATGCTGTTGAGCGAGTTTACTGTGAGAGCCACGGTCTTACCTGTTGCTTACTCAACAGGGTGGCCTCATCACATTATATTGTAGTTTTACTGAAGTTTTACTGAAGTTTTACTGTAGTTTTACTGAAAGCTGCTCAGGACGGAATTCTCTTTGACTTCAATGGGAAGAGGATTTGTCCCTTTAATTGTGGTCTTGTTAAAAATCTAGAATCAACCAGTCTCTTTTGTTTTTGCATTATGGTCTTCCATTTTCACCTTTGAGGAAAAAATGGAGTGCTACATCCATTCCAACCTTTGCAAAATACCCAAATAAAAGATGGAGTGAGTGAGTGAGTGAGTGAGGGAGTGAATGAATGAATGAATGAATGAGTGAAGTAGCAAAGGAAGCAATCCTGGGTTCCCCATTCTTCTACCAGAATATTTTGGATTTCTTTTGCAGGGGGACGTGAGAGGCTTGTGCAGTGAATCATAGATGGTTTGAACTAGTTTTCTGGAGGTAGAAAAGAAAAGCTGGTACATAATGCCCTGAAATGTTCAGAAGCTGTTAGAATGAGGTGGCATCCAAGTTAATTGACTGTTTGGGTTTTTTTTTAAAAAAGCAGATGATTTGAAAATTGAAATCAGTAGCAAAGTACTGTGATAAGGATTTACAGGAGTGAAATGCTTAGTTTAAATCTTGAAAACAGGAGCTAACTGGAATGACAACTTTATTTTCTGTAGTGCGTTATATGCAAAATGGCATTTCCTTGGCTGATTTACAAAGCTAAATGTACTGAACCAGTGTTATGGATAAATGTGTTCACATATTATAACCACTTCTTAGCAGCTAGAAGATACAAACAAATGAGGGTGTTTGTATGTCTGATTTCCATAATGAAAGGGTCCAGTGAAAGGCTGTGACAAGTGTGGGGAGCTGCAGACTGAAGAATTTTGTCAATGATAACAGAGGCTGTGTCTGGGAAAGAGAAGAATCTAATGTATGATGGAAATGTATGTGAAGAGAACATGCAAGTAATGGGGGAAGGAAAGAAACACAGGCAGTCTTTGAAGAGGCCTGAAACAAGAAAGCCGAAGACTTTTAAAGAAAGGCGGGCAGATTTGAAATGGATCCTAAATTGCATAGGAAGCTGGAGGGATTGTCTGAGTCTTGTGATTGCACTCCTTTATATGCTGGCAATAAACTGGAAGTGACACAGTGTCTGGAAGGCTGGTACTTGAGATAATAGGAAAAGAGGGGTCACAAAAGCTACAGTCAAGAGAGGGTAAAACCATGAATGAGAATTTCCGCAGCAGTGGAACAAGGGCATTGGTGCGTTTAGGCAACCACAGGATTGTCCTAGGCAACTTGTCAGCAACCACAAAGTTTTCACAGTTGCATCTATGAATACAATATCCTTTCTTATGATTTCTGTTAAAAAAAAAAAAAGGAATATCAGATTTTCAGTGATGCTGTCTGCTTAAGGGACTATGCTAAAAATTTGATACACATTTCTTACCGTGTTATTTGGTAATAAACAGAGCTTTAATATGTGCCTCTAATGTCTAACTTGAGAAATAGCTTTCCTTAAATACCTGCATCTAGTCGTTCTTTCTCTTAGCCTTTTAGCCTTCTCTTGTACTATTGAAACAGCCCTAGGATTAATCCTAGGGTGATGGTCCAGTAAATAATACATTATTTGATTAAATAAAGAAAAGGGGAAAGGAAATCTGTCTGTGGATATGTTTTTTGTATCAAGCCATATAGCCTCTCTGAAAATATGTGTTACTTGCTTTCATGACTGTTAACTGACTGTTAACTGTCAACAGTCACCCTGGGGAAGATGCCCAGGGCTGACAGGTGCCATCTGTGCATGGGCTAAAAGCTTCTGGTCCCTGCTTCAGTAGCCTTGTCCCAGCCAGGTGATGCCACCAACCAGCCCCTGGCTCCTGCATTTTTCTGCATCCTGCCACTGTTTTCTTCTAAAATGTGGCCAGTGGCTTCCCTGGGGACAGGTAGCCAGCCCCGGGGCAATCCACAGCTATGAACAGGGGCTGGAAGGGGAGGAGGAACACCTTGGAGGTCTAGCTGGAGGGTGCAGGCAACAAACAACTGCAATACCTCACCTGCAAACAGGCAGTCAGCTGGGAAATTATGACCTCCAAAGAACTACGCGTGCTTAAGAAAAAGAGATGGTATTTGAGGGTGACCTTTCTAAAAGCAGGCTTCTGTGAGCCCTTCCCTATGCATGGAAGAGGGAAATACTTCTGGTCCTGAGTTGTCCCCTGCTAACAAGCTATACATTGCCATTACCCAGAAATATGACTCTGAGGGAATGAATGCTACCATCAACGATGCACACGCAACCTGTGAAGGTTTTCAGTGGTCTGTATTTACAATATTGGTTTATTATAAATTCTTTCTAGAAACAGTTTCCTTTTGTTTGTACTTCTTCATCTCACATATAGTTTCTTTGGCCATCGCTTACTCTTGTTATTTGACTTGCGGTGAAGTAACATTAAGCATCTTGAGGAATTTTCCCTTATTTTTGATATGAGAGCCTGAAGCTTAAGCAATAAGTTACTGCCCAGTGATACCCAGACCAAAAATGGATAAAAAGTATACTTACCTACCATAGTTTTATTTGACTCACTTAAAATGTCTTGTGTAAAAGTAGTATGTCAGGGTTTATGTTCTAGCTGCTATTCATCTTCTGAAAGTGTGCTTTTCAGATACTTTGGTTTGGGTTGTGGACAGCTTTAGTTGTCTTTATTTGGTTACTTTTCATCTGGGAGGAAAATAACTCTACAGCACATTTAGCCAAAAGATTTTTAACAGTTCCCATGTGAATAATCTTTAAACATGCAGTACCATGTGCTGTAGGTAAGCTGAACAATCGCAGGTTAGCCTGTTCAAGAACTATACTTGTTATCTGCCTGAAAAACAAAATCCTTTAATTTGAACAGTGCTCTGATTTAGAGGACAATCACAGCTATAGTGAAGTGCCCCATGCTTGTGCTGTTTGGCAGCTGGCCCCAAGGAATAATAATGAGTCCATCTGCAAAAGATCTGTCATGCTGGCGTTTGTCTTTACCATGCCTCCTTGCCTCGTGCAAACTTGACTTCTACTGAACTTTCTTTCCCTTTCCTTTTAATACTGAATTGAGGGAGAAGAGGGCTGATAAATGGATATATCATTCCTGCCAGCTTAGTGGCTACAGAAACTCACTCTGCAGTGGGAGTGTTGCATGGCAGTAGGTGAAGTTTGTGGGTCAAAAAGAGTCTTGCTTTTCAAGAGACCAGAAGATCCTAGGGAAACTCTCATCTGGTCTTCTACAGTATGAACAAATCTTTTACAAGATACTGCTGAGTGACTTGCAGGGAGTCCCTAAGGATCCAATTTATGCTGGGATGGAGTAGTGCTGTGCTTCTGGGTCTGTACTGCAGCACGATGCTGGGGCATGCAGTGCTGTGGAGGCGCCAACCATCCGGGACTGTGCCACGGTACTGGGTGGCATTGCTAGTATAAGGCTAGATGTTTTCTGAGAGTTAAAGATTTCTGTTTCCTCCAGTGTTCGTAATTACCTTGTTTCATTCTGGAAATGGTACTATCCTTTTTGCAGTCCAAGAGATTGTTTGACACTTACAAAACAAAGTGCAGTGTGATAGCTCCCATCCTCTCCAGGCTTCCACCTGAAAGTATTCATGTTTAAGTAGAAGATGCCTACTCCAAAATACAGTTAAACACTATGGTCTCTGTTATTTAAGACCAGATAATGTATTATTGCATTTGTATTTTGAAAGAATGATACAGATACACAGCCTGTGAAATAATAACATTACTTAAAGGATACCGTAGCTTTCAAAACAGGTATTTCCATGACTTTTGGGCAAATAAAGCCTGGTCTCCTACAGACTTGCAGGTTATCTATGGATTCTCTGGAACTTGACAATTCAAGACTTCTTCAGCTTGGTTAACTCCAGTTTGAATGACAAATAAAACTTATCTATTAACTGAAGAAAAATGACAATTCATTAATGATTTGTTTTTCTTAATAACATGGTGCTTGAAAAAAGTAGCAGCATATCCAGTCCCATAAAGGAGACTTATTCCAGTATAGTCAGTCTCTGCTTTGATTATTCTTCAGGTACCAGCATAAATTAATTGTTTCTCGACTTCGTGCACTTCGTCTATCTTAAACACCTTTAGACTTCTCAAATACATCAGTTCATTTCACTTTGAATCTTAGATACTAACTCAAATTTGAGACTTTGTGGTATAACTGCTTTTGGGTGACTTAAGGATACTGTCTTCTTCATGCAAGACCTGTTAGCATTTGAGAAGGGAAGGCTGGGATGCAGCCGGTTTGGCTTGTAGGCTTAAACTTGTGTTAATTGGCATAAATGGCTGCCAACCACAGAGAGACTTCGAGAGTGAAAAGTTTGCGGAAGATTAAATGTGTGAAGAAGAAAACTGGAGAGGCTGTTACTTTTATGTGCTAGGGTATGAAATAATTAAATTAATACTTTGTTTTGAGGGAGGGCTCAGTGGTTGGGTTAGTATGGTTTATGGTTAGTCATATATTTAGCAAATTCATCCAGCAGGGTCAGGTTGTCAGTGAGTGCGTGGCTAAGGCAATACCTGTCAGGTAGCACACGCTTGAATGAGCAGCGAAGTTTAAAAGTAAAGAAGCATGAGCTAAGAGAGTCAGTTTGATTAAACTGCATCAAGAAAGGCCCTGGTAATCTGTGTGTGAAAGGGTCATTCAATGTGGGGAACTATTGGGTTATCAATTGGTAGACTGTTACAGTAGCTGTCCAGATCCCACACATTTTCTGTCAGGCGGAGTCTCAGCCTTGCCAGATGGTCTTGCACGTTGGGTCTCTTTTGAGCTCCCCTAACTGGTGGTGATGCCTTCAGAGTGACATATTTTTAGGATCTGAGAAAAGACCAATTACTTTATGTTTGCTGTGATTGTACACTTTTAACCAGTCTAGGGTCTGTGTGATGGTGCTCCTATTCAGGCTAATTTGTATTTGGTTTATGAGTGATGTTTCGTGAGACACAACATCAAACTGATTTACTGATTTCCAAAGGAAAAATGCCTTCTGCTCCTCACCCATTAATTCTCTAATGTAATCAATAAAAGCAATTAGTTTTTTTCATAGAAGTTAACACAGGACTAATCATCATTGACAAGATTAGGTCAGGTTCAAATTTTGCTTTGCTTGACATTGGTAGTGTACAGGATTATTTTATAAACAAATTGTGCCACTGTTAGAGGAGGTGAACCTCAGGACTGAGGAGAATATAGTGTTATGAAAACATCATGTAGGAAGTAAAGGACCAAACAATTCTTCACCAGAAAATCTTTAGAAAAAGTCTTTTATCTTGTCTGGAGCTGTGATTTCCAGTTGTGGGTATCAGTCACTAAGTCTGTTATGGGGTGCTGGCTTTGTCATACTCTGGAGAGCGAAGGCACATGCATGATCAAGGAACTCTGCAGTAGTGACTGTATGGTTTGCAATTCAGTCTGAAAGTTTGACTATGACGGACAGAATGAAGATTTGCTAAAATAGCATTTGTTGTACATGCAGGTTAATGCAATGTGAGTGTAATTAAGAGCAGCCCATGGGATTACGGCCCAGAGAAGAGTTCAACATACGTGTGTCATATCACTTCAGAAAGGCAGAAATTAATGTTGTAAAACCTTAGAGGTACCATGACAGAGTATGAAAAGCTCTTACTATTCTGAAATTCATCTTCTGTCTAAATGATATGTTCCTGCTTACTTTTTTACATTGCAGTGGTTAAAATGCTTTTGCAACAGCAAAGAGAAAGCTACATCAGCATTTCCCTTGGTCTTGGGTCCATTATGTCATGTTAGCAACTGTATGGTACTATTCTCTGTTGCTCATGCAGTTCTAATCCCACTTAATTCACCAACAGTACTTGATTTTGCTGACCAAAAAATACTTGTATGCGGCCTTGAGCAACCTTCACTTCTATTATGTTTTGCATTATTTTACCTTTCCCTGCTCCTCCAGTTCCACTCATATTTATTTACCCTTTGTTATGACAAGTCTGTGGGAGAGCTGTGTGCCCTAAATTTTGCTTGTGGCTCTGCTCTGGCTGGGTGGGAAGATTAATTTGTAATTGTGCCTCAGTGTTAACTACATAGAGGAGAGGCATTTCTTTGCCTTTTTCAGTTATCTGTTCTTTCTCTGATGTTGATCCTGAAATCCATAGGAAAAAACACCCAAACCACAGCAAAACATGTGTAAAAATGATAAACACAGTTGGCAGTGACAGAGGAAGTGCCTACAAATCTCAGGTGATGGCTAGTAATGGTTAACTGTGCTTATGTGGTGCGCATACAGGCTTTTTCATCTGCTTACTAGTGAGATGAATGTAGTCTGTGTAGTTGCTCACATCAAAATATATTTTAATGGAGTACCTGTAATTTATGGGAGTATATTTTTTGAATACCTGTACACCTGTTGCATCATTCTAAAATGAGTTTCTTAGCAATTATAATATGCCTTGGGATGATCAGATTAATTTTTTAATACGGCTGTTATAGAATCATAGAATGGTTTGGGTTGGAAGGGACCTCAAATATCATCCAGTTCCAACTCCCCTGCCATGGGCAGGGACATCTTCCACTAGACCAGATTGCTCAAACCCCCATCCAACCTGGCCTTGAATGTTTCCAGGGAAGCAGCATCCACAGCATCTCTGGGCAACCTGTGCCAGTGCCTCAGCACACTCATAGTGAAGAATTTCTTCCTAATATCTAAGCTAAATCTACCCTCTTTCAGTTTGAAACCATTCCCCCTTGTCCTGTCACTCCATGCTCTTACAAAAAAGTCCCTCTCCAGCTTTCCTGTAGGCCCCCTTCAGGTGCTGGAAAGCTGCTATGAGGTCTCCTTGGAGCCTTCTCCAGGATGAACAACCCCAACTCTCTCAGCCTGTCCTCACAGGAGAAGCGCTTCAGCCCTTGGAGCATCTTTGTGGCCCTCCTCTGGACTCACACTAACAGCTCCTTGTCCTTCATATGTGGGGGACTCCAGAACTGGACACAGGACTCCAACTGGGGTCTCCTGAGAGCACAGTAGAGGGGGAGAATCCCCTCCCTTGCCCTACTGGTCATGATTCTTTTGATGCAGCCTAGGATACCATTGGCTTTCTGGGCTGCAAATGCACACTGCTGGCTCATACTGAGCTTCTCATCAACCAGCATCCCCAAGTCCTTCTCCTCAGGGCTGTTCTCAATCCTGTCTTCACTCAACCTGTATTTGTGCTTGGGGTTGCCCTGATGCAGAGGTAGGACTTTGCTCTTGGCCATGTCAAACTTCAGGCAGTTTGCATGGGCCCACCTCTTAAGCTTGTGAAGGTCCCTCTAGATGGCGTCCCTTTCCTTCAGCATATTGACCACACTACACAGCTTGGTGTTGTTGGCAAACTTGGTGAGAGTGCACTTGATCCCACCGTCCATGTTGCCAGCAAAGATTTTAAGGAGAACCGGTCCCAATACCAACCCCTGAGGAACACCACTCATCACTGATCTCCACTTGGACACTGAGCCGTTGACCACAACTCTCTGAGTGCAGCCATCCAGCCATTCCTTATCCACTGAGTGATCCACCTATCAAACCCATGTCTTTCCAATTAAGAGACAAGGATGTTGTGTGGTAGAGTGTTGAAGACTTTGCCCAGGTCCAGGTAGATGATGTTAGTTGCTCTTCCCTTATTCCACCAACACTGTAACTGCATTGTAAAAGGCCACCAAATTTTTCAGGCACAATGTTCCCTTCTGAAGCCATGTTGGCTGCCACCAACCACATCCTCATTTTCCACCTCCTTCAGGAGGATCTGCTCCGTGACCTTACCAGGCACAGCGGTGAGACTGGCTGGCCCGCAGTTCCCTGTCTCTTCTTTTTTCCCTTTTTAAAATGGGAGTTAATGTTTCCCCTCTTCCCGTCAGCGGGAACTTCACTGGATGGCCATGACTTTTCAAATATGATGGAAAATGGCTTTGCAGCTTAATCCACTGGTTCCCTCAGGACCTGTGGATGGGTCTAGTCAGATCCCATGAACTTGTGCACCATCACGTTTTTCAGATGGTCTCAAACCTGCTCTTCTGCAGTGGACAGATCTTCCTTCTCTCAGTCCTTGCCTTTGCCCTCTGTGACTTGGGCAGTGTGGCTAGAGCCCTTGTCAGTGAAGACTGAGGCAAAATAGTAATTGAGTACCTCAGCCTTCTCCATATCCTAGGAGACCAGGTCTCCTATTTCCTTCTGGAGAGGTCCCACATCTTCCCTAGTTTTCCTTTTATCACTGACATAGCTGTAGAAGCTTTTCTTGTTTCCGTTGATGTCCTTGGCCAGATTTAATTCTATCATGGCTTTAGCTTTCCTGGCCTGATCCCTGGCTGCTCAGACAATTTCTCTTGTGTTCCTCTCAGGCTACCCATCCTTACTTCCATCCTCTGTAGACTTTATTTTTCCATCTAAGTGTGTCCAGGAGCTCCTTGTTCATCCATGCAGGCCTCATGGCATTCTTGCCTGCCTTTCTCTTTGTTGGGAAAAGTTGCCTCTGGGCTTGGAGGAAGTGATCCTTAAATATTGACCAGCTTTCTTGGGGCTCTCTCCCCTCCAGAGCTTTATCCCTTTTTATTTATGAATATTAATATCTTCCTTTGATATAATAAATGTATAACGAGCTAAATTTCCTTAATTAGATTAGAGAAACTTAGGGGTGTAGTCTGTGGTTGCCTCATGGAATTTCATTGCTTTTCTGTTAACATTTTTAAACCATGGGCCTGTGTTGAAGTCCAGGGAAGCAGAGAAGTCTCTAAGCTAAGCAGACCTCATGTTGCACAGGACCTGCCTGGAAGTTCCTGCCCAAATGAGAGTAAAGATGCAGCTTTGTCAGCTGAGGTTTTTGCCTCAAATAGCATGAAAAATTCTAAGGAGCAGTAAGATTTTAGTGTTCTGGACGTATGTGTTCTGTCACGTGCTTTAGTGGTAGAAAGACCTGGCAGTAAAATGCCATGGGCTAGGTGAAATTTGTTGTGTGGTCAATCGGGTCGTGATGTCAGAGACTTCACCTGCACTGAGAGAGTTGTACACGCTGGTTAACCATCAAAATGACAGGAAAACACTAACTCTCATATGAAGTTTGAAAAATGTCTTCCCCCCTGCCCCTGTATATGCAAACACGTTGCTAGTATTGGAGAGCATTTTGTGAACAACCATTTGCTTCTTTGAAGTTCCTTCTCATGGGGATCGATGGTGCTACTCACAATGGAAAGCTCAGTGCCTGGTAGTAACATACCCATTTACAGCTGAGGAACATAAATTTTACAATACTGTAGGAGGTCAGAGGAGCTGTCTGCTTTAGCATGAGTTATTTACTCCCTCAAACATCTACTAATCACTAATTTGCTTGGAGAAAGCATTCTCCAATATGAATATTTTCAGTACTTAAGCCACAGGTACTATGTATATGTAGATAGTGAAGATACTGATGTATTATTGGGTGAGATAATTTAAGCAATATATAATAAGAAAAGTGAATCTCTGCACAGAGTATCTCAGTGCGAACTGTAGACAGCAAGAGTTAAATGAGTCATCTACATTTTTTATTGCTAATATAAACACTTTAGCAATGCTAATCAGTTGTACTGATTTTCTGTTTTGATTTTCCTTAATAATTAAGCAAAAGATCTGGAATGCAATCAAGTTTTTCACTAGGGGGTTCATGCAAATTATTTCTTTTTTCATTTTAAATTTTGCTAAATGGTTCCAAAAGGAAAGTTACTGAAGTTGAGATTAAAAGAAAAAAAAAAGGAAATAGAGTTTACAGTCTGCATAGTCAAAATGAGTATTTTCAATGAGAGAAGTCATCACTTTGTTGAAATTATTAGCTGAAAATACAGCTGCTTCTATTGCTTTTTAAACAACTGTACTTTGACTACTCTGCTACGCATTGTGCATGCAGACAGTTATGGACCATGAAATGTCTTTCAGCAGCCCTGATTTTTCAAGAGGGATTTAGCAGAATGGGATCATCTCTGTATCTTCAGATATCTTAAATATAATAGTTTCTGTTCGTGAGCTTTTTTATGTTGACTTGTGAAGAAGGTATTGTAAAATAAGACTGTTTCATCTCTATCTTTTTTCATGGCCCAGTGGATTTTTTTCTGTTTAAATAAAGTTATTGGTGTGGTTTGCTTTATTCTGTTTCTAATATTTAAAGTAAGAAATTTCTATTTCTGATTAATCTACTTTGTTAAAAATACTTGTATTCTTTCAAAGCAAACATATTAGAAATTACTTTCTTACTGTACTACAGATAGACACGATGTAATTTTTTGGGTGAGTTCTGTAGCCACATAGTGTTAAAATTTATGTGAAAATGAGTATATAAGGTCAAATGTTCACTGAAAGGGAAATACAGTAGCTTAAGTCATTGCAATTTACCTATTACCAGCATTTATTCTGGTGTTTGTGGATTAATGGCAAGTTGGATTAAAAGTGTTTCAGTATGCAAATTAAAATAATTTACTTGAAAACAAAGATAGACCTTATCAAAGTGTTAGCATAATCTTTTAGATTTTTATGTTAATACAGTAACTTTTTTACGAGCAGAATATTTATTGTATTTGGGAGTTGTGTGAGTGCCAGAGTTGGGGGTATTTTTGCAGCCTATTTTGGGAATTCAACTTTAAAACCAGTAGCAATGCAAGATAACATATGAGGCTGGCTGTCAGCAATGTAAAGCAAAGTAATTTAAACCCTACTCCTGATTAATTAATTTGTTTGCATGAGAATGATAGGTTACATAGTAAAAGCACTGTGCTGTTTTTTGCAAGTCCTGAGCTTGCATTTCACCTTCCGATAGTGTTGTTTAGCATCTTGAAGAACTGATAAGGAGTATTAATGCGTATTTATAATTTCATTTTTATATCTTTGCATTAAAAAATAAGCAACGACACCACCTAAGCCCTGCAGAACATTGATACATTGCTTTTTGTTCCCCTGACTTGCATCTCCATGTGATGTTGTTGCCTGGGCCCTGTAGGAAGGCAGCTTGTGGAGATACCCAGGTCGAGGTAGTGCCCAGGTGTTAGGGTGTAGCCTTTCCCAGCCAGACCCTGGGCATCACCCCACTTGCTGGCCCAGGCCCTGGGTGCTCAGGCATCCTCAGGGAGGCCACACAGTGAAGTCAGTGTGTAATTTTGAAGAGGAGCTTTTTATGAGAGATGCTGCTTGAGATGGGGTGGCACCTGGGGTTTTTAAGAGGTCCGCGTAGGCTGCAGGGATTGAGGGTGCAACTGGCAGTGAATGAAGTAGGACAAACCCCTCCTGTGAGTAAATGTGTAGGATTTCTGACAGTGTCATCAGCTGAACCTTTCTACTCTTGCATTCCTGAGCAAATGCCAGCCTTTATTTTAAATTGCAGCTCTGTCATTTGTTGTGGACAAACCATCACTGAACACACTGAGCCCGGGCACCTACAATTTCATGGGACAGTGGGACCTCTAATACGTAGTTTGTTCACTGACTGACCACCCTACCACTTTTTGTCTGAAACAACTCCATTTCAGTTCTTCCAAAATGGGCAAGATATTGTTGCTGCTAGGCAAGAAGTGTGTGTTTCTTGAAGTACCTGTTGCTTTATATCATATATATTGATTATATATGGGCCAATAGTTTTAGCTTTTTTATCATTTTCGTAATACTGTTAATGTATTATCAATATTTTTTATTACAGCCACCTTTTTGGAAAGATGATTCTCCATTTGAACTCCTTTTTTGGCTTTCCTGTCATACTCCTGTACCACTGGATGGGGACAACTTTATCTTTGAATCTGGAAGATCCCAATGTGTGTAGCCACTGGGAAAGGTAATATTTTCTTCTGAAAAACACTTGGCATGGATTCTGATTGTAATAATTTTGTTTTGTTTTACTTGGCACCTTTTAAATGATTTAAAGTTTTTAATTGAGTAATCAACTGGGAAAAAAAAATCGCATTACTGCGTGGGCAAGGTAAGTTCATGTATAAGCAAAAGACTATTTCACACTGGGCTGAAATGCAGCTGACTTTGCAGTAGGGGTTAGGATGCAAAAAACATTACAGGGCACGAGCAATGCTACACAGCCATCTGGGTACAAGAAGTGAACAAATATAGCTTTTTTCAATTTTTTCAATAGCTTTTTTAATACAAAATATAATTAACCACAGTGGAGTTTAGTCATATTTGATTATGCTGATTCTTTCCTATTCAGCATTCCCAGAAGCTGTATTAAGATTATTTTTTAATATTTTTGATGAGGTTCAGGAATACATAGCATGCAGAAAGAAATTAATCAATTTAGTTGGTCTGTTCATTCACCCACTTTCGCATTGATTGCAAGGAGAATGGCACAATGGGTAGGAGAGATTCAGCCACGAGCATTTGCTGTATTTCTTTTCTTGTGTAAAGGTTATAGCAGTGAAACTAAGCCTTATGGTCTCATAATTATTATTATGCCTGTGATTGATCAGCTAGTCCCTGAGACAGTCTTACCTGTTCACTTCAGAACATTAGTATTTCTTGCATGTAAGGTAAACTGTGTTTTATGTTTAGTCACTGACAGTGCTGCTAAGCCACTGTGCACTTATTTGCGATTGTTACGGCTGAATCATTACTAAGAAAATTGAAACTCGTATCTACTTTTTTAAAAAGTCTCTGTATATTTAAAAAAAAAATCACTTAGAAACTTTCCCCTGGAATTTATCTGGGCTTCATGTGAAGCATTTAGAGTCTCTGCCCCTACTGTTGTGTACAATTCGACTTATACAATGATGTGTATATGAAGTACTTACTGTACTAAATACCTGTCTGCAGTATTTAGGCACACGTCTACTATGTTCCTAGAAACTGCGTATATTGTGTATGCTTTATTTACTGTTTTTATAGATAAAAATGATTTTGAGGGAAGCTACAAAGTAATGCAAGCAAAATGGGAAAAAAACACAAATACAACTATTTACTTTGCATAATGTGTTTTAAAACGAACTAATCAAAGTCTGCAGAAAGAAAAATATATCTAGCGAGCATACCCATTTTGTTGCATGAACTCTTTTCCTTCTGCTGAGTCTCAGAAATGGGGAGGAACTCCAAGTACACTTACCGAAACATTCACGCAGTTGCTCAGAGCAGGCAACAAATGTGCCTGAGTATGAAAGAGTAAAACCTAGATACAAGCTCTTTACTGTTGCTGTCACTGGCAGTGCTATATGCTTAAAATAACCCCAGCCAGTAATAAAAGTCTTTACAAACGAACCTCAATCACAGCAAGAAGGGGCAGAGCGTGCCCTGCCTTGAACAAAGAGCGCAGCGCCTCAAGCCAGCGTCGGCACCCCACCAGGGTCTTGTGGGACTAGGTTGGACAGCTGGGCGGGTTAGGGCTGCCTGCCTTCATACGGATGCAGGAAAAACAAGGAGTAAATTCTGAGCAGGAAGGGTGTCCGGTTGTGTTTTCCCTCAGTGTAGGTGATGACAGTAGGAAAAGGAGATTGTGGCTGTTACGCTGCAATAGGTGCTAAGAGGTCAAAAAGGACATGAGTGAAAGTGGCTGAAAGCAGTCCAGCTGCATACTTACTAATTGTTTTGGCTGCTCCTGGGAATTAGTCCTACCACAGGAACTTACCATGCATTCCTGTATTTTCTAGCCCCTTGAGCAACCAAGGACTGACTGACTGCCAGCACAAACAGCCTGCTGAAGAGTTTTCTAGGATGATTTGATATTTTTCCCTTTCGCAAAAGGGCTCTGTTCCTCTTGCCCCACTGACAGCTCTCGAGGCTCTGGACGTTGGAGCATAGATTTATTTCTAGGACACTGCGCTTATAAATCGGCAGAAAATTATAGTAGGACTTCAGTATAGTGTTTCTGAAAAAAAAAAAAAAAGAAAAAAAAGAATATTAAAAATTAGATGGTATACAAAATAAGTCATAGTCTTAAAATACTTTATAATTTCCAGCTGCTGAATGGACTGTTTGATGGCATAACTGCTGTATTGTTTTTTCAGTAATTATTACTTAGGTGTGTTTCTTGTGCTAACACCCACTTAGTATCTAAGTACACTGGCAGACCTTTCCACTGCCGAAGGAGGTGTTTTACTATGGGTACAGCTAGAGTTTTTAAAAGAAATTTCTCAGGAAATCCAGTGAGATTTTTCTGTTTTGTATGATAGGAGAAGAAATCTGGTTTTCTGGCTCTTAACTAGTTTTCAATCTCTCTAGTTATGTTAGTAAAAATGTATTGCCACAGGGGAACATGTACTACATGCTGCTTCAATTTGCTGCTCATTGGAGACACAGGTATTTTGTTTTGTTTGTTTGTTTTTTAATTTCAGCTTATATTACTGTTCTTTAAACGTCTAGTATTACTATTTCATCAAAGCTATTACACAGTGGAGACATGATGGCTCTCCACATACATGTTTTATCTGCTTGGTGGAAGAAAACCCTTTCAATTGATATCTTCTGTTTTATAAAGTTAGATGGTTGATACTTGAACTTTCTGCAAATTTTTGTTGCGCATGTGTATTTTGTTATATTTATTCTTTTTTGTACCAGGACTATGTAAAAGACTTACTTAAATTGGACTGTACTACGAAGGACTTGATAATCTGTCTGCTTTCTCTCTCTCTCCCCCTAGTTACTCAGTGACAGTGCAAGAGTCGTATCCGCATCCCTTTGATCAGATTTACTACACCAGTTGTACTGACATCCTAAACTGGTTTAAGTGCACACGACACAGGTGATGTATAGTTGTTAATATTGTCAAAATGCTGATATTGAGATGTTTGTAAAGATTTTGTGTCTGTCAAAATTAAGCATGATATATAGGGTATTTTAGCTGTAAGTCCATGTAACTTCTATGGTCCAAGCGGTGCCACATATGTTCTGTTAGCAAGTCAGGGTGTATCATCCCATGGAGTCCTAGCAAAAAATGAACAGAAAATTGCACACAATTAAACTCCCCAGAATCTGTCTGGTGTATTTGTTGAGAAATCTCGAGAAACCCCTTGGTGCTTGCAACCTTATGTTCTGGGAAAAGTGTGTGCCACTTGAAAGGAAAACAAAAAAATTTGTTAAAAGAAACTCCTTGTGCTTGCAGAAAGTAAGCAAAGGGTGAATGATTAAAAACTGGTGACAGCTGTAAAAAGCATTTTCCTTAGAGGAATATGCCAATGAGTATGAACCATCAGCAGTGGGAAAGGCTCCCTGGGGCACAGCAGCTGGAGGAGGCAAATCAGTACGGATAGTACCTAAAAAGCAGATACTGAGTTTTGTTTACCTTTGGTATCATTTATATGTGAGCTGTTCTTTGCTGTGAGTTCAGACTGTCTCAGGTGTTGTGAGGATGTGTTTACTGCTGAGTGGAGTATGTGGTCAGCAGCCAGGAGAGCCAGAGGGGCAGATTTACAAACAGGGTGAGGAGCAGAGAGGAGGGAGTGGTGGGAGACTCTGCTTATGATAAATACCACTTGCTTATGTCAGAAGGAAGCTATATTTTCTGCAATTCCTGACAGGTTTATGTGCTGATTTCTCTGTGCACTGCTCACCACTGCCCTGCAGGGCTGCCTTCTGCAAAAGGCAGCTGCCCCTGTGACAAGAGGTGTGCAGGTCTGCCGGCTGCTCAGGAGGTCTGAGCTCTCCCTTGAGCCCTCCTGTATCTTAACCTTAACCAGAACTTCTCTTCTTATGTCATCTCTGCCCCTAGAAAAGTGACTCACCCTGGGGAGGATGGTCCCCAGAATTCTGTCCTTTGCAAACTGATAGCTGTAATGATCCAGCAAAGTGATTTGTATTGCCAGCCTTTAGCCTCCAAGGGGATTCTAATGGCAAAGGCAGTGATGCTCTGGTTTGCGTATTAGTTAAATAGCCAAAATCCTTGACTTTTTTTCCTGCTGCCTGGCCACCCACGGATGCAAGGCTGGTTGGGGAACCACTAGGACTCTTGAACTCAGCAACAAATAAATCAAGAGCTCTTTCACCTTTTTTTCTCTCTTCTTATTGATACCTGAATGTTTTTAAAAATGTGTAAGAATATTAATTGTTTTATTTCTGAACCATTAATTGTGTCTAATGACCATTCATTCATTTCTTCAGGATCAGTTACCGTACTGCCTACAGACATGGTGAAAAAACGATGTACAGGCGTAAATCCCAGTGCTGCCCTGGATTTTACGAAAGCAGGGAAATGTGTGTCCGTAAGTTTAGCTTCTTTTGCCTTTAAAACGCCATATGTTTATCACAATGCTGGTTTGACTCCCCTTTGATGGGTGGCTTGTGGAAGCTGAGTTATGGGGGCTCGGTTATTAATCAGTGGTGCGTGTGCAGCTCTTGCTGAAGTCAGTTGGTGTTGTGCATATGCAAATGGCAGGATAATTGGATAAATGAAAATAGAGGAGGTGTTAATCCAGAGCCCTGGCAGTGTGTGGCTAGTAGTTTCACAAAGGGCTGTTAAAAGTCATACAGTGGGTTGGGTAGCTAGGTGGTCGTGTCAGCAGGACTGACAGCAGGGAACCTGTGGTAGGTAACCAACTGTGAAGGATAGCATATCCTTGGAGATGGGCAAATGTGTATGGCTAAAAATGAAATTAATTCAATAGTATTTAAAATTATTTGTCTCTGGGAATGCACATGCACAGCATGTACTGCAATGGTAAGCTTTCCAGAAGTCAGGGAACCAAATCTATTCATTTTTTCATCTCCTTGAAAAACTGGACTCATCAGGGACGATCTTTCTTCTATAATGTGATTTGTGATGATGACCTGTTTGTATACTTTTAAGAATTTCAGGAGACAGAAAAGACTTGCATTACTGTGGAAAACAGCTATATCCATTGCTTGATTTTGATTCAGCTCTTCTAATAATGAGATGTAGAAAACCTGCAGAACCTTAATGAAGAGTGTCAGAGGGACTGAAGCAGAATAGTTGAGTTTTTTCTGGAAATGTGGGGCCCTGTAAGAGCAGACTGGTGAGGGGCTGGAGCCTCTGGGCTGCAGGGGCTGCCGTTGGGCTTGCAGCCCAGTTTCTGAACAGGGAACTGATTGGCAAGCCTTGGCAAGAGAAAAAAAGTGAAAAGCTCAGCTTATTGGGAAAGCCACAGCGTATGAGTTGTTTTGGCAGCTGCTTTGGCTCCTCTCATGTGAAGCTCTGTGTCAGATCTCCAAGCCAAACCCTGACGTGGCTGGTCTGCGTGGGGAGCCTGCCAGCACGCTCCTACCACCCCAGAGTGGCACCTGGGCAGGGGCACATGCATAAGGCTGGCTCTGTAACAGCCCATTTTCAGCCTCTCTAAAGGCACACTGCTTTACCTGGTGTTTTTTTCTCATCTGGGAATGAGAAAAATGGAGATATGTTCATTGCTTTATTGTCTGTCATATGGCTATAATGAAATTGGTGAAGTGTAGCACTGAAGGTATGGAGAAGCTTGTCAGGAAACGTTCTGTGAAATAACAGATAACAAGAGATTTGTCATTGCCACTGGATTTTGTGACCAGTTGAGGTGGCAGCAGCGTGGTGGATAAGTCTGCTTTTTGTGAGGTACATACTGGAAGTGACCAATAGGATTTATTAGTATCCCTGGAAAATTATATGCTGTGAATGTTAGAACACATCACACTGTCCTCATTTATAATTTTGTTTTACAGCACTTCCTGGAATTCAAAAACGCAGCAGTAAGATCTTTGATTTAAAGTGTTTTCTGCACATAAAAAAAGCAAGATCAAAATGATAATAAAAAAAAACTTCTTTAAAAAATTGATCTACCTGAGATTGGCACGTTTTTTAACCTTTTTGTTTTTATATGTGTGTGCATTAGACTTAGAAGAACCAATTTCTAACTACATTTGGTTATTGTACACTATATATGAATGATTATATTTTTTATGAAGTAGCATACTTTCTGAAGTACATAATGGTTTGATCACTTGAGAAGTGTGATGATGGGTCTCTTATGTGACTACAGCTTTTACGTAACTATAGTATATGTAGTAAATTCACCCTATATTAACATAGTGCTTAGAACCTAGTAAATTCAGATCACATTGTATGTACTACATTTTTACTGTTATTACATAAAAAGGTGCCACATGCATCTCAGGATATATCTGCTCTGCCTTTTGAAGCAATTTTGTAATGCCTCAGACTTCAAAAAGCGTAAAAATAAAGATGCTTCAGTGCAGCTAACTTTGCATTTATTTGGGCCTGTAATGGTTGACCCTGGAAGGCATTGAGACACCTTCAGTCCTCATGATTTTCAACTGGAGCTGAGAATTTAGGTCAAAGGAGGAGCTCAGTAGTTAATAGAAGGTAGCAAATATTTGATGCTTTCCATTGATTCAGCCAGCTTTCTTTGTAGTGAACTATATCTACTAGTAATCCACTTTAACTTGGAAAGCAAGTGTAGTGCTGTCAGCTGAGATCAAATGGTAAGAGACAGTGATATGGGGAGGGCTCCTCTCCTATGTCATCATAGCAGAAATATCACTGGCAGAAAGCCAACACATTTTTTTCTTTCTGCCAGAAAATGGCAGCCACATTAAAAAACATACATGCACTTTCCCCCCTTTTTATGTGTGAAGAAAGAAGAGAATCAAAGCCATTTGAAGTGTCGCTGACACCTTTCATGCTGTTGCTGCTTCACAATGTGCACATCTCCATTAGGGTAGTTTCACTTTTCATGTAGTCTGGATTATTTTTTACTTAGTGGAGGATGTAGGATGCTTCTGAAAGGATAAAATATTCTGGTGATGTTGATGTTTTGTTGTTTGTTCCTTTATTTGACTTCTCAATTTAGAGAGCTCAATTAGAAAATTCTACTGGTAGATGATTTTGGTATGACTCAACACTTCAGTGCATACAATGATGCACTGAAGTCTTGTGACTTCCTTTTAAAAATGAGAATTAGGAATCTACAATGTGAATACCCATCAGTTACTGTTCCCCAAGAAGTAGTACTTACCAGTGCTAGTGCCACTTCACTGCCTGTAGTGGGAAGATAATTATTTGTCACTGCATAAAGAATTGCAAGAATGTGCCAGCCTAATATTGCTTAAGTTGGCAAATGTATTGGCAAAGGAAAAGAATGACAAATAGCCAGAGAAAAGCACTGGCTGAAATTTAAGTAGGGTTTTTTGAGTCTTTTGGAGTCCAGTCTGAACAAATGAATTTGAATTCATCTTAGGATACAAGATTTCTGTCGAATTCTAACTCTGATTTCCATACTTGTTCCTGAAAACTTCCAGTAAACGGGTGAAACCTGCTTTATGTTATTGTTTTTAGATGAAAATTCCTTTTGTGCTTTCTCTTTGGTTTCAGTGTATAGCTACTTATGGAATACATGTGTGTGGGAAAAAAATAATATATATATATATATAAAAGAAGTTATCATATGGTATACATTGATGACTGATCCTTGNTAGAAACAAGCCTTTTTTAATCACTTATATGGAAATTTTTGTTTTGTTTGTTCTTCTCTAAATTAAAAATAACTGGTGTACTGTAAATTGTCCAAGCTGTGATACAGAATTTCAGCATCCTCTTATTTTTACTAATGCCACTGATGAGAAGATAGTCATACTAGACGTAGGTAACTGTTCAGAGTTTTATGGAAAAGGCCACCCCACTACAGCCATTATAAGTTTTTAAACAAAGTCTGTTAAGTAACGCAGATACTTGTCTCTCCAGTGTTTCTGAGTTTGTTGAAAGATTGCTGCATTTATATCAGTACCAGTAAGCAGCAAAGTGGCATTGGAAGTCAGTCTCCATCTGCAGACTTTGAAAGCTTTTCAGGGAACCTCGGGGAAGTTTTAAATGACGTTAACAAGTATTATAGTAATATTATAATAATTTTCAGCTTGCTGTGATAATGACCTGGGTGGGTTACACACATCTTTCCACATTGAATCACTATGCTGTGCTTCCTCAGCAGGGCATGTTCATTCAGCTGGTTACAGAAGTACCAGGGCTGCAGCTGAGGTGGGAACGGAGCTCAACAGCCTGGTGGACATTAGTCAAGGGGACGGGGCAGTTCTTTCTGTGGTGCAGAAAGGCTGCTACAGGGAATTGCACATGCAGTGGCAGATATTTTATAGGTACTTCAAGCTGGCTGATACACTATAAATCAGAAAGAGCAAATCTACCTTTGGTTATTTTAAGAAAACGAAAGGATGCGACCCACTGAAATAGACCTGTAAGCTGGACAAGGCAAGATTTTAGAGAACATTTTGAAGCAAATAATGAGACACAGAAGAAAAGGGGAAAAAAGATGTAACAGGAAATATGGAAGAGTAAGCTCAGGTTGCTTTTCATATGATAATTGATTTTTTCCTTATGAAATTGCAATTGACTTATGCAGTTTCCTGTTGCCAGTGATTTTTTGGTGCTTCTTTACACTGCTCAGTATCAAAAGGGCTTCATGTTAAGTTTTTCACCTCCTCTTGCACATAAGTATTTTCTTACATCTTCCAACAATTCCATAGAAAACCAAGAGAAAATATTTTCTCTGTCCCAGATGTCATTCATGTCTTTTCAGCTTATTATAGTGCTATTCTTATTGTCCTCACCTTACACATTTCTGTAGGTCATGTAGTAAATTTTGGTTCTCTTATCCCCATGTTCAGTGCAATAATTTTTTTACAAATGCTGCCTCTTAGGGATGTTAACTAGGATTCAGTTGACAGAATCAGCCTTTAAGGTGTCTAGAGAATAATTTCTTTTTGTTTTTATATATATCCTGAGTGTAGAAAGAAATAATTCTTTGATCATACGTATTTTGTGGCATTAAGAAACTTTTTTTTATTTTTTAAATGAAATACTGGATGTCTTTAATTCTTTTGTATATCTTAAACATTTTTTTAAGCATTCTTAATTTTCATTTAGGTTCTTCAAAGTAAATTATTACATGCACCCCTTGCTTGAGAAAAAAGTTGTGTATTTTTATGCCAATTGATCTTTATTAAATTTATTTGGAAGTAGCAATATTTATATTATACAACTTTCTTCAGTGGTCCTTATCCCATATTCCTTCATCATTAGAGTCAGCAGACTTTGGACTGTTACCTATTGATAACTTCTGTGGAGACTTAGCAGTGGTAGCCTGTTTTGAAGAGTTGTGTTTGATTTAGGTTCTACTACCAGAAAACTGAAACACCACTTCGGTGGCTAGAGAGAGGTATTGTTGATTCATTCTATTGTGGCTAAGAAAAGAATACAGCTCTAGTTTGTGAGATGGCTCTGCTCTGTGAACACTCTTGACCCAAATTTCCATCTCTCATACATTTATTCTAAGACAGCTCCATTTTATTCTTGGAAGTAATTGATGGTTATTTGCACAGCACCGTAGTGTGTGCTGACACATAGGGGTTGTAGGAAGGAACCATGTGCTCAGCATGGTGTGAGGAGCAGTGCAAGGAGGTGCTCAAAGAGCTGCTTCTGTGCCTCTCATGGGCCCAGTCTTACAACATTTTGATTTTTATAGTTTTTTCCATCTGTCTCACAAAGTACGTGATGGGATGTTGTTTTATTGTAGTTAGACTTAGTGCTCAGGAATTTGGGTTAGGTATGTTGGTATTGACTGAGTTATTCATACATGTGCACATGAAGAGACATGCACAGCTACCGTCCGTTCTCTTATGGTTTACTGGTAAGATTTCTCAAACATTTGGTTTAGGGAGAGCTTCAGTGCCCAAGGCAGCACTTACTAGGCAAGAATCTTCAAAGACAGAAGTAATTCATGTCTAATTATAAGACTAATGGAAAATTGTGATGTATTATTTAAAGTAATTCTTTTCATAATAAATAAATAGAGAACAATGAAATGGCTTTGTATTAATATCTTGTATCATCTAACATTTAGAAATTCATATTCTCCCTGTTGATTTCTAATGAAGATAATTTTATTGCACATCTAAAAAGAGGCTTATTAGAAATAAAAGTGGAGAATTAAAATTAAAGGCTGTAAAAATATGGTAATAATGGATGAGATCCCAGATAACCAAAGATTGTAATAATACATATGAGTGATCTCTGTGTGGCTTTCCTTTTTCTTGGCCACACAATACAGAGATGACCAACGTGCTTCATCATGTTTAATTAGGAAAAAACCAGGACATTTGCAAGTCTTTTTCCTAATTACTGTAGAGCATTTTCAGTCCATTCAGAACTGAAATGATTCACTTGTAGTCCCATTAAACTTCTTGTAAACACCAACTTTGTCTTTTTCGTGTGGTTCACTTTGTATTCATTGGTATACCAACCCATTTCCTGTCATAGTTTCTTGGGGAATGTTACAAAGAAAATTCTCCTCCTAAGCACATTCTTGAAGTTTTATTGTTCAAACTAGAAGGAAAGTATTACGGTGTATGTAGTTTGGAAAATTAAGGGTATTTCATGATGAATATGATGCCAGCAACCTGCAAATTCTTCCTCTTCAGTGTATTGTATTGAGTCAGTTACATTGATGTGCTGGGTATCAAAGCCATTTCAAGTTCTTATTAGAAGTTTCAAATAAAATCTAAATTTAAAAGTAAACTTTAGTTGTAGAAACACATCCTTGCAAATCAGAAAAAAAAAACCAACCAAAAAAACAACAAAAAAAGAACAATTGCAAGCAGCTCTGCTTAGCACTTAGAATAAAGGTTGCAGTGATTCATAGGGTTTATGTCTTGTGCCTTACCTTAATCATCATCATTGTATTATTGTGCTTCATTTGAACTGTGCAACTAGTAAGAAAAATAAATAGTAAAATACTGTTGTGTTGCAAATCACGTTTTATCCATGCTGTTGCAAGAGAACCTCTCACTTTATGTATGCAGAAGTTCCCCTCTTTTTCTTGACATGAGAATTTGCTTCAGAAAATCAGGGGATGGTTGAGGTTGGAAGGGTCCTGTGGAAGTCATTTTGTCCAACTTCCCTGCTCAGGCAAGGGCCACCTAAAACCTTATGCCCAGGACCATGTTTAGTGGTGATGTAGGTAGGCAGGTGGACTGGGTGATCTTGAAGGTCTCTTCCAACATCGATGATTCTGTGTTCACATGCATTTCCAGCCTATGTCGTACACTGACTTTTAATTAAATACAGACAATTTTTTCTTTGTTAAATGCAAAAGTATTTGAGTAGCACCAACATGGTTTTACTTGGAGCCTTCAAACTGAAAAGAAATAGAAGAGAGTGAAGAACAATTGTTTTGAAGAGATGCCATCAAACATTAATACTCTAATGTGTATTTTGCTTTGAAAAGATACTTGAGGCATGAAAGATCTGGATTAGGAATAAGTCTGTAATATTTTTGCTAGTGCTATGAGTTCTTCTTTAATTCTTTTTTTATTTCCTTCTCTGACAGCTCATTGTGCTGATAAATGTGTTCATGGTCGTTGTATTGCTCCGAACACCTGTCAGTGTGAGCCTGGCTGGGGAGGACCCAACTGCTCCAGTGGTGAGTTTTCACCTGCTTCTGCCTGTCTTGTGCCCTTTCCATGGTGTTGTCCTCTCTTTCGGGCAGATTAACGTTGATTCTGTGCTTGGGCTTTTCCTCTCTGGTCAGGGGGTTGCTCGGGGTTACCAGATTACTCTGCGTGCATTTACTTGCAAACAATGTTACCTGTAGCAGCACTAAACATCATGAGCTATTTTGTGCTCAGAAACATGCCAGATAATATAGTACTTAGTATCTTGAGTGAAGTAGATAAAATTATATTTTATCTATAAGAAAATCTCTTTTTTTTTAATTTTCCCAATGCATAAAGAATGATGGTGCCAGGTCAGGTTTAAAAGCTATGAGCAAAGCCTTCCTCACAACCCTGTCTTCCTTTTGCACTCTGCCACTAACTTGTCCTTTTTTCCCCTCACTGTGTTCCCCTCTGGCATTACTAGCTGCTCCCTGTCTCCTCAATCTCTTTCTATTTTACTCTCACTAGTCACATTTCTCTGACTTCCTTTTCCTTCCTGTTTGCCATGAGGGTTTGTGCAGGAGATGAGGGAAGCAAGAGCGGAATGTGGAGGACACATGCAGCAGGAGACGGGCAGGTTGGCACCTCTCCTGCTTGTCATGTGTGTGAAGTCACATGCCACTCAGTGAGTCAGTGTCACACAGTAAAGAAATGATGAAGATCAGGGCCATTGCATGCTTGATGCAAGAACATACCAAAATGGGAAAAACACAAATCACAGTAGTAAAATAGCATTGCTTCATGACCTTTTTAGTCACTGCTGTTTTGTAGACTCTGTGAGTGTAAAACCAGGCACTGCAGGCTGCTATAAGGCAGTGAGGTCTGGCCAGAGGGCAGAAACCCATTGGTGGCAGGGCTGGTATGTTTGTGCACTATCCCTTCCTCTGTCAAAGGTAATCAGTTGTGCAGAACATGAATTGTTTTTTCTTCCCTTTGGCTGAAATAGAGCTTCTCAGAGTAATTCTTGATTTTTTAATTCATTGTAATTTGTTATTTATTCCATCTTTCTGTTCTTCTTTGTAAAGTCTTTGGAAATGTAATGTTTAGGCTAACATTACAACCATATACTTTGTTACAATCAAGTTCAAATAAGAGGATTACTGCTAGTGACTGTCCACTTAAACATTTTTAAGTCAACGATAAAAAATATAATTTGAAATTCATAGACAATATGAAATTCTAATTCATAATCGAGAGCTTGATGTCTTGCAAAGATATTGTGCTTCTAGTTTACTTAGTATGGGATTCCTATAAAAATAATAACTGTGAAAAACCTAGAACATCAGCAGGACAAAAATAATATGGTTTTATTTTCACCCTCATTGTTTTCTGCTTGATAGAAATGGGGAAATTTCTATTTTTTTTGCAAACAAGGTGCTATAGTGACTCTTCATCTGGAGCTGATCTGTTGTTCAGCATTTTTGAGAAATTTGAGACAGAGAATAAAATTAATCAATAATAAATTATCTGAGGAAGACCTTAACCATCTAGAAATTTTTACGTTTGTTGTATAGTCTTTGTATATACTTTCATGTGATTATTTTCATAAACAGCTGTAAGGAAGTACCAGGTTTTGCATAAGGCATAGAACTGAATGAGTTAGCAATGCACCGTTACTGTAATACTGATCTTAATCTAGTGTGCTGAATTGTCAAATTGCCAAAAAAATGTTATCTTTCTGAAAGCCTTATGTGTCAAGCTCTTCTGTAACTAATCAAATGTACAAAAGAAATGTGTATCACTAGACAATGTAGAACAGGGAGATACTGTTATTTATTGAAATTTCCAAGTTTGAAAGTCACGGAAAAAGCACTTTAGACGAGACAGGAACCTCTAAATCTGTCTTTGGAAATAATCCTTCCTCTCCCAGGATTTTCTAGAGTCCATTTCCATTACCTGTCTGGTATAATTAATTTTGAATACATGTGCAGCTCTTTTCCTCTGCTGTTTCCTCAGTTGGTTGCCTTTGATTGCTTGTCACAGCAGCCTCAACAGCAGAAATATTTTCAGGTGTGCGCACACAACAGGCCAAAGCTGAAAGAGCCTTTGTTCATCTACCTTTGAAGAGTGTGGTCTCTGGAGAGGCTGGTGATCCTCTAAAGGCTTCTGCGTGACATTAGAGCTAAAAGGAACTGCTGAAATTTGTTTCAGATTGCTAATGTAGTCCCAGGAGAAGAGGGTTAGGCTGAGGAAGAGGGTATTTTTGTGCATGTGCTATGGGGACATTCGTTTTGGAATTTATCCCATTCCATGTGGACAAAATGAAGATGTTGCTCTCACCAGGTGGTGCTGAGTTTGAGTGCTGTGTTTGTTACTAGCTGTGCGTGATTTTCTTACCTGTGTGTTTGAGAGCTGCAGTGCAGATGAAATTGAATTGAAGAGCAGTGGGTAGTGGAAAGGACACTAAGTGATAGGGCTTTGAATCTCTGGCACTGAGTTTTATTGTTGCTTGCCCTACATAGGAGATTTTGATATTTTGCCTTTAACTCTATTTTCTGCATGATCCCCAACTTGGTTAGTTTTAGTAACAGAAAGGTACAATGAGATAAAATTAAGAGATGCTTTTTTTTTTTAACAACAATTTTGTTGGTATGGCAAGTTATTAATTCCAAAAAACCCCACCAAACCACATGCAAATTGCCATACTATAATAATGTCTATCACATAAACATTTAACCTGTGTAACTATTTAACTGAGTTATGGAGAAGGAACAGTGATTACAAGGCAGACCAGTATTTTTGTAAGGCAGACACTCAGGGATTTAATGGTTACTGGGAACCAAATAAAATGCTGTGACTGAAGGAGAGAGATTATTCTCAAAGTGTGAGAGAGTAGGCAAACTTCCAGATTGAGTAATCTGTTCATTTTCATGGACACAAACATGTCGGAAGCAGCTGTTCTACCTAAGCACTAAACTTTTTGTAAAACTGCAGAACTAATCTTTTTCTTCCCAAGTACTATCCTTTCTCTGTTAGGATTGATTATTCTCCTTAACAAAGGAATTTCATCTGAGAATAGAGTTAGTTGTATTGCAGCATCTGTCCATCTGCCAACCCCCAGCTTCGTTATATCTGTTGTTTCTCAATTGTGTTTACCCAGTGTGTTTAAAATTAATTTTTAAAGTATATGCCACAGCTTCTGTGTGACAGTGGCTATCTGGGTGGTAATTACAAACAAGTGCTTCCTAAGTGCTGTAATATTCTCTCCAAAAATGGCAGTGATTGCATGGACTAAATTCGTGCATTGTGCAGTAAAAGCTGAATCAGCAAGCTTCCTCCCCTGTCTTTGAATACCACTGTGTACTATGGCCTAATAACCTTTCTAGGGACTAAACTTTTTGGGAGACTCATTTCCTTTTGTAGCAACCACTACCTCCTTTTTGTGATGAGTCTTAGCCAATTCCTCATAGCCTAGGTCAGTGGCTGGTTTCAGTTTAGGGAGAAGAGGGATAAAGATTTGACACTACTGAGGCTGTCCTCTTTCAGTGCTTAATTCTAGCCCAACCCATAACTCTCCATCACATTCTCTGCCTTTCTGAAAATCTAACATCCCACCGCAGAGGAAAATGGGATTGGACGTGGCCTTGTATGAGTAGAACCTGAGTGGTAGTCTCCGAATTTGGTTAATTAAATAACTTCCTGGGGAACATTTCCCATGTGAGACCTTTTTTTAGTTCAGTCTTTTTCTTTTTAGTTAAAGGAAATTTATTGTATTACGCAGTGTTTGCTTACACTGAATTTCAGTGGGAGACAATGAGAGATGATGATAAGGTGCTTATATCTGAAAACAAATACTACTTGGATTGAGAGATCACTCATTTGCAGAACACTTCCATTCTAGTGGGAGAAATGACAGTCATGAGAAACAAGTTATTCTAATAAAGACTTTTTTTATCCGAACACAGTAGTGGGGTTAATGGCAAACGAGTGGACAGAAGACACGTTGAACCTGGCCCTTGGAGCAAGTGAAGCAGCACCCCTTTGAAGAAGTGTTTGTGAACATCAGAAGTATAAGTTGATCAGTTCTGGGCTGGGGATAAGGGCAAACTGTAGAAAAAAGAACACAGTGGTAAAGATAGGTATGTTTGTAGATTAAAATGTAAACAAATAGGTTTTATTGAGAAACAAGCAAACCAACTCAACCTTTCCCTTGCAAACTGGATTATTGTTTATATCGAATTTTTAACTTGCATGTGTCAGATTGCATTGGTACATGTTACAAGAGTGTTTTTGACTACAAGTTTTGTGTAAAGCAGTCTTTGGTAAAAGTTGCTACTAGTAGCAATAGTTGGCTGTCTAGATGTGTAGATATGATCAAACCATGTTCTACATTGTAAATTATGTTTTCTGCCTGTTTTCTGCACTCTTACCACAGAATTTGCTGTAATATGTAATATATGGACCTGATTGTCAGTTTTGAATGTGTGTGCAGCCTCACACGGAGCCCCAGTAAGCAATCAGGACATTCACTTTGTTTTTCTTCTCATGACTAGTAGTCCACAAATAATTCCTTCAAAATCAATAGAACACTTTCTGAATAAGCTGGAACAGAGGCAAAAGGCCAAAATCAATACTGCACTGACTCGCTTGTAAAGGTTATAGCCTTTGTGATCCCCCCAGCTGGCCTGAGTAGTAAAGCAAAAAAAGGGATGGCATGTTTTTAGTTTATGACAAATATGATAGGATTGTTTGTGGAAAAGTGAACAGGAATCTTTCTGGTTTTATTGTATTTAGCTAATCTGGGATTTGTTTGAATCACTGGGGTTTAATTTGTAATTTGATTCTGTTGGTGATTAATAGAGTTTCATTTGGACTATATTCTGAGGGCATGGGGGTAGAACAAGTGGCGCTAAGGCGTAATTTTGGCTCCAGGGTTTTATAAAGCATGAGAAGAGAACTGGCTTTTTCCTTAGTACATTAAGCTGAGCGTTTAAAGCTGGCATCTCAGAGAAACATCTTACCTTTAAATGCACTTGTTAAGGAACCTTTTAAGGTACAGTAGCTCTGCAACTCTCAGATTTCCTTTACTGTCGTGGGTGTTTGTAAAGTTTGCAAATTCCATGAAAATCTCACTGTTTTCTTCATGGGACTTGGCAGATGCAGAATGTGGCAGAAACTGGATCCCTTGGCATAGCTTGTGTGAGACACTCACGTGAGTTACAAGCACTGCCAGTTTCTCAGTAGAGCTCATAATTTCAATTAACCCTGCAGAGGTGAATGTGTGCCTGTTTTCCACAGACATGCTTTTACCCCAAGTGAGAGAGCCCCCTCAGTGTGGGTACCAGGCAAGGTGCCTGGGAGCATCTTGTGCACTCTGGTTGCACAGCTTGCGAATCTTGAATTGAGCTTCTCTGACCAAGGCATTGCTTTCCTTTTTGTTTGTCAAAAGCATTTTGACTAACTGAGCTTGCAAGATACGCTTAGAGAGCTAGGTCATCCTTAAGTTTTCTGAGCCACTCCACAGGCTGTAGAAATAAGTTCTGGCTTTAAACATGTTTGCACCAGAAGGGCTTGATTCCCAGAACTGAGAAACTAGTAAACACACAAGTGAAACTTCAGAGTATCCAGACAGAGAGCTGTTTGCTTTCATGGGAAATGTAGAGAAATAACTCATTCAAGTA
>VZRW01008813.1:61539-139846 GCA_013398125.1 Aegotheles bennettii
CAACTCCCTGAAAGGAGTTTGGAAGGAGGGGTGGCCGGTCTCTTCTCCTACGTGATGAGTGGCAAGTGGGAGTGGCCCCGGTTGCACCAGGGGAAGTTAAGGCTGGATATTAGGAAAATTTTTTTAATGGAAAAGGTGGTCAGGCATTGGAACAGGCTGCCTGGGGAAATGGTGGGAGTCCCTGGAGGTATTCAAAAAACATTTGGATGTGGTCCTTGGGGACATGGTTTAGCGGTGGACTTGGCAGTCCTGGGTTGATTGTTGGGCTCGATGATCTTTAAGATCTTTTCCAACCAGAGCAATTCTATGATTCTGTGAAATAAACACCGTCAGTTTAGATCCACGGCTAACCAAACCATAATATCAGAGACTAGTTTCAAGAATGCTCTCTAACTTTCCAATAAGAGTGATGTGGATTTAGATTAGTTGACACCATTCATATTTTTTTCATGTGTTTTGCTTGGTGAATCAATGAATGTTGTTCTGAACACAAAACACATGCAGAAATGAAGGTCATTAAGAGCAGATTCTACATGGCTATGACTTTTCATGTCCTTATCAGTTTAAGAGTAGTTTAGGATCCAGAAAGTATTATCCAAGTTTAGTTTTGCATAGTCTAAAGGTATGTGATGCCTTAATGTAATATATGACCTATTTGACTGTTCTCATGGTGTGTGAAATACCTTCTTCTTTCCTGTCAAGAAGGACATCCATACACTTTTCTGACAAAATTCTAATCTGGAGTGTGAGATATGCCAGGTCTTTGCAAGCCTTCATACAGTAACTATGGCACTCTCTTTGGGCAAAACGGAACACATTTTCAGGTATGCAAGATACAAGACTATTTAACACGTGAATTAGAGTTAAATTTCCCTCCTGTTGACACTTGAAAGTTAGATAAGCATCAGTTGTTGAGAAGAAGGAGAGGGGAAGAAGGAAAAGGAGAAAAGGGAGGACTTGTCCTGGGTGCGTTTCTTTGCTGAGGCTGTCAGAAAGAGTTGAGGTGAGTGGCTTCCCTCACCTGTGAATTTAAATCCCACCTTCATAAAAAGTTACTCTGTTTTGTTGTGAAATTCTTACTGAGATTAAATGGATTCTACTTACTGCCAGTTAGATATCTAAAGTATTAGTTCCACTAGTGTATATGTATGTCAAACATGTTTCTTGCTTCTGGAACAGAGATAAGAGTCATTCTTCCAAATGCAAAACTCTAGGCAGCCTTAGGGCAATTTATGATAACTAGATTGTCAATGGGTTACTCCTTTGAATAAATCAGTCTTCTCAATATTGGCCTATTTTATTTAGACTGGCTATACTTGACTGTTAATGGTGGTTATTCCCTAATAGTCTAAGTCACTTGTGGGTCCTCCTAGAAATGTTACTCTTTTCTTACTTATATCCTCTACTTCAAAAGGCTGGAATAGTTTTTAAACAGGACCTATTACAGTTAGTCTACTTTTAGTTGTAGATAATGGTCATTCTTGCTCTTAGGTGGACCTCATGGTGGTCCCTGCTGGGGATTTGTGGACTCCTGCAAGTAAAAATACAGAACAGAAAGTTGCCTCTGCCCCAGAGAACCTGGATTGAAGGAAAAGGAAAGAGATAACACAAGGCTGGAAACACATGGGAAATGGGGAGGAAAGCAAACAGGGATAAATGGCCATGGCAGATAGTGGTTTTGACACACCACATCAACTTTTTGTGGACTTCACAGGGAAGTTACATAGGGAGTTACAAAGTATGGATGTGGAGGAGGAAATCATGGCAGTTTTATGACTTGGTATATGGAGAGGTGTGCCAAGTTGCAGAGGCAACGTAAAGAGAAACAGGGAAGATGATATTCTGAAACTGCAATAATGTCTAATGTCACAGGCGATATAAAAATGGGGGTTGATATTTGGATGCTGGATGAGAAATTGCAGATGAGGCTGGACCATAAAGGCCATGAAAGTAAAGACAGTGCAGCAGAGATCTGAGAGTCAAAGGAAGGATGCAAAAGAAGGCACAAAGATTTAGACTTGTCCTTGATGTGACAGACTAGAAATGTAGAAAGGTCAGTGAAAGATGAAGCTGAAATTATAGGCAGCTTCAGTTTGTTTTACATGCTTGAGCAAGAGAATCAGCTTTCACTTACTAAAGGCTGTGGCTCCTTGAACCCATCTGAAAAAATTATGTTGGAGTTTTGAGGAGACAGTGAGATAGGAATTCTGCATTTTTGCCACTGTTTGCTTATTTTAAATCTGTACTTCACAATATTGCATTACAAGTGAGGGAGTGTTCACTCTGTTTCTGCTGTCTGTGGTAGGGAATTTTGTTTCCAGTTGTTTTAAATGACCATAAAAATACATGTAAGTCTAATGCTGCAGTAAAAATCTCCTCCTTTCTGGTTTCCGGAAACACACAGCAGTGTGTGTTGCAGGAAGATGTGTAAACCAGAATAAAATCTCATTCTGTTGTCTTGGTGCTAGGTATAAGACAGCTACAAAATATGGCAGCAAGAAAAGTAAACCTTAGTTTTGCTGTGATTCTTCACTTTCACCTCCTCATTAGCAAAAAAAGAAAGTCAAAAAGAGAAGAAAGATCTTTAAAAAAGCATTGCAATAAACATTGTCTGGCTTGAACGTCATGTTATAAAGGAAACTGTAGCATACTTAAAAGATAGTTGTAAGTTAGAGTTTCTAAGTAGGTTTTTCTTCTGAAATGTTCTTTGACTTGATTTGATAGACTTATTTTGTTCTCATTATAGGCCATTCTTTAGAGAAGTGCAGAATTGCAGGTGATCAAGGTGGGTTTGTCAGGAATAAACTTGGACTCACACTTACCTTTTTTTTTTTGTCTTTTAATGAAATCACAAAAAAAAAAAGCAGAAAAAACCCTTGCAAGTATGTGACCACATTTAGTTAAAAATGTCTTTGTTTATAAGGAGAAATAAAGGAGTCCCCAAATTGTTCAGATGTGCTTCAGACTATTAGAAAAATTCATGCTTTGTGCTGTAAGATATCAGGATTTCCTCCATTCCAATTTGCACATCACCAGCCGCTCACAGAAACCATGTGCATAAAACCACATCTAGCCCAGCATAATAACAATGTGCATTAGAGTTATTATACTAGGAAATACAGAACTTTAAATCTCCAAAGGTGGTACCAAAGGCTCCAAAACAATAGCAAATTGCATCACAGATTTCAGTTTCTTCTTGCAGGTGATTTTTTTTTTTGAGTCCTTGAGCTTCTCTACATTTCTGAAGTTGTTGTTTGGCATGCAGTTTCAGAGAACCTTTCTTCATGAGGTTAGGCCCATATTGCTTTAGATTTTCATACCATACTTGTTCGTTTTAAATGAGGGTTTATACAATGCAGTGTCTTTATTCCCAATATCAAACTTTTACTTTCATGAGTAGCCTTTTGAGAGAAAAGCCCTGTATTTGTAGCATTGTGCAATGTGCACAGCATGTGCTATGGTGACAAAAAAAAAATATTCCCAGACGAACAGAATGTATAAAAAGAAAAATGACAGCAAGATGTGGCAATTAATACCACGGTGTTTGTTAAACATTTACTTTGATTTTTTTTTTTTCCCTGCACATAAGGTGAAAGCAGAAAGGACCCTCTGAGTCTGCTGCAAGAGCTGACAGGGAGCAGTGCAACTAGCTGGTTCTTCTGTTTAAAACAGAAAAACCTGAGTATGAATATCACATATGTGAATAGCCAAAGGTGGATGACTTTTGTCAGGAAAGCTGCATAAAACAGAGCAGCATTAGGCCAGTTCTGCATGATCAATACAGAAAATTAACCTTGATTTACTGATTGGGTTTTGCATTTCTGCAGGATTGAGGCTGTTTGTTTCCAGGAGTTATTTGGGTCATGATGCACCGTCCTTGTGTCGAAACCATTCTGTGCATGGGGCTCTTGTGTCTGTACTTTGCTTCCCTTTCACGTGTACCCTGTGTGGAGACAGATGATTTGCAGCTCTAAATCTGTTCAGAAGCCAGTAGCTGGCACTTCTGCATGTGCATGCATGCAGTGTTTGTGTACGCATGTGCGCCTGTGACCTTGGTGCAGTCAGGACAGTCAGAGCAGCTATTCTGATTAGACTCCAGCTGACAGTCTGTAACCTGATGATAGTCATTAACTCAAAGACTATCCCATTCCACCAGTTAGCAGCTGTGCGACTTCCAGCCTGTCTTTCTTAGTGTCTGAATACTGGGAAGCAGCAGAAATAGTCTGATATAATAGTTGGTAACTTTAGCCTCCAAAACTAATTAAAAATAAACCAGACTCACCACAGGAAACACTTTTACCCTTTACCCTCTTCTTTTTTAATAATAAACTGTGCATCAGTTTCTGACAAATCACATTAATTTCCTATGGAAAACATTATTATCAGTCAGGGGACATAGATGTAAAATATGTGATTTATCCATCTTATTCAAAATTATTATTTATTCCCATTAATCCTGCGAATTTCTCCACAATTCTGCCCATAACTCACAGACAGATGCTAGGCTAGTGACAGACATTGCTTAAAAGACTATCATGCAGTCATGCTATGGTGGGGCCACCGTTGTCCTGATGGAATGCTTCACCACCCTGCTGTAGTGAAAAATTGCATAGTCAATATTTGTTACCCACCTGGTCATTGCCAGGAGAATGGTTGTGAGACTGGAAATCCTATTAGCAGACATATGATGCTTTTTATTGTAATGACTTCCTGCAAACATAATGAGAAGATCATGCTAGGAAACTAATAAATTATTATGTACTGTGTAGTACATGCTCTTACAGTAAAACAGTCGAGAAAAGTTCAAGTTCACAGGCACAACACGTTCACCTTGGATGTCAGTAAATCTCCAGGAGACAGCGGGGTGCATCCTAGGGAGGCAGACTGGGGATGAGACTGTAAAAAGAACAGAGGGAGTACAAGGCCTCTGCTGCTTCACAAGTGAAGCAATTTCCAGCAAGGCAGCCTTGGTGCCTTCATGTTGGATGTGATGGCAGATGCATGGTAGTAATGTTTCTGGTTTGTGAGGCTTTGAGACTCAATGCACTAGGTCTTCAAGCAGCTACCTCAATGTGGTTGCACTGCACTGAATATCCCATTTCCAGATATTGGCAAAAGAACATAAGCTTGTGCTTATAAACCAAAAGTAAGTTTTCTCTTGCCTGTCATGTCTGTATATCTAGAGCGTCTTCAGGCCACATTCATCCGTGACTGAGCTCTACACTGAAACAGTCGTGGCCTGGTGATCAAGCTGAATTCTTCTGTTTATCAAATGTACCAGGACAGGTTTTTTATTTTTTTATTTTTTATTTTAATGTTTAAATTATTCAGCTATGAGGAATGGCTGAAATTGAAATTGTCTATTTTGTCTGGGAGCAGGAAGAAGACTGTTGTATGAATCGAGACTAATGTGTTTAGCAAAAATAATATAGAGGTGTCTGCTCAATTGTGGAACATGCGACTGTCTCAGATATCTCACTGCCCATACATGTATTTATTTATATCCCAAAATAGCAAGTTTCTTGCCAACAATTTGAGGACTGGTTGAGCATGAGTATTAACACTTTCTGTTTCATGCAAGCGGGTTGAAAATAAACATACAGCGGTTCTGAATGAATGTGAGTTATGGGGGAAAGCAACTTGTGAGGTGCTATGTACTGTAGGTAGTAGCGCATTGTACTATAGTCCAGAACAAAAACCACACGTCTTCAAAAAGAGAAGCCAGTAATAAGATGGACAGTTGTTTTGTCAGTTTGACAGTATTGCTGGGTGTTTATAATATATACAATACTTTCTGTTGCTATGTATTTTATGGTGTGTAGGTGCTTACAATATCTCCATTATGGATGCATGTTCTAGTGACCTGCTCTGGAAAAAAAATAAATCTTAAGGAGTAGATTCTTTAAAAGACCCTAATCCCCTTTTATTTGTGCAGCCTGAGTGAACAGCTCCTGTACTTGAATAATTCCTACCCTGAGGAGGATTCTTGAATTACTTTGCATTAGTCTAGGAAAGTGGGCCTGTTCTTTGCCTGGCTTTTTTGCCCCAGGAGATGACTGGGAGAACAATGGTTGTCAGTCTCCAAGAGGAAAGCCCAGGCTTCTGGGCACTGCAATTCAGTCTTTCCTGTTGTACTGCTGTTATCAACAAAACATAAAAATAAAATTAGATCATTTGACCATATGATTAACACATTCCTGTTGGACTCAAGGTGATCTTAATCTTCTAGCTCTTCATAGAACTCCCATATTTCTCACTTCAGAAGATTTTCTTCCTTAACATTAAGGTTTTTACTTTTGATGCTGAAATAACCTCTGAGTGGTTCGCTTACAGGGTTTTAGTGGGCTGTGTTAGGGCAGGAAAGAAAAGATGCATTTGAAGAATCATTGTAGGCACATTGAATAACCAAATTTCTAACATCCAGATGAAGTTTAACCATATAGTCATTAATGCCTATTGCTTGGTTAAACACTTCTTGTGTTTTCTTTTGCCCTATCAGTACACTGCAAGATTGAAAAGGAATTATTTGCAATTACGTAAACAAGTAGGAGCTTCTAGATTTGAAAAACATAATAATCTCATGTTGACTAAGCTTTGCAACTTCCTTGTGGAATTCAGACTGTTGTTTATGGATTTATACTGCATTTTTTAACTTTTTAAAGTTAGCAGGTGTTCTCTGTGTAAGTGTAATGGTAAGCTCACTGCAGCCATAACTGTTATTTCAAGGTGGAGATTTGTAATGAAGAGTTTTGACTTTGAAGAGACTAGAACTTGCATTTACTTCACATCTTCACATTTTAAAGTGGGGTTTTTTTTATGCTTAAGAAATTAATTTGTGTGCATAAATCAAGTTCTGTCTACCTGCCAAGATCCTTGAAGGCCAAGGAGAGGTGAAGATGTACTACATAACTATTTCCATTTTATAACTTGTTTTTTTTTTTTACAGTTGACTAATGGTATCTTCATTGCTGTAACATAAGCTGTTATAAAACTGCTGTAAATTTTACCTCCTACCCTTTCAGCATGTGACAGTGACCACTGGGGACCTCACTGCAGCAGCCGCTGCCAGTGCAAAAATGGAGCCTTGTGCAACCCCATCACTGGAGCCTGCCACTGTGCATCGGGTTTCAAAGGCTGGCGCTGCGAGGAACGCTGTGATCAAGGGACATACGGAAACGATTGCCATCAAAAATGCCAGTGTCAAAACGGAGCCACCTGCGACCACGTGACTGGAGAGTGCAGATGTCCTCCTGGGTACACTGGTGCCTTGTAAGCAGCGAGTGTGTTATTTATGGGGGAGAGACACAAGTTTTAAATAGTGTTAACAATATAAATTAAGTCTAGATTAACTTTTAATACTATGCTGTTGGTCTGGCTGCTGTGTAACGCAGGGAAGCAGGGCTGGTGGCTAAGAAGCAGCTGGGAAAACCATGTTGCAGTGCACATTCAGATGTGTAGCTGAAAGACCTCTTGATCTAGACTGCTAAGGAAAAGCCACAAGAAGAGCTTCTTCATGACCACTATGAAAATGGTTTGGCTACAAATTTGGAAAATAACACTGAAATACGAAGTTATTTGGCTTTATCATTCCAGAACATACTTTGGGCTTTGTCAGTAACAACAAATGTTAGTATAGAAATAAATATTTTAAAGAAGAAATAATTCCTAGATCACCAGGTCTGTTTCCTTGGATTTGTTGCATGGATGCTTTACAATATTCAGTGTTCATCTTTTTATGTTGGACTGCTTTCTGTTTCATACTTTTGGCCATAAAAGTTAATAATAGCATTAAAAATAAAGAGATGGCTGGAGACAGGAGCATGTGCCCAAGTAATGGTTGTCTCTTGTACACCACCACCTCCTCAGCTGCGAGGACCTCTGTCCCCCTGGGAAGCATGGCCCACAGTGCGAGGAGAGGTGCCCGTGCCAGAACGGAGGGGTCTGTCACCACGTCACCGGGGAGTGTGCCTGCCCACCGGGATGGATGGTAAAAACACTTTCTGAAATCAACACAACCCCATGAAACTTCCGTATTTGTAGATTTTGGTCAGCATCAGAAAAGGGTAGCATATGAGAATAGAAAATGCAGTCTGCCGCTAGCCAGGAGTAATGAGAAACTTATTTTGGCATAAGGGACTGGAATAAAATACTTGCAAACCATCTGTTACTGAAAACCCTCCAGTTCTGCGCTGTGTTTTTAACCACGTCAGGTTTTGGGAAGCAAAGACATGAATTGTACTATGACAAGGCAACATCCTTTAGATCTTGTCTGGAAGGTATTAATTTCTAGATATAATTTGGTATTATAGGGAGATGACACCATTATGTATTTTGGCAGTGGGTTTTAAATACAGCTAATGAAAAATGAGATAGCATATAAAACAGCGATTGAAATTTTATACTAGTATGTGTCTTAATCAATAAACTACTGTTTAACCCTTTGATTAATTTTCCATTCCAAGTAGTTACTTAAGCATAACTCGCTGTTAGCTGAAGATGTTTCAGTTCTGTGAAACAGGGTTTTGTCAGTATAACCTTTCTTTCTTTTCATGTAAGGAAGGTTTAAAGTAGCCAGGTATAAATTCTGCAGTATCATATGTTAGCTGAAATACCTACATGTCTTTTGTCTGATGAAATACCTGTAAATATGTTTTTTCTTGAAATGCCTTCTTAAATGTCTTAAGATCTGATGCTCCTCTCTCTACATAGGTGTGATTAATTCCAAGGATGTAAATAGCAGTGCAGAAATTCAAAACCTGTTGAAGGGAAGCAGACATCCTACATGAGCTTTTAAAATATGCTGTTTTCAATGTAATTACAAACAGCTTTTCCTTTCATCAGAAAAAAACAACTTATCATAAAGTAGTATAATTGGGGCATTACAGCAATTACTGATTTCTACACCACTACACATTGGAGGGCATTTCCGGATGTCTTGATATATACTACTCCTGATAAATAAATTGGGAAGAGCTTGACATCAATTAGTCTTAAATATCTAAGTGTTTTCACTGTTGCTCAGAGATAGTGGTTTTCATTAGCTTTGGCTTCCAAAATGGAAATCCTAGAAGATTATTCCTTCAGTGCTGAAATCTACCCTGCCTTTAAAGCTGAAGAAGAGTCTGGCATTTCCAAGATCAGCACTAGATGAGAAACATGAGATCTCCTTGATCTTCCTTCATTACAAACCTTTCTTCTTTGTCCATTCAAGCTGTAATCCCAAATCCAATATTAAGATTTTTTTCTGCGCACACAGGGCATGGTCTGTGGTCAGCCTTGTCCTGAAGGTCGTTTTGGGAAAAACTGTTCCCAGGAGTGCCAGTGCCACAACGGAGGGACCTGTGACCCAGCGACAGGTCAATGCCATTGCAGCCCAGGTTACACAGGGGAACGGTAAGGAAAACTTACTTTTGCTGGGGTGCTGAACCTGCAAGGGGTCTACTACAACAAAGAAAGTTAAGAAGCTGGTAGAATGCATGATGAAAACTTCTGTGATACAATTGAAAGTTGTCATGTCACTTAGCTGTGTCACAAGTTTGAAAGTGCCTTTGCGATTACCCCTTCGTGAGTAACTGCTTGGTTTCAGGATTTTCCTGCTGTGGCCGATGTGCTGGCAGTGTATTGTGGGTCTTCACTTGAGTGGCTGGCAGAATGACGCAGTTTGAGGTATGGTGGAGGAGTAAGGAGCGAAGCTCTTGGTTTTGTGCAGATGTTTGGCAGTCATGGTAGCAAGGAAGGCTCATCCGGTTACTCTTCAAAGTGAGCAAGCTGGAGAGTTGTCTCCTAAGGTATTGAATTCACATGAAGAAGTGGAACTTCTTTATTTTCTGATATGATTGATAAAAATCATCTTTAGTAGATTAGAAAGCTAATACAGCAAGACATCATTTTGAAGGCCATGGAAAGTGATGAAAGAATGTTTTTCAGCATATATTTTAAACAGCACACAACTCATTTGCTGAAGTCAGCAGCAGCTTAATTGCTGGGGTGAGTCCAGGGGATCTCTGCCAACAATAGTAGGTATTATAACCATATGCACTTCCCACGCGAGTGTTCACAGGACATGGGGAGAGCTGTGCCAGGCATAAGGGGAAAAAAAACACTCATAAAGATGAGAAACAGTTAGTCCAGAGCCGTTTGGATGCCAAAATTAAATTTGCATCTGTGAAGTAGCAGTGCAGAAGATAGTAGATGCATTTAAAGAGACACAGGCAAGTCAACAGGGAAATCAAAGGAATACCCATATGAGAGTCTATGCACTGGTTCTAAAAGCAATTACATTTCTGGTCTCAGAAGTTAAATCTGAGTTTAATCTGAAATGCCTTACAGGCTGCAGCATTTTGATCGCTTTTGCAAGTCTGAGCTCCCTCTTCTCCTGCAAAACAGGCTCTATCTGCAATTCTCTTGTTTTTCAAGGTACTCCAAGGGCAGGAATGGGTCAGAAGCAAGGATGTAGACCTGGTTCTTATTTCATGTCAACAGACTGACAAGGGAGTGAAGTGTTACAAGAAGTGTGTGGGCATTTGCTGACCCGGCATGTACATAGCAGCAGCAAAAAAGGACATTTTTTAAAAGTGCTAAGCTATTCTCCACTCTGTGTGTAACTTCAGTAGTATTTGTCTGAGATTTGAGTGTGGTGGTGGCTTCTGGAACTTGCTCATACAACAAGAAAAAGAGGACTCCTAGAGCATGCAGCAGTTTCTAGGTGATCTGAGTTAGCACAAGGGAATCTAGCTTAAACTGCCATTATAATTGTTATTCATAATACTTTTTAATTGATACCTGTCCTCGCCATGAAGTGGAAAAGGGCCTTTCAGAAGCTGATAAAGATGCAATTCAGGAGAAAATTTGCAAGATTAAGTTTTGTCTAATTTGTCTGGAATTCCAGGCTGTCATTTGGTGAAAAATTCATTCCCAGCTTTATTTGTAGAACTTCACCGGGAAAGATTTAAGCAGGGTTATTAGCTGTATTATTATGCTACACCTCTGAAGGAAAGGGGATCTTATTGCTGTCTTCAGTCAAGGCAGGGTTATGAATACCGTGAAAATTCTGGATAACAGTGTCAGATTGAGGCAAATACTGCAGAAGCATGAAATGGACATGTACACCCATTTTACCTCAGTCACAGGGCTCTGATGAATTCTCTTACTTTTTGCACTGCCTGGTATCACATGTCTTTGAAATTCTCCTGTAATAAACCACCAGTTATACAAAAAAAAAAAAAAAAGCCAAGTATATAAGAAAAATTGAAAGAGACCACCAAGGAAATTGTTTTATAGGACTGGGGAAGTGAGCAGGTTATAAGCTGATAAAGTCATTAATAATGTGCTATATTATCAAGTAATATTTTTGTACAATCTGTAACTTGGTAAAACTTACAGGTACCCAAGTTGCAGAAGATTTTATGCACCTGTTGTCACCTGTTGAGTTCACAGCACACCTCAAGACTTCAATGTTAGCATCCTTTGGCCCTAAAGCTTTGAGATTTAGTCTTCTTGTCTTTGTCAACATAATCAGAGTTCATAGGATGCCTATATTGAAAAATACAGGGATTTTCCCTAACACTTAAACTATGAAATGTTATCCTTGGCTCTGAGGTGTGAATCTGTTGAGCTGTCAGGTCTGCTGTCATACATATCATAAAGTATTTTAAGTGCACTTTGTGTTGGAGCCTTCAGTAATGCTGTTGTAGTACTGGCATTCTGAATTTTAACAATTCAGTTACAAAACACAGAGAAGTTAAATCTGAAAACATCAAACTCATATCTCTTTAATACATTGCCAAATGAAATTGCTATACAGAAACTCATTAGTAAATAAATGACTTGCAAGTTTTAGAAGCAGGATGTTGAAAATTGTCTTTTAGTCAGGCTGGACAGCTAAATATACAGCCTGATCTTTAGGTTAAATAATGTCTTTCATATTTAAAACATTAAGGAAATAAGACCATTATCTAAAGTAGCTATCTTCTAAAAGGTCTGCATGAAAGGAAAAGTTGGGTGAAGAAGTCTCTTTATTAGGATGTATTTTTCTTAAGGAGCACCAAAATCATTGCTTCTCTCCCATATGTGTTAAACTCAAGTCTTCACTAACTTTTACTTTCATCCATTAGAAAAGTCAGATGAAGAGGATTGGGTTCCTCAAGATTTTTCTGTGTTGTCCTATGAGTTTCTGAAGGGCAAAACCAACAAAAAAACTCCAAAACCTTAAAATGAAATTCTGAAAATTCTGGAAACAGCACGTGTTTGGAAACAGAATGAGAAAACACTCTCATCAGAGGCTGCTGAGCGTGATTGCCAGGGAGCTTCCTGGCCCGAGTGTCTGCAGGGGTGTGAGTGTCTGCTGGCTGCTCACACAATTGCTTAGTGGAGAATCTAGATCACTTAAAAAAGTTACAGATGGATGCCTTTTGAAACAGGATACTTGAAAATTTATTTCTTCATACTTCAGGTCTGATTTAAGAGGGTTTGGTCTTGTTATGATTCCTGAGTACAAAGTGCAATGGTCTGTGTATGCATGTTGTCTCCTTTGTTGAAGCAGAGGGCTGTGTTTTCCAAAGGAATTTTCAGAGCCAGTGTTTTTAAGCCTGTCTAGCTGAGCAGCAGAGAAATCAGAGGCCAGCACTTTCAAATATGAAGTTTTATAAATTCCTGCTCTACTTACGAGGCATTTTAGACCAGTATAGGAGATTCCGTATAAACAGTATTTCCCTTAAATCTCCAAAAGCTGTAGTTTATGGGAAATAAAACTAATTTTTCTTTGTTTGTTTTTCTCACAGATGCCAAGATGAGTGTCCAGTGGGGACTTACGGGTTGCAGTGTGCTGAGGCCTGCAAGTGTATGAATGGTGGGAAATGTTACCATATTAGTGGTGCCTGTCTCTGTGAACCAGGATTCACTGGAGAGCACTGTGAAACAAGGCTGTGCCCTGAGGGAATTTATGGTCTCAAGTGTGATAAAAAGTGTCCCTGCCACATGCCCAATACCTGGAGGTAGGCCTTACAACCCTTTAGCTTGTTTTCTCTTTCTATATAGAACATAAAAATCTGAATGTAATCTGAAAATAATTTTTTCCTGATTTTTCTAGTACTTTTACGCAAACTGAGGCATGTATTGTAGGAGTGTTTGGTATTCTCTGACCATATCCAGAAAGAAAATACCAACCCAAAAGAGCTTCTGAATTTTGATGGTTGCAACTATATTTAATCTAAATATTCACCACTGTATTTGGTCTCTGATCCATGAAATAAATGTTGAGACAAAGTTTGATCTTTTGTCTATATTTACCACATGAATAAAATTGTTATATTGTTCACTATATAAAGTCAGTATACATCATATGTCCCTCACATATTCTGGTGTACTGCAGATGAGAAATAACTGAGTTGAAATCAATGGATATACAGTCTTACGACATTTTTCTCTCTCTCTCTCTCTGTAGACATATGTAAGAACTGGTGTAGGTGACTGTTTTAATCTAAAATTTCCAAAGTCTTACCAATTGTAAATCTAGGTTTCAAAAATAATTTTTTTGTAATTTAAATTATTTTTCTGTGAAGGAGGTAAACTATGATTCCTGGAAATTGAATGAAAGTAGTTTTCCAGTTGGCTTACCTTTTACCATCTCTCCTTATCCAGACGATAATGTGTCCTGTTTTTTGAGCTTTCTCTGTCCTTGTGGATTTCGCAGTATTTCAGCATATTGTTATGAAAAATCTAAAAACTAGCTATTTGGAGACAAACTTTCAGCTGTGAGGGAGTAATGTCAGATGTCAGTCGAGGCGAGCCAGTATATTTATAGAACAATTCTGGATAGCTTTCTCTTGTTACAAAACACAGTTCCGATGAAATACCTCGGTCATTGTGCATTCACTTACACTTATGTGCATTACTAAGCACAGTGCCTTAGATAAGGTTTGTGAGCATAATCTTAATTTTTGCTGTTGAAAATAGCTATGAAAGAAATTTGCAGAAACTAATGGCTGTCACATAGAGTGTTGCTGTATGTTGTATATCAGATCCACTTTTCCTCATAGATAAAACAAAAGCCTTTAGCCAGAATTTGGCAGTGATGTTAAAGCACGCAAGCACATACATGGAAATACCTATTCCATTAGTCCTCTGTGAAAAATTACTTTGTGGATTGTCTGAATTGTTCAAATGTACCTTTCACTGACAAAACACACGACAGCAAACTGAATTATTTTCCCTGTCCATATGCTTTTACAATTGTGTGCTTGCACTTCTGTTTATCCCATTCACTTGAAATGTCTTTTGAAAAAATACCAAGTTTTTGACATAAAATCAAGCAATTCAGTCTTTGGACAATGCATTCAAGAATAAATGGCACCATGAGGCTGACATATCTAGCTGTCAGATTATGCTAGTAGACCAAATACTGTTGTATTATGAATTATGGTTAGCTGCTTTCTTGAAAATTTGTCTTTGGGCTGTTGTAGCAGCCTTGTTTGACAGGAACGCATTACACTGTATAGTATTTCTGATATTACAGGGATTACTTTTGATTCATGTTCAACACAGCTGTTCCTTCATTTTTACCGCTGGAAGGCAGCTTGTGGTCAAATCAGATCACAAATGTTCGCATGTAAACAGCAACATATGGCTGGTCTTTTTTTGGACATTTTCCCCTCTGCATGGCACATCAAAAGTCACTTAACAGCCCTGTAGGTGAGGGAACATATTTGCAAAGGCATGATGTTTTGTGAGGTAAACAAAGGTTTTCATGACTTCACAGGTGCATTTTTCATATATAGGTTCGTTCCCCCTGGGAAGTGCTTAAGTCCAACAAATAACAGAAATAAAGGGTGCATGACTAATGGCATAGAAGACAAAGGTCCCCGTGGACACTTTAAGCTTTTGAGAAGCCAGTTGTGTCTGGCTGTCTTCATCTCTTACTAAGTATCAATCAGCCAGGAGACAACTTTTTAAGCACATCAGGGAATAGCCTTGCCTACCACAAGTACTGTTTGGGCTGGCTGTAGCTGAAGAATCTTGTTCATAGAACTAACCTATTTAACAGCAATCTAACAACCAATAATCCCAGGGCATGAAAAAGCGGGTTCAATTCCTTTTTCAAATACACACTGTCTGTAGATCTAGGATTCTGTTAGGACTTCTAGAGGCCTTGATATTGTAAAAGCATTTTTCATGTTGGTGTGACCACGAGTTTAGCTATCCTTGAAGAGAAGCTGTTGGTAGGCTTAGAGCCCTAGGTTATTACTTGAGTTCTTAGTATTCATAGATATGGGAATGAACCAAAGGTTACTTGAAAAAAAACACCTAGCACCAAAAAATATTGCTGTAAAATATGTGTCCATGAGTTGCAATATACAAATATGCGTCTAGCCATTTTCTTCAAATACATAAAGATACAAAAACACTTTGATACACCATGGTTCAAAAATGTATACATATTTTTATTACTGTTTTATGATTGAGGAAATTGCATCAAAGCAGCTTTGGCAGTAATTCATAATTTGCCTTTTGGGTAGGCTAAGTGACAGTTGTGTTAGTTGGTGGCAGCTCCTGGGGATGAAAGGGTGCCCGTCCTTGTTCTTAGTTGTATCAGCAGCCTTTATTAAATGCTGTGTAAAGGGTTAGATTTACCTGAGAGACTTTATTCTTTTTGAGGGGTCCAGAGGACAGCAACAGCAGCAGCTCTTGTGTCAAGAGCTTTTCACATATGGTTCTTCTCTATTGCATCTTTTAATAGATAAGAAAGGATTTGACCTAGGGTGCAAATCAGAGACAGACTGTTCTCTGTGACTAGGTGACACCATTGATTTTTTCCTTTTTACTCTATAGTTAAGAAAAAAACTAGAGTGAACACTAGCTGGCTGAGACTTAAGACCACATAAAACATGCTTCCTCAGTGGGGTACAACAGCAGCACTGTGAGCTGCTATGAGCAGACCCATGTATCCCTGCCATTTCCATCCACAGTTCATGAGACTTACAGAAACTTGTCATTCCGAAGGTCTGGTTCACAGGAATGAGTGAAAAAGACCTCAGTCTGCCTTCATCAACATTGTTTTGTACAGCAATATTCTTCTTGCCTAAACCACTCTTAAAATGGGCTTTGTTACACCTGATGATCACGCAAAAATGCAGTAAGGACAGACTGTAGCTGCATATTTATCTAGAAGGTTTAGAAAGGATATTTGTTACACCTGTGTTACAGCATATGCACTGGTTTCAGGTTGATCTCCAGGCTAAATTTGAGATGTCCCTTGTTTGTTTTTTTTTCTTGTAAGCTCTTTCTGGTGATCTTCCACCACTGCTTCACACCTGTAGGTAAGATCAGCTGGGATCATTCTGTATCACCAACTAATTTGGTACAGTTCAGGCTGGGATTATGGTTTGTTCATGACATGCGTTCTAATGGGGTTTCTTTTGCCTCATGCTTTTTCTGAGATACATATATAGGGTTGATTGGAATTTTATGGTGTGATACATGCTTATTTCATATAGTATGGCTGTGGTTTTTTAAAGCAAAGATTAGGGCATCTTGCAATTTTGCATTTTTCTAATGGACTTGTATGTACAAGTAGAAGAGCTTTTCATGGAAATTTTATATTGCATAAGGTGCTGCAGAATTCAGTTGGATATTGTAATACTAAAATACCTATATAAATCATAGGAAAGTCATTAGGTTCATCTAAGTCTTTCAAATATTTAACATCAACTACCCACAAGTATTTTTTGTCTCTGTACTGAGTATGGTTGTATTTCCAGAAAGTGTGAACAAATGACCAGAAATAAAAGCCAGTGTAACTGGCAGTATCTCTCTTTATTTCCCTATCTTAATATATAAACCTTATTGCCAATTAAGCTAACTGCATGAGAACCCATCAAAAAGCTTCAGAAGTGCTCCAGCTTCCTACATCTAATTACAAATTGCGGAATACTAATTTTGGTGTCAATCAATATATGTGCAAGTATGCCTTAGTAACACGCACTGGGGGGCACAGAATATCAATGCCTCTGCTTCATACCCGATGCTTGCTCATGCGTATCATCTCCCCCTCTCCTGAAAGGGGAAAAAACCAACAACACTGGGATTTATGTCTTAAAATGACAGTACTACCAATTTTATAAGTATATTCTAATTCATGTCCTAGTGACTATTCAGTTGTGGATTGAAAAATCTTTTCATATTCCCTGCCCTGTATTGTTCCATTGATAAGACACATGGGAATTGGATTCAAAGTCCCCCTGGGTGCCTACAAGAAATTAATTGGGGACAAATCTGATTATCTTGCTGTATCTTGTGTTTTCATAATTTTGCAGGTATTTTATATGAGAGTAGTTCCATTTCAGCTTGCTTCATGGCAGGTATTCTTATAACTGAACAGATAACCAGGACTGTTGACTATGAACACCATGAGTTTTGAATCATTTCTGCATGTATCATTTAGTTGGAAGGACCCTTCCTCTCACTTTATGTAAACCAGCTTAATGCTGTGAAAGGGATTTTAGTATTTTCAAGACCCTCAAATTCTTAGGATGTCATAGTGTATGCAATAATATATAGAGAGCAGAATGCATAAAGACGTTCCAACCTTTATAATCCAAACTTTCCTTAATCAGCAGTATGTTGTCAGTTGAAATCGGCAATAGGAAACTCTTAGTTTGACAAGAGTAGTCCTCAAGTGTAAGAGCAGTTGCAACTAGTATTGCACTCCCTTGTTATGTTGCAGCTTTTTCAAATTATATCGTTGTTACTTATGTTATAGCACCTAAAAAGTGCAGTAGATATTTTTTTAAACTTCTGAATGGTCAGAAAAATACTCAGTTTCAAAAACACACCCACACAAGAAGTCAGCAAATCTTGTAAAGTCAGGCTTGTGTCATGGATCGTTTAATGCGTCTGGGTGAAGGCACATGTTTTTTCCAGCACACTTAAAGGAAATTCACTTCAATCAGTGGCAGACAAATATCTTTAAACAGTCTTCCCATTGTAAATATATTGGATTTGGATATTAAGGCTTTCCTTTGGTGAGAATTAAGCAAGTGCTTTGTCTGCCAGAGTGCTACAGAGTACCCCATTGTGTCCACTTCTCCAGCACATATATCTTTGCACAGCTGATGATGTCCATTTGTTATGAGGCAACAGCTGTCTGACTGGCTCTTCAATGAAACTGCTGTTCCAGGTAGGGACAGCTGGTCTGCCACCAGGTATGGCCAACACTGAGGAGATACTCTCCAAAAAGGCACTGCCCTGGTGGTATATCTGACTTCTGCCCAATGCAAATATTTTTGTATAATTCCCAGAAAAATTCCAGTTGTCCTCTTTTCAACCAACAATTTAAAGGACATGCTTGCTACTCATTGGGTGCTGTGATATTATGTGCTGGACGCCACGCTATTTTACCAGGGCATTGTATTTCTCAAACAGTATGCTGCTGAATTTGGATAGTGATAGGAAAGTGATCCTGTTATACTTGGAGTAGAAACCTAGGAATAAATTTTGGGGAATTTAATGGTTTCATCAGCTTACTATTTGTAACCATGGATATCTATTTTATAGTAAAACCTGTGTTTCAGATAGGTTTCTTTTCAACTAGCTATAGAAAAATGATACCTCTTCTTTTCTTTCCATGTCCTCACAAGATGCCGCCTATATGTTGCATGTTGTTACATTTCTTATCTTGATTGGCATGCATTTGTGTATACATACACAGAATCCTTTGCTTTGTGGTTTGGGGAGTAAAACCATCTCTATGCATAGCATGCAAGATCTTTTATGCAGCCTGTTATCTATAACAACATTTTGTTCTCTGGAAAAAAAAATATTGATATCACATTTAGTCCTGAATTATTTCTCCTTTCATCTCCTCCTGGCAGCTGTCACCCTATGTCTGGGGAATGCTCCTGCAAGCCTGGCTGGTCTGGACTCTACTGCAATGAGACGTGTTCCCCAGGATTCTACGGCGAGTCGTGTCAGCAGATCTGCAGCTGCCAAAATGGTGCTGACTGTGATAGTGTGACTGGAAAATGCACCTGTGCCCCTGGATTTAAGGTAAATAAGTCTCACTTTCACAGTCCATTTTTGACTCCACTGCCTTTAGTTAAGTGCCAGACTCTTCAGGATGCCAGTGTCCTTTCTCCACCACTGTAAAAGAAGGGTATGGATATGTAACTACCACTAGGTGTGTCAGAAGACCCTGAAAAGGCAAAATTTCTGATTGGTTCTCAGTACTGAAAATAAACCATTTTCAGAAAGAAAAGTTAGTTGCTTTATAAGACAGTGATAAGAATAAGGGTGTGCTGTTGAGGTATTAAATAAAGGGAGGAATTACAGGTCTCAGTAATTATCTCATTGCACCAACTCCTCATACTCCATCCAGAGAAACTTGAGAAAAAGACATTTGTTTTTATAGTTCAGGACAGATTATTCTGCAGCTTTTACACGTGTCTGCCGTTACCTGTACATTGGCTGCTAATCTAACATAGAAAACATTTTACAGTATGACTGTTCTTTTAGGAACAGTAACTGTGAAAACTTCAGCCAAAGTAATTCTTAAAAATATTGTACATATCCACATAATTTTTCATTGAACAGCTGTCTTCCTGTTTTGGTTTCGTAAAGAGCTTCCTTATTACTGAAAATACTGTCCATTGACCTAACCGAGTGCTGTTAGCTATGTGACCTGAGCTCTTGCAAAAACTAATAGAAAACCATTGCTTACTGGAAGTTTAAAAAGCCTGAAGGACTCCCTCTCCCTTAACTTCAGGATAACTTAGTGACACCCTAGAAGGGTCATGGGCTGTATACTTTCTGGCTTTTATAACACTTGAGTCAGTCTAGGTCCTCTGTTAGTTGTATTGTCCGAACTTTCTCAGATAGTTTTTTTGCTATATTTTTTATATAATTCAGGGTGCTGCTTGTGGTACTCCTTGTATTCCGGGAACATACGGAGTAAACTGTTCATCTGTGTGCAACTGCAAAAATGAAGCAATCTGTTCGCCAGTAGATGGTTCTTGTGCCTGCAAAGCAGGTAAGTGTCTCTTCAGATTAAATTTCCTTTTATGAAAGAAACTTAATGAAGATCAGACCATCCTGAAGGCCATATCACTACATACTTTATGCTTCTTCTGCTCTGGGAGGCGAAAACTGGGAAAACCTAGAGAAGAGTGCATGTACCTCGTGTTCATGTTTTCTCAAAGCAGTTCTCAGTGGGCTGAATACTGTGGCTGGGTGAATGACTGGTGTTTACACTGAGATGGGCCACTGCTTGTCTCTTGTGGCAGTGCTGTGGTGTGCTAGAAGGGCTACTTGTATGGCATTTATCTGACATTAGCCTTCCTAGTCAAAATACATAGCCCTGTTTGCCCTTAGTCTGGGTGAGCACAACCTCTGGCCGCCACGCTCACCCCTCTCAGCATCATAGAGGCACAGACATTTTCCTGCCAGTTTAGCACTGATACTGATATCTACTATTTCTATACAAATACTCTTTTCCTCAGCAGTTCTCTGACAAAACTTTGCCTGTGCCCTCTACTGTTCCCTGTTCCCATGAGAAACTTTCCCAGTATTAGTGTGAGTGGACTCACACTCCTCGACTTCTGTGCCTGGCTCTCTCCTCCCAACAGTAATTTTGATGGTCAGTGTACCTCCACCAGAAACTGGATGTGCCTGCCCACCTCTGCATCTACCAGAAGCACATGCCTTTGGCTGGAACAAGGATATCTCAGACATCCTCTAGCACTGGTTTTGCAGAGATCTTTCCCCATATAAAGGTCTACACATCCACATGGTGTTCCTGTTCAACTGAAAATGTGCTGCTAAACTCCACTGAAAGATTTTCTCTTGCACATGCACCTGTTCACTTTTTCACTTATGCTGTGAGGGATTTAAAGTCCAGCGTCCCTCAGCCATGATGCTGGATTGCTGAGAAGAGAGGGGCAGGCTGTCGAATGCTGCCAAGCAAATCTCATGCCCAGCCTGCGTTGTAGCTGCCCCTGTCTAAAAATGTTTTTCTAAAAATACACAAAGGTTGAGAGTGAGGGAGAAGCGTTAGGGTTACCTAGACAAATAGCCACTAAATTTGTTTGGGACTGACAAAATTAAATCAGTTGTGTGGCAGATGTGGAGAGTTTCCACCTTCTACTCCTGCCAGAGTCAGTGGAGCTGATTTAACTGTTGAAGTAGCTAAGTACCTACTGCTAAGTAGCTACTGCTACGTAGCTAGGTTGTGAGGAGGAAAAGTATTGATTGCACCAGGCATAATCCTGTCTTCTTGTGCATGATGCAGTTTTAGTCATAATGTGATGAAAAGGGACAACAAATGGTGAAATTAAACTAAAGCCAGATACTTACCATGTAAATAAAGGAAATTTTTAAATCCTGGAAAGACACTTGAGAGAAATCATCTCAGTTTTCTAGCTAGTATAGTATAACATTTTTTCCTGAAATGATCCCTAAATTCAAAGCTACCGATCCAGGGCACGAGGCAGGTTCATTTCAACACGTGTGTTTTGCATAGTCTATTGATTATGCTCAGTGCAGAATTATTTTTCCCTTCACTTACTGTAAACAAGGTACAAAATTAGCAACTTGGCTTGTGTCATTGCTGATGGTAATGACTGGCTCATGCCGTTTCTCTCGTATCCAGCAGATGATCAACATTTTTAAATTTACATTTACATTTTTGTCTATCCAGTGCACAGTCTGGAAATCATTGCTATCAGGCATAATCGGTGGTAAATGCTGCATTTTAGAACCATTTTCCATTACATTCTTTCTTGTGTTTGGTGAGAAGTACAGAGAGAATCTGAAAGGTCTTTTATGTATCCTCAGAGAAATCCCACTTACACACTATTTTTATGTTTTTTCTTTTTTTGTGTCTTCTGCTAAAACCATGTTGCAGAACTCTCTGTATTGAGCACTGGTGGAAGAATTATGAAAGCAGCAGCTTAATGCTAGGGAAAATATCCCTAGCTTTCAGTGTAGTTTAGTTCTTCTCAGTGAAATTTCAAGGTGTCTCTATTTTCATTTCAAACCTCCCATCAATTGCTTTTGTATGTTGGCATGCATCTGCAACTGTGTGCTGTGCACAGATGTTACAAGGTGCCCTTGAGCATCTCTCGTCAAACCTGGAGAAGTCCTCAGCTGAAACTGCTGATACTAGCCTAGTTAATGTTACCCCAGTATTGTGCATCTCTGAGGTGCCTAATGAATAGTAGGCAGAGGGAAACGTCCTCAGAAAGAAATGGGGGGAAACGTGATTAATTTGTCATTTTAATTCTTACTTTTGGCAGGTTGGCATGGTGTAGATTGCTCAATAAATTGCCCCAGCGGTACTTGGGGACTTGGCTGTAACTTAACTTGCCAGTGTCTTAATGGAGGGGCTTGCAATGCTCTGGATGGAACCTGTACCTGTGCCCCAGGCTGGAGAGGAGAAAAATGCGAACTCCCTTGCCAGGTAGTTTAATAATTTCATTGACTTGTGCACTGTAGGATAATACTGAGCAGGGGGATGCTCCTTTCATTCTTCTGACTTCCTGGGGGAAAGTCCCTAAGGGGCACTGCACCTGATAGCCCATATATGACTGGGTTCAAGATCAAGGACATGCACCAACAATTCTTCTGGAAAAACTTTGCTGTACAGCACACAAAAAGTAACCACAGAAAATGAAGATGCACAGATGAACGCTTTTCCTACTCTCACAGTCTAAAGCTGGACCTCAAAGTTTGCACCATCTTCTTTAAAATTTGTTGGAAAACACAGAACCAAATTTTCCCCTGTCTGCCAGCCTCAAATGCTATCCAAACTGCTTCTGTTAAACCACTTTAAGTAAAAATTATGAGATAAAAAGTGTACAAATAATACATGCCACATCAAACAACATGATTTTAATTAAATTATATTATATCTATGATACAGTGTGAATGAAGAACTTTCATGCCTTCTCAGTCAGACGTGAGAAGGCACTCTTACTATTCAGCCCTGTGACCAGTCTTTGCTTTTCTACTGGGACTTCGACTTTCACTATGTCCCAGACTTTGAGAACCACAAAATTAGAAGTAATTGTGTTGACAAAGGCATGCTTCTCATCAGTTCTGTTCCACCTTGTAATCTGTGGTTTAAGGAATCCATAAAACGATATAATTTAAAAAAATTTAAAATGGTAACATTCAAAATTGATTTCTTTTATTATGTAACTGTTTGGTTTCAATTATACTTCATACACAAAAAATGAAATATTTTATGAAAAATAGTTTTCCATCTTTTCCAATGATGGACTTCAGTTTTCCAATAAATTTTTGACAAACTTCATTTTTTAAATAAACTTCTTTCTTCTTTCCTTTTCCACTTCACTGTCTTTTCTTCACTTTCGGAATACTATCTGCATAGCAGGTTGTTGGTTTAATATAATTGTAAAGGAAACACCTGAACTGAACATAAACCATGCAAATTCCCCTTCCATATCACACTCAAGCTTCTGTCAGTTGGGATTGGAGCAATAACATGGTAAGAGTAGCTGAACTTCAACATAAAATTGCAAGTGACACATTTGTCTTGAATGAAAATTTGTTCTGTTGAACTGCTCTCAGAATGCTCTGAAACCCATTTTTTGGGGTGGCTTTTGGTTTTAAGTTGAGACATGCACTGATACAGTGAGTAAAGTTGCAAACAGATTATAAAATATTCTGGAAAGCTGATTAGAGTACCATCTGTGCACATTTACACAGTGTTTCCAACAATGCATCTTCATCAGAAGACTAATACTTCTTTTTCTAAAGCAGCTTTGTTTATCTTAATGTCTGATTCTGAAGGATGAGGAGATCTCCCAAGCTACATTAGCTCTTCCAAAACTGACTTATTAAAAAAGATAGGTATTGTTTCATGGCATTTGCTTCACTGTTCCAAATGTAGCCAAATAATGCTTAAAAGCATTTCTGTATCAGGTAGTTTAGCATGCCCATGCTCATTGTCTTGTTTCTGTCTCTCTCTGTGTCAAATGATGCCCATAAGCTTTTATATATTTCAAGTGCATATTCTGCCTCAAAATTCCACAGCAGAAGAATAAACAGAAAACTAAATCAAATGTGTCCAGTGTTTGAATTTTTTTCTTGTTTGAGCAGAGTTTATTAAATCAATGTATTTCAGTTTGTTTCAATAACTTTAGAAAATTAATAACAATGCCCAAATTGTTACTCAAGATTTGGCTGGAGTTTGGACTTCAGTCCAAATGCATGGCAGACTAAAAATACCACTTTTCAACAATGTATTTAAGTATTTTCTTTCTTTCTGAATCTGATTATATGCAAAGGAAACGCATAATCTTTTCTTCTTCTCTATATAAAAATGTATTGTTTAGGTGAGCAAAAGGCTCCTTACACCCATGCAGTGTAAGATTTTGTTCTACTGTAGACTTGAAAAACTAGGAACTGAATAGCTAAATCCTGTGGAACTCAGTAGAAATGAACGTGTGAACATCAACAAATGGCAGATGAATTTTCATATAGGTTTTATCCTGTTTTTCAATGTGACTGAGACCAATTTTTAGCCTCAACTTTGAATTATTTGGTTTTAAACCTGACATCTTTTTTTTGCTTTTTTGCCTTTGCTTTGGGTAGCTCCAGAAATATTACCTTAAATTATACTGGCTTTTTGCCATGTTTTTTAATTTGATTTTGACACTTTTTCTGTAGTATTGTTTTACTGTTGTACTTTGCCTTGTTTTGAGAATGCGACGGTAAAGATTTTGCTCCTCTCAGTTTCAGTTTTTAATGTCGCATGTGCTGTAATGCAGAGGAAATTATTTTTAATCAAAAGAAAGATAAAATTTGCATTGTTTATGCAGTAAACTTCACACTGAAAATACATGTTAACCTAATGTTCTACTATTTTTTAGAAATTGTTGCTTTATGTGGTATCTTTTTTGTCCAATACATAGAGAACTCAAGGTTGGAGGCAGAAAGGAGACAATTGCTTTCCTATCAAGGGACCCCCAGGTGCTGGAGCAGGAACTCGTCTTTAAGGGAAATCGGAGGGACAGTACAAGAAAGCTTTAATTGCAGCCTCTTAGTGTAGGTTACTGTGTTTTGAATCACTGTCACCAGGTCTATTTGTCTGGGATATTTCAAGAGAATGTAATTACTTCTTTTTCATTCTTTCATTTAAGAAAAGATAATGTAGGATGCTAAAATGTTCTAAAAGCCAGAACCGTTTTATATTAAGAAAGCAGATTACTGATTCAGGAGAGATCTGTGGTTGCTTTTTGAGGCAGACTAACCGGAACTTGTTCTTCTCCAACTCCCAGTGGTCGTCATCTCTGGTTTGTGTTTGTTTTTTTTTATTGCCACAGGATGGGACATATGGTCTGGATTGTGCTGAACGCTGTGACTGCAGCCATGCAGATGGTTGTCATCCCACCACAGGTTACTGTCGCTGTCTACCAGGATGGTCAGGTACAAAAGAGACCATCGTGAAGGGCAGTTAAGAGTTTCCGCTGGGGTGGGGGCTCCTACTTTGCTTTTAGACTCCTGCTTTGCTTTGGAAGTCCAAGCCCATTTCTTATTTGTGCAATTTGTCTGTATGTTAAGCTGCTGCCAAGTTCTTTGAGAAGGCCTGTACCACCACTGGGTTTCCCTGTGGTCACCCTTTTCAGTGTGAAAGAAAGAGGCTTCCAGAGCCAGCACTCACCTGAGCCAGGACTTTGTTGGTTTTATTCTATTTCCACAAGCTGTAGTGTGATTTACCGTCAGCCACCCAGATACTTCTGGGAAATGACTACCACAAGAGTGCAAAAGTAATAAAAATTATTTAAGTGAATTAAGAAAAAATACTATTAGCATTACACCATCTATTACTATTTTGTGAAACACTGCTTTGTGTCTGTTTTGCTATGATGTTAATGGCCTTTGAATGACTGTTCTTGCTTTCAGGTAGTTTCAGGTGATTTTGCATGTGTTTGGACACACTCTCAGACTTATACTTGCATCTGCTCAAAAGATGTTTTCTTAAATTTGTAAATGTGTTAAGCAAAGAATATCCACATTAAAAACACATGAACAGTTGCTGATGTTGAGCAACCATGGTGCAGGCAGTTGGAGCTGTTCACAAGTTCCAGATGTAATGGTCAAAACACATTTAAAGAGTTTTCTGAAATCGAGACAAATCATCAGAGGCCAAAAGTATGTTCATGAATGAAGCCAGATTAAAATAGGTGGTTTGAAAGGCTGTACTAAAAATCTAGCAACTTTTTATAACAGGTTGTAAAAATTACCTAGCCAGTGTGATATAACTAACCTGGGATGTGACAAAGGCTTCAAGCACAGCGTAAATCTTGACTTGGGTATTGAAAAGGAGACAGTATTTTTGCCTCTAGTGAAATCTTACTTCATCTTCATATTATGAAAGGAAAAAGATTTCACTAGAGACTTCATGCATGGTTATGGATAAAATTGAGTATCTGTCCCTGGATGATGTCATCACAACAGTGTGTGTAGCAGACTAGTTTCAACATGCTGGTGATGTCTAGACACACAGTATGACACAAATGGCATAGTTTGCTTTATACTCAGTGTCTGGAAAAATCCTCCTCCCACACTTCACATGTCATAGCAATACCCATGAGGAATCTCGTCTTTGTGTAGATACTTATATTTAGAATGATTTAAAAAAGGAGAGAATACTTTAGAAAGAGGTTCTCAAATAGCTGTACTGTAATGTTATATTGCAGAGGTAGCATTAGATTGTAGGATTAAGAAGGGAAGTTGTATACATATTTGTATGCATAATATGTGGAGAAGCAGATGGAGGATTTGTGGAAATACAGGAAGGTATTAAAATGCAACAAATTATGTTAGAATAGATTAGATTTTTTTTCTGTTAGATCTGTTAAAGTAACCATCAGATTTACTAGTTTTTGGTGTTAGCATTACCTACCAAAAAACCCCCAAACCATAGAGAGGGAGAAGCTGATTTTGGATTGTTATAATGCTTATCTAAACCAAATGAAGGATTTAGTTGTATAAAAACCATGGGGAGAGTAGTGTTAAAAAATAAATGAATTTGAAAAAGCTTAAAAGTGTGAAGTTGTTCACGAAGTGAACTTCCCCAAATGTTTTGATGCCACCAAAATTATACAAAGTTACTGAAAATGTATTTTAAATGTAGTATTTTTCTCAGCCCTGTAAAGAGAGCAGTTGTCTACAGTATTGTGAGGGCATTTCATCGGAGGGAATAGTTCATATAACTTTGTAGAAATAAATGAAGGGTTGAATATTTTTCCCTTGCTGGATGACACAGTTGTGCCGTAATGCTGGGGAACAGGAAAGCCACTGCATGTGGAGGGAGGTCAGTGGTCTGGCACAGTGCATGCTCCCTTGGCTAGGGAGGGAGCTGCAAGCTGCTGAAACAGGCACAAGTGCTATTGTCAGGTACCAAAAAGCAGCCTAGCTAACATGCTTTACTTCAGTCTCAAGATACAGCTGCAGATGAGCATTGGGTTAACAACAAGATGCTATATGGTTTAGTTTTTTTAAGTGTTTCTTTCTTCATTTTTGAACATGCGCAATGTATTATCTTTTACTTCTTAAGGTCCTACTTATGAACAGAAGTGTAATCTCAGTTAGTGACTATTGTATTGTCAGGAGCTGTTATAAAGCTCAATAAATAATTAAAATTAGTTTTAATTAGGTTCTGTTTTAGTCTAGGGTTTCTGTTCTTAATTTATATTCTCTTGCCTAGGATGATACTTAGATTTTTCATGCTAAACAAAAGTGACTTTGTTTATAAGGACTCCTGTTAGAAATCCAACCATATCTGTAGTTTACACCAAGTGCTCCCTATGCAGAGGCTTAATTCTGCTTAGAAAAGCAAGAGTTAAGGGTGATGTTTTTTTCCTGGCAGTCTGGCCATTCCATCACGTTCCAGGAGCCACATGACAGAATGGCACAAACAAGAAACATCCACCCACGCGGAGGATGATGTCTGCTCCAAACGCTCTCATCCCTTGACATTTTCACTGTATCTTATAAATAACTTTTTCTTTTATTTGGAGGAAACGCAATAGCTAGACAGTGGAAACACATAAGAACCATTAAATAGAAAACAGAAGAAAGTTGCAGAAAATGTACTGCACCAATAGGTAATGGTAATTAGTTTTAATAACTTCTACCAAAACTTCTATGTTAGCTTCCATGAAAGAGCCACCTCTAATGCTTCTCTCAGTGACCACAATCTAGCAAGCACCACGGTAACCATTAATTTTATCCCTTAATCTTATCTGTTCTGCAAGCAGCTGTCAAAATACAATTTTTCCAAATTGCATAAAAGATCAGAGAATTCATATTCTTGCAAACTGAGGTTTTGCATTAAAGCATTGTAAAAAGGGCATAGGTTTTTCTCCAGACAGTTTGTTTATTACTGTATTACATTAATGTGGGTGTTACTGGAAACACATTACAGTTGTACTTCCTTGGGTGCAGTTCTGCTGGACTTTGCTGTTTATGAAGAAATGTCATGTCATACTGATACAACAGCTGTTATTTTTAAAATCAATTTAAAGGTTATGTGGTGCCAGCGATTACGAAATACCACTAGTCTGCTATCTGTACCAAAACAATAGCACTGGCTTATGGAAAAGACAGATGCAGTAATATCAGCCTACATTTTACCAGCGTGCATAGTATTCATCCATATGCTACAGGAGATAGTGTGTTGGTGACTTTTTGCTGTGCTGGACACCTGCTAACGCTAGTCAGATTGCCCATTACCAGATGTGTTGTTTCTGTGAAGAAGTGCTGTGTCTTTCCATGTGCTCCCGACATTACTTCTAAGAGGCACATTTGTTGCTGGATTACAACAGGGAGGACTGTCATCTGACACCCACCCCACTGATGCACATAACTAGGTTCCCTGGCAAGCACGAACTAGAACTCTACTTTGTTCCTTAGCTTTTAATGTAGATGCATTCTCCCCCCTCCTATACAGAAGGGGGAAAAAAAGCATAAAAAACATCATGGGTCTCCCTCACCTTATGACTGAGAAATGACCTGTTGCTGGAAAGGTGTGCATGGTGCTGACACCCTGGTGCATGCAAGCCAAGAACCTCATGCAAGAACATGGGTTTCCTTCCACCTTGTCCAGTTTCCCCATAGCTCCTGAAGCATGAGGTCCCGGTATGATGAATATTCAGTGTGACACAATATGAAATTGCATGTGGACACTGTGTCATTATAAATGGCACATTTACTTTCCAAACCTGGGGAGGCAGAATTCTTCAATAAGAGGTTTGGCCTAACCTATACCTGGACTTCCTTGTGTCTGTATCTCTATTGCCTGTGTGTTGTGTCTTTCTGTGGAAGAAATACCACTCTTTTAGAAGAAGAACTTTAAATCAGTAGGTTAAGTAAGTTTCTTTTCTACCTATCAAGAAGGTAAGAAAAGAGAAGTGTCATTTTGTTGTGGCAACCTAAAATGTGGTAGATGAAAATAAGAGCACCATTGGAGTGGATGACAGTATGTAATGACAGTATGACTTTCAGAAAGGTACCAGGAATATATCAGAAGTGGTTCTTTAGTGGTTCACTAAAATTTGCAAATATTGCTCCTTGCCTTCAAACTCTGATACAGCACTGTTTTTGTTGACAAGCTTTTGTAGATGGCTTCCTACCAAAACTCATGGGCATACACTCTCCTGCTGCTGCAGTGAAGAAGCAGCAGTCTGAACTTCTAGAAAAAAATCTTTAATCCTTTCTTTACCTCCTTAATTTGAGACACTTTTATTTAGCCTTCTGGCTGTCTTCAGCTAGAGAGCAAAGTACTTCTCTTCCCTTCAAGGCAATGAGGGCACTTCTGAATAGTGCCTATGAAGTTTTTCATCGCTTCCCTCTGTTGCTTCTCCCCTTTCTTTGGGCTCCTCATCCATCATTTGGCGGAGAAGTAGGAAAGTAATTCTCACTGTCATAAGTCTCAGCTTCCTTGAACAGAAGTGATCTATGATTTGTTTCTCTTAAATATGAAGGCTGAGATCTTGGACCATAATGGAAATGTATCATTTGATGATACAAATGACACCAAGATTTCTCCAAGTTTTGAGGGCTTGATCCTTCTCTTGTTTAGGCTGTTGTATATCCAGTTTAGGTCTGTTATGTGGGAAGCACACCAATACACAAATAGGTTTTAATTCTGAGAGACTATACCAGAAAGTTCCATGTGTTGTGAAGATAAATTGTATAGCAAATACCCATTCTTCATGACAAAAAAAAAAAAATTTTAAAAGTTTTGATATTTTTTTATCACACTAATGGAAACATAATAAGCTGGAAAATAGCACTTAGTCCAATAATAAATTTACCTGGGAAGATCATAAGAAATAATTGGTACATTTTTTCCCCTTTGAGTGCTAAAACAGATTAGCTCTCCATTGATCTGACTTGGATGGATCATTGACTCTCAACTTAAAAATATAGCATAGGGAGTATGTAAACACTCTGCTAGCATGGGCAGAAACACTGGTATCTGTAAAGAATTATTTACTTCATTCATGCAATTACGAATGCTGGACGAATGCTGATTTAGATGTGAGGCCCCCAGCATAAAGCACTGGGCATTAAATGCATGAGCATTTCTTCAGAGCAGCTTAGCTGAAGTTTATCATGACCATTCAGCCATTGCCTAGCAACTTGTGCAGGCGATCAAAGAGCTCTTTGTCCATGGCTCTGGCAAAAACATTTCCTCACACATATCCTTATCAGTATCAAAATCAACATGAAAACGTATCAAAACCAATGTTACTGCATAAGGGACTAATAATCGCTTGAAATTGTGGCAATCATAAGCCATTATAGTGTTGACACCATTGTTGTAACAGATGAGTGTAATCTTGCTTAGTAAGTTCTATTAAAAATGTTGCTTTTTCCTCACTAATTCCTAGCTTTTCTATAAAAGCAGAGTTTTCTTTGCTAAAATTTCATATAAAGCATCAGTCTGGAAAATTCTTTTTCTATTTTTTAATCCTCTTAATATTTCTAATCTATTCTATCTCAAAAATACACATATTCTATGTTTACAACTGTAAGATGTGAAACTCAGTTTCTCATTTTCAAGTGCCCTGTGAACTTGTTTAGATAACAGTGAGTGAGATTTAAAACTGTTTTTACAAGTAGAGATGCAGAAATCACTAAATGAATTTGTATTTCTGCTTTGCTGCATCCATTCTTGACACTCTTACACAGCAGTGAAATTGATTTTGATTATGATCAATAGTGAATGTAATAAAATTCCTTTTATGGTGAAACAGAAATAATACTCAGCACTCTCAGTGTGTTATATTGTCATAATTATTATTCAGTGATATTTAGGATGCACTTTGCTAACTTTCTTCACCTGACTACCTCCTTATAAAGAGTGAAAGTGGGAAAGAAAATGTAATTCTTTTAGTTTCCCTAATGGATAATTTTCCCTGATGTGTAGTGGAGGAACTTTATCCTTTTTCATTTTTAATGGTAGTTGTTGGCTCTTTTAAGTATCGTGGCTCTATGCAGCATGGGCCTCATTGTCCTTTCTATCCCAGTGTGCCCAGTATCACCCTTTGACACCATGCTGTCATAAAGCATCCTCTGTGCACAGATCAAGACAATATAATTGAGCCTGGTGTTATTGTATGTCACTGGTCTACATAATCTCAGATAATGCACTTTGGTAACTCTTGGCAACCGCTGACTTGTTAATAGTGACCATTGTATACCGAACACCACTGAAACCCATTAAGACTCTGTGAAAAATGCCTTTTCTCTATCAGGGTTCACTGAGTGAAGCTATGTGTGATATGACAGATAACACTCACGTGAACAAAATGCCAGGCTCAATTCTTAAATCCTCTGCCTGTGTCTGCTTGTGCTTTCACAGACTTACAAACCTAAGTTCTCACATCTGGGAACCTCAAGCAGAGCAGTCTTACACATCTGAAATAAGTGATCTTGTTTCTAAAAAAAATGCTGTGATCTCATGTGCATCAGCATCTCTCAAAATCAAACTAGTGTCTTTTATGTGTTTATCCACAAATAGGGAGTTAACGAAAAAGTTGACCCAGGCTACTGAGAAGCAAGTCTACACTGCCTCTCAGTGTAGATGAAGATAGGAGAATTACATCGCCTATGCAGGCAAAAATTAGAAAGTAATGATACAAGAAACTTTTCATTTTTTTCACAATAAATTTGTTTTAGGTCAGTATTAACCAATGATCATTGTACAGTTAGGGCTTTTAGGGGCCCCGTGTACTGTCTGCTGCTGGTTAGATCTGGATTCTAAAAGACAAGTGTTTTCTCTCTTGCTGGTGTTTGGTGGTGCAATCTGTTGAACCACATATTTGATTATTCAACCTGTTGATTGTCTTGCAGAGAAACAAACAATTTGATAGTCTGGAGTTTCACCTTTCCTCTAACTAGAGAGTTAATCTTTGGATATAGGCAGCTTTACAATGCACATGCTGTGGGGGTTGAGGAATCACCTCGGAGTCTGCTCTATCAGTAAAAAGTGTAATTATTTTTCAGTATTGTTATGAGCAGTAGGTTTTGCTCTTCAAAGTGGGAAAGGTTTTTTCTTGTCACATATGAAACTCTTTTGCTTTTTTAGGACTCTGGCAGCCAGTGAACCCGTGACATATTTTGCTGGAAATACTTACAAAGCAAGACATTCTTGTGGTTGGATTCAATCCACTTTTCCCTTAGCGAAGGGCTTCATTCAGTAGAGGCACTACAATAATACTTAATTGTTAATGCAAAGTACTGTAGACACAATACAGTCTGAGTTCCACAGTGGTGCCTGCTGGCATTTAAACGTGCAGTATACTTTTTGAGAGCAGATAGTGGAAAAAACAAAACAGAAATGTTATATTTAATGTTGCTACATTGCAAAGAAAAAAAGCATCCTGTGATTGAATGATGGTTTGTGTTACGATTTATGTATAGGGGTTCAGGTTGTGGCCATTTTATAATCAAGTTTATGCCAAAAATGGTTAGACAAAGCACTGACTGACCGGCATCCTTAACAGTGTTGCAGCTAAGCATTTTGGAATGCTCACATGGTGTGTTTGGAAACCCTTTGTGTGTGCTACATTTTTCCATTTGGTATGAGGCTTAGCAGCAATCAGCTCACCACTAATTAGAAGTCATTCTGTGTCCTGCACCCCATTATGACACAAAGTTATGTCAGACCTTATGGATTTTTACGTTCAGAAGGAAAAGTTTCTGCAATACCTTTTGTCATGCATTTTCCTAGCATAAAATTTGAAAATAAGATGTTGCTGTTTGAAAAACCCATTATGGAGAAAGCAAAAGCCACTGTTTTGCTGCATTTCAGTTACTTTCTACTTTCGATTCTCTTTATTGATACAAGCGGTGAAAGTGAGAGGAATAAAATACCTTTTAAAATTTTTATATGTATAAAGGTCTTGGAAAATTATGGACTCTTTGTACTCTTCAGAGTTTTACATTCATCTTTGTAGATCTTAAAGTATTGGTGGGCAGGAAGCCTGGAAGTAGCATCCCATGGAGCTCTTATGTTCCAAGTAAATCAGAAGAAGTGCTTTCCTATTACAGAACTTAGGATCAGCCCTTATGTACATCTTGTCAAAACTGGAATATGAAAGAAATTCACTGTTCTGGGGGAAGGCAGGAACAGAAATGCAAGTTTACCATTATCTTGTTCTATTTTCCTGATGTTAAGTGATATTTTCATAAACAGGGTTTGTGAGCTGTGTTTTTAAAATGAGTCCTCTGAGAAGAAAAGGTTTAAACTAACTATGCGTAAGAGTTCTTTACAAAGACTGACAGTTTCGTTTATTTATGGTTGCAGGCATTCACTGTGACAGTGTGTGTGCTGAGGGACAGTGGGGTCCAAATTGTTCGTTGTCTTGTTACTGCAAAAATGGAGCATCCTGCTCTCCAGATGATGGGATCTGTGAGTGTGCACCAGGATACAGAGGCACCACTTGTCAGAGAAGTAAGGACAAAATAAAAGTTTTAAAATCTCTGTTTCTCCCTCCTTTCCTTGGAATACATATGAAATAATACCATAATGCTTTGTTAATTCTGGTATGAAGTACTATGAAACACTCCTTTGATTGGACATTTTGTCAAAATGTATGAATATACAGAAATTAGTGTTATCTGAAATTAACAAATGTTTCCAACTAGTAGTGATGTTATTACTTTTATTCATTGTTGGTGCTGTCACATCATTATGCACATGACTTTCTAAGAAACAAATTTAGTAGGGGATTCCATTCTCAAGGCAAGCATTTCCAAATGTGATTGATAAATACTGATTTTGTAATACATACTTTGGTAGGAAATTAAAACATGCATGAATTTCAGAAGCTAGAAACCTTAGCTTCCCATTGAGTCTGGTAGGAATCATTGACTTAATTATTGCTTTTTTTAACATACTTTGAAGCAGCAAATGGCCAGAGGTATCAGGCCTCACAGTAAAGTAGAGGATGTCATAGATACTCATAATTGCATTTGAATAATTTGTCTCTGTAAAATTCAAATGTTACAAGAAGAGATACAGATCATAGAATCACAGAATGGTTTGGATTGGAAGGGAGCTTAAAGCTCATGTAGTTCCAACCCCCCTGCAATAGGGAGAGACACCTTCCATTAGACCAGGTTGCTCGAAGCCCCATCCAACCTGGCCTTCAACACTGCCAGCAAGGGGGCAGCCACAGCTTCTCTGGGCAACCTGTGCCAGTGTCTCAACCACCCTCACAGGAAAGAATTTATTCCTAATAGCCAATCTCAATCTGCCCTCTTTCAGTTTGAACCCATTCCCCCTCATTTTATCACTACATGCCCCTGTAGAAAGTCCCTCTCCAGCTTTCCTGTAGCCCCTTCAGGTATTGGAAGGCTGCTATAATGTATGAACTGAGGTAAATCATATCAGAAACAGGGAGGCAAAAATAAGATTATGTGCAAAATATCTACCCTCCCAAGAAGATCTGTCAGTTTGCCAGTAGTCTAGCTGTCTTCAGTTTGAATTGTTGAAGCTGTGAGGGAAAGGTGTGCAGAGAAAGGAAATGTGAGTCCTCTGCACTGAGAGGGTAGCCCTTTTTTCAGAGCACGTCTCCCAGAAACGGGGAGAAGAAGCAGGGGGAGTAAAGTCAAGCAAAGACACTACTAGGTCTTCCAAAAGAGACTTAAAAGGCAGGAAACAACATGGAATGATTACTAGAAGGCAGAAGGAGAACTAGAGAGGGATGAAGTTCTAGCAAGATTTCAAGCTGAGGAATGTGATTTCCTATGGCACTACTAAATCCCACATTAGTGTGGTATTAGTATTCCTTAAGCATTTCTAACTAATTGCAGTAATTATTCTCACTATCTAATCTCTAAAGGCCCTGCAGTTAATCAGTTAATCCAAAGGCAGACTAATCTTAACATGACATGTAAAAATGTTCTCTGTGTTTTGGAACTATGCCTATAACCTGGACAAGAGGCTTCCAGTTCGGTGGCTTTCAGAGCCCTTCTCTGATGCACGGTCTGAGGGCCAGGAAGACAAAGGTCATACGAATAGTTTGGATACCAGTCAGAAAGTGTCTTTTCAGAAAACAGGAAGACCTTTTGGCACTGTTTCACTTGGAAAAGTTAATCTCTCTAGGGGGATCTGGCCACGTAACTTGTATCCAGTGTATAATTAAAAGACTGAATCTTGAATGAAATTAAATATTGAAAAGATTCCAAGTTAGTTTTCATCAGTGCTAATTGCTGCTGTGCAATAGGTATTTCTCTTGATACACTACCTAATATTCTAATTTATCAGGAAATAAATGCCAAAAGGGACTAGAACAACAGAGAAGGAGATTTTATGCAACACCCTTTACCACCCCTTTTTTTCCTCTTTTCTTTTTTTTAATAAAAAAAGAAACTAGTGCCTTTAGCATAAGAATTAAATGGATGACTGTATTTCTGGTCTCAGGTTCTCTAAAAGTTAGATGATGCGTAGCTGTCTGTAGCGTGTAATGAGTACAGTGAGTACCTAAATGAAAGGATGAATAGAAAATATTTGCATGTTTTTCTCAGGGAAGTAATGGCTATTTGTATTCCAAGTTAGGAAACACATAAGAAGTCACGGTCTAAGATGACCCTACTCATCTACATATAAAACTATCCACTCTATTTTTTTAAATTACTTTTGTTCAAATACGCTTTAAAAGATGTTAATGTTGTAAAGGACATATAGCGTATAGCGTATGTATGATACATAAAGGATATAGGCACTTCAAACATAACCCAAATACTGTGTGGCCTGACAAGTAATAGAATGTTGACTAAATCATCACTAACCAGAATATAGTAAACCCTTTAGGAAGATGAACAAATCTCCTTTTGTAAAGCACTGAACTGTTTGAATCATAACAACCACCATTGCAACTCTTACATATTTAGATAGCAGAGCGAATTCAAAGTCAGGAACAAGTGCACTGAAGAGTAGTTCATGGCTGTATATGAAGTGCAAGAAGCAATGAGAGTTTGTTCTTTCTGATTCCAGTTTGCTCCCCTGGGTTTTATGGACACCGCTGCAGCCAGACGTGCCCTCAGTGTGTACACAGCAGTGGTCCTTGCCACCATATTACTGGCTTATGTGACTGCTTACCTGGATTTACAGGAGCCCTCTGTAATGAAGGTACAGGTTGCAATAAAAACTCTGTGGGATGCAGAGAACAAGCACTGTAATGATTTTCATTCTATCTCTTTGAATTTATAAAACCAAAAATAATTTCTGTTTTACTATGTTCAGTTTATAAATTGGGAATCTTAAGCAAGTTTAGAACATTTGGTCCTTAAGTATGAAAGGCACTGTATTCTTATTTATGTTATTTGTATAATGAGTATGTATAATGGGCTTACCAGAATTTATAAGGCCTTATTTTAACATTATACCGAGCAATACTTTTCTTAATCCAAAAATCAGACTCTCTTGGAATAAAGAAAATACAATCTTGTTCTGATTACTAAGGAATTCTAATCCTGACACTTGTTCTCAGTATGTCCCAGTGGCAGATTTGGCAAGAACTGCCTTGGAATATGCACCTGCACAAATAATGGAACATGTAATCCTATTGATAGATCGTGTCAGTGTTACCCTGGCTGGATTGGTAGTGACTGCTCTCAGCGTAAGTATCAGCTTTTTTTCCTTAATTTTTAAAACAATTAATCAGGTTTCAGCTATTTAAATGTTTTACTTTTTGGCAAAGAAACACTAAGTCAGAAATGAGGACTTTGTCATGTATAATGAAGAGATCCTAAACTTTCCTGCATTTTGTTGACACTATCAGAAACACATTTGAAATACGTTTTTTCTAAGAAATAGGCTGGAGCATATGGCAGCGTGGATCAATCTTCAGTCTTTCACTGCCCAAAGAGTTGTAGAGAAGCTGGATCAGACTTGTTTCAGATGCGCGCTGTAAAAAGACAAGAGACAATGCTCACAGGTTGCAGCAAGGGTGACTTTTACTAGACACAAGGAAAAAAGCCTTACTGTAAGAATGGTCAGGCACAGTAACTGTCCAGAGAGACTCTGAAGTCTCCAGCCTGGAAGAGGTTGTGAAATAATCATTGTTAAAGATCCTTTAAGTAGGTTGTTGGATTAGGTGATGCTAAAGGTCTCTTCCAACATGAATAAGTCTGCAACTTGATGAATCTTGCATTGCAGACAGTGTTCTTGACCTATTGTTTTCTTGTCTGTAATCATTTAGTCTGACTACAGTAGTGTTGTGAACATCCCAGGGCTTGTATCCTCAGGACAGTTTTAGGAATAACAGAGGTATTATTTTCCAAATAAGGAGCTGAGGCATTGCAATACAGGGTGTTTTTTCTTACGTAGTTGCACAGAGAGTTACTGGCAAGGCTCAGAACAAAGCCAGGATTTTCTCAGATACAAGTTAGTGCTTTGGATGCAAGACCATCCTTATTCTTGTTAAACATTTGAACATTTTGTTAAGAAATTTTTCACTATGGCTTTTTTTAAGTGCTTGTAAGTTTTCTGATGGATTTTTCTCTTTCTTCCTTTTATAAATGTTTCAGAGACCCATTTTTAGTGTCATTCTACCTCACTTGATGACCATAGTCTTGTTATGCTAAACTCAGTGAAGAATAACTTAAAAAAGAGAAGAGCTAGGCTCTAATTTTATTATGTTTCATAGAGTTGTTTTGTTAAATAATTAGACATTCTCCAGATGCCTGCTCTATGCAGATTACTGGTGGCAGAAAAGAAATAATCTGAAACAAAATTCTTACAAAAAGCATATCCAATTCCATAAGGTACCAAAATCCAGAGAGTCTAAAGAACATGCATTCCAAAATTTCAGTCAACCCATTTTTATTAATAAAAGATGCTGTACCAGTCCCTGATATGTTGAAATTCATTGTGCTGGGTTTTCCAGGGAGGTGCATTTCCCAATAACATGCCTCATTGGTTTATACCATTTACGATTTTACTGGTCCAGGTTAACTGGCTCTGTACCAGTGCGATGTAACAGCTGGTCTATTTGGAAAAAAACCTTTGCTGGCTAAATTCTGTGAAGTGATTAGCATGCACAACTCAATATGATACCAAAATAAATCTTGGGCCTATTCCTGTGGAAGCCAGTAGCAACAAAGGTCCCTGTTTTTATGGTAAAATAAGTAGGTAGTTGGGAGAGTAGCAAAATAGGGGTATTTATGAGGAGGAGGGACTTACTGAATCAATAACAAGAAAATGGTGCCAGCAATATGAATGGAAGCATCTATTGAGGCTGTGCTCATGGACCGTAACAGAGGAAGTTTATTTGCTTTGTATAAAGGCCTTTGGTTCACATGGAAAATAATGATTCCATTAATTTCTTTTGAAACTGGTGACCTTTTTGAAACTTCTAACCTTTCATCTGTATGTGATTTACATTTCTTCTTAGTTGACCACTAGTTTCAAAACAAAAACAATAATAAAAACATTGTAAGGCATAACTGAAGTGGAAACAACAAAAAATAAACTTTGTACTTCTTTTTCACTTCCTTAATGAAGTGAAATTTGGGCAGAGATAACACTTTGCAAAAATATAGCCCACACATAGATGAGTCATTATGCACACATTTAAAGGGTTCAAGAGTTCTTGTTGCTCTCAGACAGGTCTCTGGACAACCAAATCGGTACACAACAATACGGAGCTATCAGCCTTTTTAAACTTACACAGGAATAAAGACAAGGCTTCTGTGTCTGGTGAAATACTCATGTCATGTTTCCATAAAACTATTTTTAAATTATGCATCTCTTTACTAAAGAAACAAATAAAAACCTCTAGATGTGAATCCTAATCATCAGAAAGGGACTGTTCTTAGAGTACCCTCTGCACTTAGTGTTATTCTGACATGAAGAAAGTAATCTTTTGCTGTCTCTGAATAGTAATTAGGATTTTGGAACCACTTCCCTGTTCTAATGGCAGCACATAGTATCAAATTCGTTCACCATGACATTTTCAAAGCATTCAATAAAATTCTGTCTCATAATGTATTGACATGATTGATTGTAAGTGAAAAAATTCTCCACTATATAGATAATTGTTTTTTAGAAATATTATCTTGATTAAAGAACCCATGGAAGCAACTACGTTAACTAGACTAAGGTACAGTCCTGATTATATGCAGCAAATTTAAGCTATTATGTGGACTCTGTCAGTGGAAATACAAGAAGAAAGCTGAACATTGGGTCTAAAGCTATAGGCTACAAAATGGGTTTCAACTTTCTCTGTTCTTCTTCATTTTTGAGGCTTAAAAGGCTTTTCTCCTTGACTGTGCTCAGTTGAACTGTTTGAAGATTAAAAAATAAATTAACAAAGGAAACTTACATGGCTTTCTCTATGAGAAGGCTGGTATGGGTGTCCTAGTTACTGAGTACCAAGTCTGTATCACTGGTTCGCTTCACACAGACATTTTCAGCACTTTTTAGCTAGTTTATCCTTTATCTAGTTTTTATCCTTCGTTAAGAAAAAAAAGAGTTATCTGTGGCTATTTGCTCAGAATGGAGCAGCCCAAAAAAATGTGTGTAAAAGAAAAACAACAAGCCCCAAATGAAGCAGTGCTCATATGTGAATGTAAGCAGGGCTGTTCATGGGTATCAAGGATCTTAGTAATTTGGGATTAATTAATTGCTTTGGGTTGTTTTAGCTTGTCCACCTTCACACTGGGGACCAAACTGCATCCACACATGCAACTGCCATAACGGAGCTTACTGCAGTGCCTACGATGGGGAGTGCAAATGTACCCCAGGATGGACTGGCCTTTACTGTACACAAAGTAAGTGACTTTTGTTATCCACCCTTAGGTTACAATTCAGTGACAGAATTTTTGTTCAGTATTTTCATACTTTATTCACTGATTTGCTCCCATGCTGCTGAACCTTTTTTGATCCAGAAGATGCAACACATGACCTCCGTGGTTGCAGGGGAAGTCCTTATATGAGCACCGGCAGAGTTCAGGCCATTAAATTCATGCTCCTCTTTAGCCTTCCTTCAGAGGAAGACAACTTTTGGCTGTGGCCGGGCATCCCTGTGGAAGAGTCTGTCATGTGCACATGCAGAATTAATGACTCTCACATTCAGGTGCTACCACTGCAGCTGTGCGGTTATGGCTCCTGTCTGTAGCACTCCCCAGAGAGGATGGGATGGCGGTACTATCTAATTACTTCCCTCTCTGAAACCTCCCTAAGAAATACTCTAGCAGCATGGACTCAACAACCAAGACTGCAATATAACAGGGAGCTGACTGAAGCCATGAGAATAGTTTCTAGCTAAGCTGTGGCTGTGGTCTACTGAGGCACAGTTACTTTTGTCACTGCACAGTGATCATACGGTACATCTTGTATCTGTAATTGCTACCCCCTGGGGGCAACTGCAACAACAGCTCTAGCTCTGTGTTTCAAATACTGATAGAGAGGCTGTTTTATCTGGAACTTAGAAACTTAACTTCACTAGACTGTAATGTTACACTTTGTTTTGTAATTTTCTTAATGTAATTAATACATTAATACTGATTTTTTTTCCCAAGAGCTTCTCATTAAAATAAAAATACAAGCAGTGTGATGACTGCATGTAGATATATGGCATTCATGAGATGCTGGGTAAGAGTTCATACTAAGTTTGAGAAATAAACATTCATTAGAGACAGATATTGATAAAGTTGCCTTCTTACCTTTATCAGATTACAGATTCAATTTGATTTATCTTCGACCTGGGCACTCCTACTGTCTGTAATTTGGGCACAACCATTATCCTTAAACTCAAGAAAAATAAGAATGCTAAGTGTTTTGCATTCAGTGTTTAAATACGTGTTTTTCATAAAACCAGAACTCTCCTTTTTCAACTGAATAATGTTGTAGTGGCAGGAAGTAACAAATACATTATAAGGCCATATGGATCCAGCTCAGGAAGACATTCACTATACTGGTTCAGCTGTCAGCTATCATGGTTATTTTGCTTCCTGCTGATGAATAATGATCTCTTTGTGGTGATATATCTTCTTCATACTGAAATGGTATCTTTGTGAGGAGCTGAGATACAATATGTTATTATTTTTGGTTTTTTATGCTTCAACATCAACTGTGCAGAAAATACATCCAACGGTTCATTCATCACTGAACAGACCCCCTGCTCCGGATCACAAACTGCTCTCTTTCTCCTCATTCAAATACCTTCTCAAACCCGATTCTTTGAAGAGCCCTTCTTGATGCCTTCTTCTGAACATCTGCTGTCTGCACAATTTCCCAACCTTGTTTTTACATAGTTTTTGCCTAATATGTATTTCAAACCACTTAAATAGGGTAGATCTTGATCTTTTGAGTTTATAGAATGCCATGTTGCATAGCGGGGCTGCAGAAACGACTCCTCAGTAACATACTTAACCAGAATATTTGCCTTTTCTTTCTAGAGTGGTTGTTTCACTCCTTTTCCCCTCCTCCTCCTTGTATTGCAGGATGTCCCCTAGGGTTCTATGGGAAGGACTGTGCATTGATATGCCAATGTCAGAACGGAGCCGACTGCGACCACATCAGCGGGCAGTGCACCTGCCGCACAGGGTTCATGGGGAAGCACTGCGAGCAGAGTGAGTAGGGATGGGAATTTTTCATGCCTGATAGCAAATACCAAACCCTGAGCCAACCCCCTGCTTTTGGCTGGGGTTGAGATACCACCTCCTGGCTTCAGTGGGAATTTTGATGGGGAAAGAGCTTCAAGAATTGGCTTTTTCCAAACATATAAAAGCCCGCAGAATTAGTTATTAAGACTGATTATCATTGTGATGGCTGTTTCTTTGAATTAGAGGCATTTGTACTACATTGTAGTTGCTTTGAGCATAATGCTAAAAAAAACTCCAACAACTCTGTCATGTAAAAGTAACAAATGAATCTAAGTAATTGTCATTAGCATAAACCAGAATGAAAACTAATAGTTAGAAAACTAAAGATAAGAAGTACCACATCAATCCTTGTGGATAAAATTAATCTTTGCAATGTGGTTCTGCAATACAACTGGATTATAGAAGTATAACAGATGGCATTTTGTTTTCATATGTGTGTGATTCTTTACCCAAGCAAATCACGAATAACACCACTGACATCAATGGTGGTGTAACGTTGTACAACATTAAAAGAATAATTGGGTTCATAAGCACGGAACTGTTAGTCCAGCCTTTGCTAACGTTACAGAGTGGTGCTCCCACACTTCATGCATTATACTGCAGTGCAAAGCAATCCATTCAACATACTATTGTGGAGCTTTAAACCTGTCTTTGGTACCAGCGTCAAGCACAGGGCTTTGCTTTTGATCTGTGGAGGACACTATGTGTTTCTTACAACCGGGAGTGATTTAGCTGCATCTGCTGGATCTGAAGCGCTGTGCAGCAGCCAGGATAGTGTGTGTCACACCTGGCAGCACCATAACAGAAGGGAGGGGAGGTCACCGTCCCTACAGACCCTCTTTATTCCCTCAGCAGTGGGACTAGCCCCAGGCACTACAGGAGTTATGTTTTTAAGGCTAATCAACATCTGTGCTAGAACACTAAAAGTTTTGAAGTGTATTTTGTTTTCCTAAGAAAAATATAGTTGCAACCAACTCTGAATAGTTTAGAGGAATATATTTATTTCAATGAAATAATAGCTGGCAACGTGTAACTCTTACCTATTTCAGTTTTCTTAATCCACTCTCATGATTTCAGCATTTCACTTCAAAAGAGCAATAATGTTTAGGCAAAGATAAACTTTATAAGATGCTCTCTTGATGTCACAATATCAAAAAATAATTTTGAATACTTTGGCAAATCTAACTGTATTATTTAATAATAATGATTTAACAATATTAAACTAAATGTTTTGGTATTTCTGAATGTGAATGCCAGTTTTAAAAAAATATTTTTCATTCCAAATTGGATTTCAAAATGCCAAAACACATTATGATATGATGGGTTTTGCCCAGCCATGGACTCCAGTAGTTATAATCTTGTTTTATTGAATGTAACCAAGAGAAGGAGAAGGTATATAAGCATGAAATTCCACTTTATCAAAACAGCAAGAATGTTTCTCTGGCACCTATTGTGTTACATTATCTTGTAAATTATTCTAAATACATAAAAGATGAGTTAGCTTCTTTCAAAAAGAAAAACAAATTTATATAGTTACAAAACTCTTGAGAGATTTTAGAAAATTGAGTTTCAGAAGATGAAAAAATACCACACTTTCTCAAACCATCAGAACTACAATAATGTAACAAGCCATACAGTAACAGAGGTAGCAGTATAAAGTAATTTTTTTTATCAGTGTAGGGTAATTATCTACCATGCTAATTACATGATGTAGGAGACATTAATTACTGTATTCAAATCATGGTGGGAGAGAAAAAAAAATCATGTAAAGCTCTTTCAATTAGCTTATTCTTCATAATTTAGCATTTTTCTCCTGTAGGTAGTTTCTCAATGTATACATTACAGTATCAAAGTATGCTATAGCCAGCCTAGGACCAGGGGGGGTTTTATATAAATGCATGGTGCTTGTTAGAATCATTCTTACGGCTCTTATCTCCTGCTCTTTTACATCAACACATCTATCATATGACATGATACCAGCCAGATGTCTGGCTCCACTTGTATAACTGCATGATTTTTCAAGCACTGGGATCTGAGTAACCTGGAAGACGTGACATTCTGGTGTAGAACTGGCACTTTGTTCACATTTTGTCCATTGCTTCACTGTCTTCTACCTTTTTAATATTTTTGGGTTTCTTTTCCTTCCTAATTTCACTGTCTTAGCAGCAGGAACATTACAGGTAAAGGAAAACAACTTCTGAATAGAATTTCCTTCTCCTTTTCCTTCTCCTTTCCTGCACATACACACACGCACGTATATACAGAGAGGTCCTCTTAAGAAAGTATTTGCCATAGAGGCCAGTCACTAATAGCACATTGCCATCTGCTGGCCTTGTACAAAAACGCGTGGGGTTAGAAACAAATGGTGGTATGTGCGGTGCTGTAGAACTGTAAAATCAAACCATTTAAGAAGCACTGACTGTGTCTGATTTTTATTTGCACTTATTTTGTACAGAATGTCCTCAAGGCACCTATGGATATGGATGCCGGCAGGTATGTGACTGTCTGAACAACTCAACCTGTGACCACATCACAGGAACATGTTACTGCAGCCCAGGCTGGAAGGGGGCCAGGTGTGATCAAGGTAAAGCCTAGGTGCAATAAAATTATTGTAATCGTTTTGTATAAAAATTGGATTAATGTATTAAATGCCATCTCTGTATCATTCATTAAATCAGTGCCATAAGGCATGTGTGTTCAAATGGTCCTTTCTATTAAAGGTAGTTATGTATGTATGTATGTATATACAGAACATATGTTCTGTAAATTTTGTAAGCATTAGGTGTCTCAGCTATAGTTTATTGGAACAAAGAACTCAATGCAGATTGAATGAAGTGTTTTACAATATTCTGCTGACCAAAGATGCTGATAGATCATGTGCTTTACGTGCTCTATGTTTTTGTATAGAGAATGTTCTTTTTCAACCCCATGAAAATGTCTCTTTTCTGTGAAGAAAATGAATGCTTTTCCTTAAGGCTAGGATTGTCTTCACGTCAGTTTCTGATATAATTCTATTTAGGCATTATTAAATACAGTTAAATTAGCAGAAAAATTTAGAAATTAAGTATTTGTCTTCTGCTCCTGACATATAAAATCCTCTGAATTTATGCCACGTATTTTCATTTCTTTTTGTATTTCAGCTGGTGTAATTATAGTGGGAAACTTGAACAGTTTAAGCCGTACCAGTACTGCTATCCCTGCTGATTCTTACCAGATAGGGGCTATAGCAGGCATCATCATTCTTGTCCTGGTTGTGCTTTTCCTGCTAGTGCTGTTCATCATTTACAGACATAAGCAGAAAGGAAAAGAAACAAATATGCCCGCAGTGACCTATACCCCTGCTATGAGGGTCATCAACGCAGATTACACCATTTCAGGTAAGTGACACTTAGAGCAGGTTTTTCTCTCTGTCTCTTGACTTTGTGCTTTTTTAGCTGAGCTCTGAAGAGGTTCAAATCTGCCCCTAAGAGGACTTGAATGTGCGTGTTTCACCTTTTTGCATTAGCAGGGGATGCTGTGAGCAGGAATATATTTGATTTTGAAAAGGGTGTCTACAGTTCTGCCTTGGAAGCCTTCCTGGAAAGTGAGCAGAGGAGGGTTTCCCTTCTTAGGAAGAAGAAGACAGATACACTGCTCTCAACTGCCTTTCGCTGGAGAGCAGCTCCTGAAATGAGTGCTGATTGGTGACAATGGTGCTGGTGAACTGGCACATGAGACCAGTGGGATGCAATGGTAGACTTGTGCACTTAACCTTTCCGCTATCAGACACAGTTCACCCACGTCCAGAAGGATGCTGCCCCACCATCTACAGCTTATTAGTTTGTAATCTCTGCATTTGATGCTATGTAGATGTTAATTGCAAGGAACAAGTGTCCATATACCTCAGTTTATTGTGTAACAATTTTCACCCTCAAATGTTTTTCTGCATTAAACAATGGACATTTCTATTCCTCTGTGCCTGTTTTTAAACAGAATTGGAAAGTGTGGCAAAATACGGTTTCTACTGAGACTATAAATTCAGTACCAACAGCTTGAATACAGAAAGACTGGTATAGCTGTAGAATTTCAGGATTTCACACTAGCTGTGGCAAGATTCTGTGGAGTCAGACAGCAGTGGCTCAAGTTTGAAAAACGTGAAGGGAAGGAGCAATGCTCCTGAAACAAAAGGGAGGTTTTCAACCTATGATAGTGCATGTGAGTTGGGATGCAATGGGTACATGAAACTTCAGGCAATGCTGTCTTTTACACACAGCTATTAAGGAAGGTAGGAGGTAAAAAAGCAGCAGAAGCAGTTGTCAAGAGTCAAGAAAGATGTATCAGCAAAGGTGGTGGTGCTCTTGAAGCACCAGAAAATGTTGCTGTGAACTTGATGGCAGAAGTGTCTATAATTAGGACAATGCTGTGACTAGAAAGACAAACGAGAGCAAGAGACCACAGCAGAAAGAGAAGTTAGCAGGCAACATTTGTGAATGCTCTTTGCTGAAAGTGAGGACATGACTAGTTAGGTACTGCTCTGTATCTCTAATTTCTTCAAATGAATGCAAGATATTTAGATTTAGACACCCTTAAGTCAGATTATTAAATCAGTGCAGCACTGTCAAAATCATATCCTAAGGAAGAAATGCCATGTTATTTTTAGTTGTTCATTTTGCTTTCTTCTTCTTTTCAGAAACCATCCCTCACAGTAATGGTGGAAATGCTAACAGTCACTATTTCTCGAACCCTAGTTATCATACTCTAACTCAATGTACTACCCCACCTCATGTCAACAACATGGACAGGCTGACTCTGGCAAAGGTAAAGTGTCAAAAACTGGGTGGTTCTGGGTAAATTAGCCTTTTATTTTCTTTTGTTCCCTAATGTTTCATATTTGGGTTTGGTATTTTTTTTGCTTTCCCTGATTATCACCTGGAAATTCAGCAACTTCCCATCTGTTTCAGTTTCTATCAACTATCTTTCTTTGAAATAGGCAAAAAACAATCAGCTATTTGTGAACCTTAAAAATGTGGAACCTGGAAAAAGAGGCACTGTCATGGACTACACAGGAACACTGCCTGCAGACTGGAAACATGGTGGCTACCTCAATGAACTTGGTAAGGAAAAAAAAAGGAGGAGAATATTAATGTTACTCATTGTGTTTGGGATGGATTGGAAAGCAGGGATGTTCTCCTGGTTCTCCACTCAGGGTAATGCCAGACTCGTCAGACTGTGTGTGAGGTTCAGGTTTAGGGGTTTGACCTTCCTTTAAAGCAGTACCCTTACAGATAAAAAAGTGACTCCAGTGAATCAGTCTGATGGCCAGTGCTGACATGATATGCAAAATATTTCATTATTTTTATAAAAATATTTGCTTATTAATTAGTTTCATAAAACAATAGGTATTGTACAGTAAGGGTATGCTTGTCAAAAATACATAATAAACAAATGAGAAGTTGCGTACATCCTTTTTTTTAAATCCCTGCCAAATGTAACCAATGCTTGAAAAAGTAGTTTCTCATTATCTGAGTTGCTTCAGATGTAAATTCCAGGAGCATCTTCCCAGCTAAGCCTCTTGTTTCATAAAAGACAGAGCATTGTACTTAAGAAAAAAAATTCCTGGGAAGTGGCAAGAGTTGCTGTATCCTGCTTTATGCTCTCTTTTTCTGTCTTTTCATCCTTTCCCAATCTCATGCATTCCAAGAAGGCTGGATTGCACTGACCATATCTCTGACCAGTGCAATCCTTAAAATGGACTTTCAGTACCAGTATAATTCAGGTCATTTAATTACTTTAATTTCTGGTCCTTTTCAGTATCAGATTCTGGGAATCAGAAGAATAGTATGCAGCATTATTTTTTCTCCTGCTCATCCCTAGTCTTGGTCTAACCACAATTCAGGCTCAGATCTGGGTTGGTTGGGGTTTTTTTCAGAAAAGAGTTTCAGTCATAATGCTCAGTGTTCAACTTTACATTTTCTTAGAGCGTTTGCATTAGCACCTAAAACTCCCAAGATATACTGGCTGTGGTTAACCCACTGTAGTAGATCTGGAGTAACAGAGAGACTGGCTGAATGCTGATTTTATATCTGTTTTCTAGAAAATCATACAGGATTATTTGAGTAACTCTAAGCTGGTGACCGGGGCATTAGTCTTGGTAAAAACAACAGAACAGCTGACGTGAGATCTAATAAATAAAGATGGTGTAGGAATAAAATTAATTGGTTTAGGTCTCCTCAAATAACATAATTTCATTCTTGGAAACTATGAATTTTGTTTATTAGAGATATTGTACAGATAAAATTATTTTAGGCTTTTGTAAGGCTTCTAGCAGAGTACCACAATACAATCTGATTAAAAAAATTAGCACTCCATAATATCAATCAAAACTATTTGAATGGATTAGTATCTAGGTAAGTACCATGTCTCTGAAGACAGTTGTCAAGCATTGCTGATTGCTGATGTTTGTATTGGGATTTATACTAAGAGAAATCTGTTACTAACAGGTAATTGCAAAGCTGTAGACTTAGGTGCTAAGTGTTTAGGCCATTGCTGCAGGTCAAGGGACTGGAACAGAGTGAGCTTGGACAACACAATGGGAGTGATTAACTTTGGAAGCAGAGTACCCAGAATTTGATTGGACTTTGCATACTCTGAGATTTTCAGATTAAGATGGGATGCCTTTCTGATAGATATGGTTTATCCAGACAAAAAATGTGCTTTAATCAAACAGCAGTTTTTAGGCTCATTCAAGAGTAGCTGGAGGAAATGTAATGGTCTATGATGTATGTCAGGTCAAACTAGGTAATTTCATGATCCTTATCACCTTAACCACCTTCCCTGGTAATGAAACTGCTATTGAAAGTGTGCAAGCAAATAGTAACAGTGCTTCTGTAACCCTGTACTGGGCAGTTTCGCGGTGGTTGTAAGAGAATTATTCTACTAAGGTAGAAATTAGTCTCAAAGCAAGTTTTAAAGCTTTAGAAGCTGTTACCTAATCACTTTTCTTTGATTTTAAAAATACTTATTTTTATATCATTTTTCTCAGGTGCTTTTGGACTTGATAGGGGATATTTGGGAAAGTCCCTGAAAGGTGAGGTTATTTTCCAATGCTTTTAAGTGAAATGACATAGACATTTAGTTGACTTTTCTAAATTATCTTTGGTTTCTGTTTGAAGAAAAAATAATAATTTTGAACGAAATTGTTCCTAGACACTGAATCAATGCATTTGGTTTGTTTGCTTTTTCATTTTCTTTTTTGAGGGGAGGTTTTTTAAAAAAAACCCACAGCAAACCAAGCCTTTCTCAGCCGCCTGTGTGTCACATACATCAAATGTTTCTGTAATGCTTGAGTCATGAAATGGCTCTGTTCTAGACAGCAGAAGAGGGATGGTCCTTGAAGTTAGCCTAGTGAACCAGGTAAGGACACCAGCTGCCTCTGATGAAAAGTTTCAAAAGAGACAATTCCTCTTGCAACTGGCACAATCAATGTAGAACTGCATGGCTACAAGCCTGCAGTGCTTCATGACATCTACTGCAGGCCTTTGGAAAGGATATCAAAAATATGAATACATAGAAACAAATGAAAACCTTCAGAAATTCAGGGTAGTGATGATATTTTAATCTTTTGAATTATCTAGTTTTATTGTAAGACTTTATACTGGACCATATTGGTGTGTGTCACTGTTTTTGTTATATGATTAAGGTATGCTGAAGGTGATTAGAATGCCTGGATATCCAAACAATGAAAAAAGTGTAGCTAAGTCCATATGATTAATGAGTTAAACATGTAGAGAAAAGCAGCTGGTTTGTCACCTTGTGTATAATATGAGACAGTTAAGCTGAAGGAGTGATTTATTGCATCTGACATTTTCTGGGTTTGGAATATTAGGGGAAGCCAAATCTAAATTATCTTAAAGGGGTCGCAAAGTTATAAGCACCTATCCACTGACAGATTCAGCAAGGTCAGTCTCATGCTGGCATTCAGAGTTGAGAACAAGCTGAGAAAGTCTCAGCTCTAAAGTTTAAATAACAGAGCATATCACAGAACAACACAGGGAACAAAGTAACATGGGTAACACAAAGTCTCATCCCAGTACAAGAAAATATGTCTTCCTCTTAAACTACAGTTACCTGTCCTTTATTTAAATCCTGAAATGACAAGTCACCTTATGTTTGCTTTTCAGTTCTCTATGCACCTAACAGAAACTTAGAAGCTGGTTACTCTTTTAGTGAGGCTGCATACTCAAACTTTGCACCAAACAGACCATCCCTAGAAATCACCTAACGATCTGTCCAGACATTGCTAATGGGACCAGTCTTAGATCATTTATTTTAATAGTGCCCTGAGTTCAGCACTTGGACAGGCAAAAAGTATTCTGGAGTGCCTATTAAAAACTGATTCTACACATTAACTGTATTTAATTCTAGCTGCTATTTTAACCAGAATTGAGGTGCTCAGACTTTGCAACAGGAATTTGCTGATGGTAAGATCAAGCCCATAAAAGAGCATAGTAGTAGAGGTGCTTTTATTAATTCTGAAGTAATTTTGAAGTGTTATGACTGGTCTCCATTTAAATATTAATTTATGAGTGACTTTGTAGAACTCAAAGAATGCTCTGTTCAGTAGCAATGTTCATAGTGTGCAGCAGGCTTGAGAGAGTAATATGTTTTTCTTTTCGCAGATCTAGTGAAGAACTCAGAATACAATTTAAGCAATTGCTCATTAAGTAGTTCTGAGAACCCATATGCTACTATAAAAGACCCACCAGCTCTTGTACCAAAAAGTTCAGAGTGTGGATATGTTGAAATGAAGTCGCCAGCACGCAGGGACTCCCCATATGCTGAGATTGCCAGCTCTGCTTCAGCCAATAAAAATGTTTATGAAGTTGGTGAGTACAAAATCTACTTCTAGATATTGAAGGTTAAGAACAAAAAGCACAGGACTTTTTTTCTTTGAATCAGTTTAATCAAAACACATGAAAAATCACTGAAAAAATGATGATGGGTACATGTTCTATTTTCTGCTCAAAAGCTATACCAACAATCTAATTCTTTGGAGATAAGTGGTGACATTCATAAGAATGGAGTTTGAAATAGTTTCAGCTCTGTTCTATAACTAGAGGTAGCTCTGAATTTTCCTGGTTTGAAAGCCTTTCTTTAAACACCAGCATAAAATAAGCTTAGCATTTGATTGCAGTATCATTGAACCCTAGGTTAGACTGTTAAGTACTCAATGCAGCTGGAGTAAGTGTATGGGAGGGATAGAAAATATCTGTTTCCTCCTCTTGATCAGAATAAAACAGCATCTTCACCCACAGACATAATACTTCACTGTATGGGCCTTACATAGTTACTGCATTACTGTAGTTACTGTAGCTACAGAAAACTTTGGGGTCTTGTGAAATAGTTGTTACCCTATTGGTCTCTGGACTGGAAAAAAGTGTACATCTTGTATCATAGGATACCATTTTCCTTTTCTGTTCCCACTTAGAGATTCCTCTGAAATCCATCAAATTCCTCATCGTGTTCCTAAGGATTTTATAAAATCTCGATTAAAAGCCCCAAATCTAGTGTGGTTTTGTGTTTGTTTTTTTTAATTTGTCCACACACAAAGGACAGATGTTGGTCCACTTGCTTCAGCCAGTGTATATACTCATGGCAGGGCCCTGTTGCAAGCCCATAGGTTTAACTTAGTGTAAAGCCAAAGCACCTTAACATCAACCTTTGTTTCTACACCTGCATTTCAGGACTCAGCGTGACAAGGAATCTTTTTTACTGAAGCAGAAAGGAGAATATACTTTGTAACACAAACAGAAATGAAATACAGCATTTGCATTCTGTTTGCTACTTCTAGTGTTGAATGTGTGTGCTCTCTTTTATCACAGAACCGACGGTGAGCGTTGTCCAGGGAGCATTCAGCAGCAGCGGACGTTTCAGCCAGGATCCTTATGATCTTCCAAAAAACAGCCATATTCCATGTCACTATGACTTACTACCAGTTCGGGATAGTCCTACATCCTCTACAAAGGAGGTCAGCAGTGAATGACCCCAAAAGCTGATGTGTAGCACAGTGGGACTCTGAAGGGGCAAAGTGGCATGGTTGTGCTCCTTCCTCTGGTTTACCATCATATTTGGCTCCTAATCTGTCCAGCAGACAATTGCTGTACATTAAACAGAATCTCAATGTGAGGTTTGTATTGTGTATACGAGTGACAGATGGACAAATGCCACACTCTGGGGATCCTGATCATTCTTTTTTCATGGCAGTAAATTTTATAGAAACAGGTATGCAATACATTTATATTGTAATATACTGGCTTAAAAATACTTGTTTGCAGATCAGTTTTGATAACATCCCATTTCAGCAACTTTAAATATAGACTTCATGTTTGTGATGTTTCAGAGTAGAAATACACCCAGGACAGTGCAATTTACCAAATACCACCAGCACAGGTAATCTGATTCACAAGTTATGTGGAAGCAAAACTGCCTTGCCAAATTCTACCTTCTATTCTGGATCTATAGTCAAGACATATTAAGAAACAAGATCTGATGGGGATAAGTAACCATAATATTGCAGTTGTTTGGGAAGTCCATCATCAAGCTTTTTTGTCTGTTACTGGTGATGGGTATAACTTTGCTTGAATAGTTTTGGAGATCAAAGCATTGCATACATCAATATTACATGATGCCTCAAGATCTCTTGGTACTCCAGACCCAGCACGAATCTTTAACAAATCTTTTGCTACCATTCAGCTGCATATGTTGCAGTTCTGACCACTATTTCTGCCATACACAGCTAATAATCCATAACATATCAGTAATTGCTTCATAAAATATGTAAATTAAATCAGTTTATTTTTTTCACCATGGACTGATTATGTAAGGAGTGGACAAAGGTGATGATTGCTGTAAATCTTAACTGCAAGGAAAGGTTTACATTTTATAAACAGGTAGTAATAATGACTGTAACGTAGGATAAAAATAGTAAAGTGTTCTGATTTTTTTTCTTAGAAATAACTAAGCAATCTCTGTGCATACTTGCTAAAAAGGCACCTTTTCTTTTTTATAGTCGATGTAGGGAAATGTATGCTTAAGCTGGTCTTTTGCATTGCTAATAATATGACACATACCCCTCATTCCGGATTAACTTGCATCTCCATTTTACGCAGTGTGTCTGTGTTTTCAGTGATCTAGCTTGTAATTACAAAAATACTGTGTGTCCATTTCTTTCACATTTTTGCCAGCTGGCCTTTATTTTGTCTGGCGGAAGGTTCCTCTGGGCAGAGAGAGAGGGTTAAAGTAAGAATTCGTGTCATACCGGTGTCTGTCAGAGGTGGTTAGCTAAGGCATAATAGTTTAATTAATGAATTAATTGGGAAAGAAAATCAAGGTGGTGGTGTTGAGGATACAAGAATGCAGAAGAAAACTAACAGTCCCTTTTTAAAGTTTAGCTTACTCTGTTGGCTGAGATATGCAGTCAACATACCCATATTCTGGATGGAGACTGTCTTTCCAAAAGGCTCCTTTCTCTCTCTCCAACAGCGTGTTACAAACTGCAAAATTTGGTGGAAATTTTATCTACCCAAGTATGCATCCATTGAAGCAAAATTGTCCCCCAAATACATAATTCTAAAAATAAAATGTTTAATATAGCCTGGACATTCTCTTTCAGTGGAAAGTATTACTTCCAGCTGCTGGTGATATCAGTGATGCTACCTGCTAACATGCTTGTAACATAAACCCCAGCAGGCTTTTTTGCCCTGCCCTGGCAGTATACTCTGTAGCTTCTTGTGAGTAGCTTCTTCTGAGGGTTGATATATCTCTGACTGATGGAAAAAGGATACAGGCAGTTGCATCATATGGCATATACTGGGAAGCACTAGTCCTCTCACCTTCCTGTGTCAGGGTCACGTTTTGGCACGTGAGACCTGTGATGTACTATAACAGTGTAAAGGGCAGTCAGTAAGTCACAGGTTTGGTGTATGTGCTCTCTTGGCTTAGCACACAGAGTGTCACAACCATTTTTACCTTTACATCTGGACTGCAATACAGTCTGACACAAAAAAATTATCACTATTGTAACAGCATTTATGTATTCCGAAGAAAATCACAACCAGTTGCTTTTGAAATAATAAATGCAACAATGGATCAACTGGAAGGAAAACCTGAAAAAACTTCTGGAAATTTTTTTTAAAGGAACCCCAGAGCTGAAATGGAAGTAGAGTTTGCTTCTATTTGTTGTCACTGAAGTGGTGATAAATGAGAGATCTGCATCTGAAGACCTCGTGGTGGATGTGCCCAAGCCTGAGAATGTATGTGCATGTAATGAAATGCCATGTTACATTCTTGGTTCTTGCAGGCCATGAGCCTTGGCTGTTCTGAATTTCCCTGGGCATTTCTTGTATATCCTTGGAATAAATGATTTTATTATCTTTGGATTTTGCAAGTACATAAATTAACTACAAGATTTAAAAAGCCACTTACCATTCAATCGTTCCATAAAACAAAGTATTAATTGGGTTTGTGTGCATATAGATAACATGTAGAGCTACTGGTATATACATGTGTTTGTGCTGTGTGAAATAGATTTCAAAATAAAACCTTTCATCTCTGAAGTCACAAATAGCAAATGCTGTATTTAGCAATTGTGAGCTCACAAAAATTAGTTTTCTTACTCTGTGTAAAATTTGGAGAACATTAGGTAAATTAATCTTCAAAATATTAAGTTCTTTTTTAAAAGAGCTGAATATATTTGTTTGAAAATATCCTCAAGTGACATATTCAGCCAAATATTCATAAAAAGACACGAGTTTCTGATAATTTTGCCTGTGTATGTTCTAGATAGACACATTACCAAAGTCTGCCTTTCTGTATGTGGGTAAAACTCCTGCTGTTTAGTCAGCATAAGCAATGTCTGCATGTGTCTGAGCTGGATTCGCAGTACATGTAAGTCAAATAAACAACTTGTGAATTTACTTCAGTAAATTCAGAGAACAGATTGCCCGCAGGGGTAATGCATTCTGGTTAAATCATTGTCATGTATCATTCCAGAGGGAAAAAACATGGGAGTTTCATTAGGAGTCCTGGTGTCTAGGCTAGGGCAGCTTGCTCTGGAGTATACTCTGCTGTCAGTTTAAGAGACCCCCCAGCTCAATCCTCATGACTGTCACATAGTCCTTTTTGTAGGTCCCAGTATGATCTTTAGAGAACTTAAATATCTCTGAACATGCACACAGCATTGTGGTGGGAACTTAATGACTAAGTTGATAGAGTAATTTCAGCAAACACCATCTACTCAGAGAATTGGCTTCACCACAGACAAGAATGAAAAGAGATGCCTTGCCTCTGTATATTCACATTGCAATAGTGAGAAACATAACACTGAAAATGGAGATAACTATCCCCTAGCAACAAAGTGCAAAATGCTGCACAAAGTTAACAGCTGATTTTAAAGTAAGTAGTGAATATAAACTTTAGATTTTAAATAACGTAAGCATATTAATTCTGGTCCTTTAGAAGCATAATGAACTTCAAGACTTTTTACTATATCAAAGCTTTTTAATCACAACACACTGTTACATATAAAATATGTCCTTATCTTGATCTACCCAAAGAACTCCCATTAATTTTAATTAGAGATGAGCATGCAGATTACAGAGGAAAGAAGGTTTCATTGTTCTCATACTTTCTGCTGAGACAATCTGCAAAGTCAAGCTAATACTGAAGTGAAGTCACGATAAAACAAAATCAAAGTGGGGAATGTGTTATTTACAATATATTGGATTTTCCAAGTACTGTGACTACAACTGAACTTTTTATTAATATGTGTCCAAATAATAATCACTATACTGAAGCTCTAAAGTCCAGACTGAAGAATACAGAGTTAATTTTGACAAAAATGCTTTATATTAAAGAGTGCATCTATAGTAGTTTAAATTACTCAAAACAAATGGGTGCATGTTTCTTAATTACTGTGCATAAAATCTTAGCATTTGGTACACTCATACTAGTGCTAAAGCACTGAACCTAACTCTTCTATGTTCAACTTTTTAGCCCACAAGACTTCACTTTGATATGGTTGAACTGTAACGTATTTTTAAAGAAAATCTATCAAGTATGCCTAGCGTCTTTTCTTAGTGGTAGCAAAAAAGTGTTTTGTTGTGAAAATATATCTATTTTCCAAAGATGACTGATGTTCATCATTTTTCCCTTCACTACCATTTATTTCACTTCACATACCTGTAGGTTAATGTAATAAAGTTTCTAATGAAAGATGGCAAATGCTTTGATTTTTTTTCATTTGTTTTTCTTTTGCTTAGGATGAATCTTGAAATAGCGTGAGAAATATAAAAATGTAATCCTTGCCTATGCTGGACCCACCAAGTAATGTATTTTATTTTCCCTTTTACAGAAAACAAGTAGTATATGAGATACTTTGCAGAAAATCAAGGCTGATTTTGAACTGCTGAACTTGTGTGATTACTGTCTGTTCCTGCAAAAATTAGTTTTGTAAATAGGGTGATTCTTTCAAGCCTATCTCTTAAATGCTTAAATCTTATCCTTGAGAAGGATGGGGAGCTGGGTTGCCAAAAGCAAGGCATTTCCCCTTTTTATTAGGATAATAGCCTTGGATTAACCATGAGAAAACCAGTAACCAAAGTACAAATGCAGTATAAAAGAGAGAACATTTTAATTTCTGTTTTGCAATTCTGACCCCCTAAGATAAATCTAAACCCCTAGTTACAGATAGGTGGTGTGGGAAATTCTTCTTTACTGTCAGTTTGATCAAGGATGAGTGATTTGGCATCAAGAACTAATCACAAAATCATAGAACATCATCACACCGCCTGCAGCACCATCAGTGATCAGCCACCAGCCAGAAGGAGATCCTGACCATCCAGCTGCCCACAGGCCTGCAGCAGCAGAGCAAGAGCCTGTGGAGATGGTGCCCATGGCTCCTCTGGGTGGCCTGCAGCCCAGCACCTGGGCATTCCTTTTTCGGGACTACCCACCTTTGCTCCAGTCCCTTCTGCCCTGTGTGTGTCGGGGGCTCATATGGATCTTTGGGAAATGGCGTTCATAGGTGTCATAGTGGAGGACCACGTCATGTCTGCTCTGGGCCTCTTTGGGCTGAACAAAGAGGTCCTGGTCCAGCTGCTGCAGGTCAACATCCAAACGCTCACAGCGATGTTTGCACAGCACCTGACCATTGTTGCTGTGCACCAGTGCAGCGCGGAGGCCCTCGAACATGGCCGTGTTGCTGAGGAGCGGGAGGGCAAACCAGCAGCTGCCCCTTGTCCTGCTGCCTCCCGGAGGGAGACTCCTGCTCCTGGACCAGCCCCCTGGCAGCCCTGCTGGAGCCCAGGAAGAGGAGTACCGCCCCAGCACCTCAACCTCTGCTCTTCGTGGGGGTCCCAGCAGCCTCCTGACACTCCTGTTTGTACCCATGGGGAGCAGAAAGAGCTCCACGAGGATCTGGGAGAGGCTGTGGCAGGTCCCTCCACTCCCAGCCGGGGCAGGAACCACTCCCCTGGCCGGCCATGGCGAGCCCCGAAGAGGAGGGCCAACAGCTCCCAGGACTGCTCCCAGCCCCCTAAGAGACCACCGCATTGGAAGCACTAGAACCAGGCCCCAGGAGCTGCCAAAGCCAGGGCCGAGCCAGCAGCTGGGGCACCTGCTGGCCCACAAGTCCATCCGAAGGCTCTCAGTAGCCCAGATCTATCAAACAAAATAAATGCATGAAAACCACAGAAAAGAGTCTCGCTGTTGCCATCGATGCCACTGCCGTTGCTGTCCCCACCCCTGCTTTCTCCCCCTTTCCTGGTGCTACACCCCCCGGTTCCTCGTGTGCCCCCCGGGCCCTACGGGGTCAGTGTGAGGGGAGAGGGGTGCGCGATGCAGCCCCTGGCTGGCAGGGCTGGGATGTTGACGTTGACGTTGATGTTGACGTTGATGTTGATGGGCCCTTCTAGACGAGCCAGGCTCTGTTTTGTTGTTCCTCTCAAAGACAAGTGCTGCCCAGCTCCAGGCCTGCATCTCTGCAGCTGGTCCCGGGGCAGATGTTTCCAGCTGGGGGTTCTCCAGGGCCAGCCCGTGCCCCACTGCTCACCACCCCAGGCCTGGCCTCCTCCCCACCACGTCCCAGGCCCCTGCCCTCCTGCCAGCCTGTGCTGCCCGGTGCAGCCTCCCTCAATCCCTCCAAATCCCTGCTCCTGCGCGGCGTCGCAGCTTGGTGCTGCTCCCTGCATCACCCTCAGGTTGCCCCCTGCCAGCGCTTCCATGAGGGTGAGGAACACACCATGGCCGTCTGGTCAGCAGAGAAATGGCTGCAGCAGCTGAACCCAGCGGAAACCCCACTCTCAGCTGGCCAGGGCATGTCCTGTCACAGCAAGGCTGAGCAGCCTCTGCCTGGGATGGGATGGGATGGGATGGGGTGGGATGGGATGGGGGGAGAAAAATTATAATGAAAGGGTGATGGGCTGAGCTAAGCACAGGGAGAAACCCCTCACCAATTCCTGTCATGAGCAGAACAGACTCAGCTTGGGGAAATTAGATTTATTTATTACCAGTCAAATCAGAGCAGAGTAACGAGAGCTCAAACCAAGTCCAAACACCTCCTCCCCACCCCTCCCTTCCTGCCGGGCCCAGGTCACTTTGCTCCTGATTTCTCTATTCCCCTCCGCGCCCGCAGCGGCTCAGGGGGATGGGGAATGGGGGTTGCGGTCAGTTCATCACACGTTGTCTCTGCTGCTCCTTCCTCCTCCGGGGGAGGACTCCTCACACTCTTCCCCTGCTCCACCATGAGGTCCCTCCCGCAGGAGACAGCCCTCCACGAACTTCTCCAACATGAATCCTTTCCATGGGCTGCAGTTCTTCACAAACTGCTCCAGGGGGAGTTCTTTCCACAGGGTGCAGTCCCTCAGGAACAGACTGTTCCAGCACGGGTCCTCCATGGGATCACAAGTCCTGCCAGCAAACCTGCACCAGAGCGGGCTCCTCTCTCCACGGGTCCATGGGACCTGCACGGGTCCTCCTCTCAGGCAATGCCATGCCAGTCCTGCTACAGTCCTGTTGGTATCTCTTTCCCACATCAATTGTAGTTTAAATCTCTCTCAATCAGTCTTGCCAGATTATGTCCAAAGATATGTTTTTCCTTCGAGACAAGTGGATCCCATCAGGTCCCATCATACCTGGTGTCTCAGCAGCTCTTAATGGTTTAAATCCACAAAGTTTTGGCAGAGGCGCCAATCCTGGAGTCAGGTATTGATATCCTGGGCCCACCTGTTTCTTCCAAAGTCTGCCCCCATTACTGGAAGGATTAAGGAAAACACTATCCGTGCTCCCAAACTTTTTAACGTTCTTCCCAGGGCTCTGCAATCTCTTTTAATTGACTTCAGACTTTTTGTTGTGACATCATTAATACCCACTAATGGAATGGATAATAGTCTGAAGGTTGTACTAGACTCTTCAGTCTAGTACAGGTATCTACAGAATGATCTACGTGCAGAAACTGCTGTTTATAGTCTACTGAGTTGAGTGAACAGACCTTATGCCTGATGCTTGCTCTGTCATATCTTTTTTTCTGTAGTGAAAGCAGATGTAAAGTAACAGTTGCATTATTCTGTCAGACCATTCATGTATCAGAATCAAAGGTGTATGAAACACTTGAAGGTAGTTGAACAACTTGCTAGAGCAGTCCACTCACTCCTGTGAAATCTTACCGTTGATGTAAATGGGATCAGAATTTGGCTTAGTGCCTCTCGGTGTACACTTAAGCTTGCCAAAAAACTTCTCAAATGCAGTCTTGAACATGCAATTAAAAATAATGAGAAAGTAGGTTTATGACTTTGTGTGTAATAGAAGGACAGGAGCTAATTACTACTGGACCCTTTCCTTGTACCGCTCTCTGGCATGATTGCTTAGTCAGTCATTTAAATGAGGCTCTTACTTATTGAGGGACAATGTAATATGGAAGCAGTTTCAGCAAACCTCTTTTCCCCCTAGAATTCTGATCTCCTGTCCCCAGCTGCTGGAAGCTGCTCCAGTTGGTCCCTAGCTTCTGGAAGAACAGACTGATCCCGCAGAATACGTTGTATTGTCTTTATGTGATAATGATAAGTGTAGATGTTTGACAGTTTTGTCAATTATTTTTATATGCTAGGGCAGTCAGAATTTATTTTTTATGTCACTGTGAGGCAGAACATCAATAAATTCCCATTGTTTTGGAATTAAACTTGATGGGGCTGTATGCCAGATGGATTTGCTTTAATGTCTATGATGAATCTTTATTTTGAAAGATGGTACTTGTGAAATGGATTATTATAAGGGTGAATAGCTCTCTGCTTCTTCAGATAATGAATTGCTCCAAAAAAGATATAGCTGAATTAGCATCCCAGGATACTTAGGTATCAATGACAAAATATAATTTTATAAAAAAAACCCTAAACATAGATCCATTTATTGATTTTAATTAAATCTCTGGTAGGTTTTGTACTGTGTGTCTATGAAATCCCTTATTTTGAACATTTTATTCAGTAACTAAAATAAATTAAGGTGTTGTTTTCACAGAGGGGGGATTACATTCCCATTAATATTAGAAAATTACAATTGTGGAAAGTTGGTACTCTGTTCTTCATGAATAAAAATATTCAGGATTATCAAAAGAGAACTACTGTTAATATTTGTGTAATTATCATAGATTTAATTAAGCTGACACTAATCTTGAGTTTCTCACAACACAGCTTTATTCCAGGAAGCTCTTGCAAATATGAGTATCTGTATGCTGATTTTATGTCTCATATTCAAAACAAGTATTGCTTTGCCTGTAAATTGTGCACCTGTATATCATAGTCTAAGTTGCTTGCTTATTTAAGGTACGTGACAATCTGCCCTGCTGCTTGGCTTCTGTGCATGTGCCTGCAGCCTGATTGAATTGTCAGGATAATCTTTGCCAATATACCTATTTTCTCTTCCCAGCCTACTGATGCTGGAGAAGACAAGCTTTCTTTGTGTCCACCAGGTTAGCCAATCTGAGCTCAGTTAACGGTCTGAGAAAGAAAAATTACAAATTTCAGGATTAGTTCCAGTGAAAAGTACCCTCTCTTCATATATCAAAATGTAAAAGACAGCTGAAATGCAAAAGACAGTACTAGTGCAAAAATCAGCAGAGGCTTCAGGACAGCGAACAATTTTCTAGAATGTAAGCAAACACACTGCTGTCTTGACCAAGAGTGTTACTTAATGAGGCATAACAATAGTTATTTACTTTGCACCACAGAAATAAGAGAACTGAATATGTAACTGCAGTGGTAAGTATCAAAGTTCTGGTCAGCAAGGCAAGACCAGTTATTTATATTTTGGTTTCTATAGTGGCAGGGGTTTTACCCATAGATGAAGAACATGGCTTTGTGCTTCAGCTACGCTCACCTAATAATGAGCTGCTGCTGAAAAATGCTAACAATAATCACTCCACCTCAGCTCCTTCTGTCAAACCAAGTGATAGTTGCCTGCAGAGCTAGTGAATGAAGTAGAAACCTTCATCCTTTTAAAACTCAAACGTGATTTCCCACAGATTGGCTACCAGAACTGACTCCCTTATAGGTGTACAGCTCTAACTATGGCGTCCATTCAAAGGTGATGTCACCAGGATAGATCTATAAACTCTTATGAAATCTGTACTCCAGGGGTGGTTTGTGCCATTACAGGAGCAGAACTCCTTCCATTACCTCAATATCTTATCAGGGAAATGTAAAGGACAGGAGGATAAATTAGTATTCTTGACAGTATATAGAAGTTGTTGGTATATCAGTTCATATGATAACACTGAGCTGTACCACATACTGGGCTTCCCCAGGCCTGTTTTGTCTGTGTGTCTGAGAATCATCCCCTGCTTAGAAGGGGTCTCATATCTGTTCTGTCTGGTTGCAGATGTGCCTGCAGCATGACAGACCACAGACCTTGAGGTATGTATCCACCCATTCCAGCTATGCAAGATCACCTCTTGAATAGTAAGGTGACAGCTGCAGATGAAAAAAGTAAGTAATGTGGGGGATAATATTACCTCTACTGTGACTTTGCACCTCTCCTATCATGTGTCTAGGTGATGTGGTCCCTAAAATGCAGAGTAAACCCTCAGAAATTGGGCTCAGAGAATAGCAGGGCAACACTTTCCTTTCAACAGACTGTGTAATAATCTGAAATCCAATTCATTTGGGAGAAAAGAATTTCTGGATTAAAGTTTAACTTGGAAATATGAAGAAGGTCAATTTGCATTTTTCCTGTGCAAAGTTATGTTTCTGTCTTTTGCTGTATTAGTATTACATCTACTCATATTAGCCCCTAGTAGTCCCTCATGTCAGAACAGCCTATTTGCTTCTGGCTGAATTACCTGGCAACCCTATAGATAAAATCTAACACATGTAGCTGAAGAAAATTTCATTAGTCATTGCCTGCCAGGCTTTGCTGTGGTCTGTATACTTCAGCAAGTTAATATTAACAACACGACACAGTGACACAAACCTTCATATTATACATTGAACCAAGTCATGGCATGCAAGGGTATAAGAAGGAAAATAATGTCACCAGAACCAAGCCTGGTAAGAAATTGTTCTTGAGGCATTACTTAGTCTTGCCATCTTAACTTTCCCACTTGCTCAGTTAAAGTGCAAGTAGCTAATGATAGCCACAGTCATATGCAGAGAGGTTGCCAGTGACAGTCTCTTTTGAAGATGTCCCAGTCTTAACAGATGGTAGTTGTGTAAAGCAGGGTGCTAGATTTATCCTCAATTTCCTTGCAGCAGTTCTTTTGGCTGCAGTTTTTGTATCAATGTCAGATCCAGCTTTCATTAGTGGAAGCATATGTACTGCAGAGCTGTCATGGTGTATTTCCAAATGAAAGCAATTTTCTAGTAGCATTATCACTCACTTCAATGGGAGCTCAGCCGGGTCAGCCAGGCTGCTCAGAACAGCAGCCATCCAAGAAGGGAACTCCAGATTGCCACTAGAAGCAAAATAGATAAAAATGTATGTGCTCTGGCTGACTCTAATGTCACATACCTAAGAGAACAGATCAAGCTGTTGCAAAACTCTCAGGATATTTTAAACTGATTTATTCACGAGGCAAACACTGTGAATAACTGACAAACATATTTGCTTAGGCCATGATCCATGAATTGCCCAAATGAAAGCAGTGAAAATATTGATCAAAGACAGTGGAAAGTTAAGGATGTGCTAAACTGCTTTACTTTATTTTTGTCCTGAGCAAGACTACATGTGTACAAATCTCAAGCTTCCTTAAGAAACCTTTCAGGCAAAGGTTTTCTTAAACAACCATTCCATTTGTCTCCCTCCATCAAGATAAATATTTTCTCCTTCTTCTTAAGCCAAACTTTCCATCTCTGAGAGTCTTGCAATGTGACAAGCCTGCATAATCCACTGTATGAGAAGATCTCCAAAATTATTTGCATGATGTTGAGCAGTGTAAGATGTCAGTTCAGGCAGAGGTATTTGAAAAATCCCAGAGAGTAGATTTTCTTGTTTTTCCAGCAGAGTACACTTGCAATGAGCCAAAAAAGATGAGAGCATTAACATTTAGATTAATAGTGAAGGTGCTACAGTACTGGAATGAGGGTAAGGTATGAAGGGAACAAGCAATTTTTGTTTATTTCTCTGAAGATTAGACAATATGGAAGACAGAATATAAACATGTTTCCACAGGTAATTACTCCTATGTTTTCAAACACATTATTTACCGTATGTGTATATTTATAAAAAAAACCCCTAGAGATTCAAAGTACTATTATGAGTTCTATTTTCTTGTGTGTTTGCAATAGCACATTGATTAAAAAAATCTTTCCCTGTGGATGTGGTAGCTTTTCATACTAATAACGCTTAGCAGAACAGGTAACAACTCTTAGTTACTGCTGTAGCTGGTGATAGACATTATTGAAAACAGAATACCATACAAAATACCATATTATATCTTGATAAAGTCATGGACATAATATCTTTAGGTATTCAGAAAAAAAAAAAACAACAAAGTAAAACCCAAAGCAGTTTAGTGTTTCACATAGCACATCTTAAGAAGTCAGACCCTTTAATAAAAATCTACCCCTGTTTTTGAGGACCTGAAACATGATTCAGATAGTTGAAACTCCTTCTTGATCTCAAGCTTCCTCTTCCAACTTGACAAAGCCTTTTAGTGTCACTTCAGTTCCTTTTGAAAAAGCAGATAATTTCTGTCTTCATATTTGGATGTTATGAGGGATAGTTTTTCAGACTTTTCATGGGGTGTTCTGATACTATCATGTTGATGCATTGACAGATGCACAGTATTAGGTGGAAATGAATGTTCCCCCTTCACCTATTCCTGTAGCATGGCCATTGTGGCTATGGAGAGCCATTTAACTCCATCTGGCTACACTACATTCTTCATACCCATGGCTCAGGCAAAGGCCACAGGAGCATGAGACCCACAAGTAACCTGCTTCTGTGCTTTCTCTCATTCAAACCATGTCTCATGAGTCACCCATGGTTCAGGAAAGAGAAGGTCATTCTGGGATGATCTCTTCTCCTCTGGGAGTCAGAAGTTAGCAATGAAGGAAGGGTTTCTGACACAAGAAGCAAACTCTGTTCTCTCATATAGAGAGTCTAATGGAGTCTGTAGATAAAATACACTGAAATGGGCAGCAATCTAGTTTTAGCATTGCTGAAAACTGATGTTGGGAAGGTGGGTGACACGGGTGTGGAGATATGATGTGGAGGAAATAGTGCCTGCTCTGCCACAGAGATCTAGCATTGCTTTTGCAAATCATTTAGCCATCCTAAACCAAACTGACATCATTAGTAGATATGCATCAGAAATGGAGTCCAGGCTCACTCCGCAGAAGAGTGGCTGTCAGAGCCTCTGAACGTGTCTTTTGCTTGTCATCATGCTGGAAGTATTTGTCTCACATGAACAGTGCTGAGGCTGTGACCACCCTGCATTACTTATCTGACATGTGGCAGCAGTATCCCTAGATACTCTGGAAAGCATGCTGCAAGACTAGATTTGATTATAACGATAATGGAAGGATCAGACAGACACTTGGGTGATGTCTTGGCACTGTGAGAAATGCAAGTGATGGTATTAGCATCTTCTCAGGCAGGACAGGGTAGGTTATTTTCCTTATCTATTGTTTTTCTCTCTGGGACAATATTGCTGTAATCTTAGCAGCAGAATGATATCTTTTTTACACATTTTAACAACAGTCTTGTCTCTTTTCCTTGTAGTATGAATACACAATGCTTGTTCATCCACTGACACCTCAGCAGACACCATTTCAACCCCAGTAACTTGGTTGCAAGCACAAAACCCACTGCTGCAGCCCACACTGAAGCCTGCCAAGGAAGCTCCAGCACAGCATAATGAAGCACAGCTACTGACCTACAGGGGAAGCAGCTGTTTCACCAAGAAGAATTTTCAGGGGTCCGGCAACAGCTGCCAGATACCAGAAGACAACATCAGGTAGTTTTCTTGTATGTAGGGCCATTGAAATTGGTCCTTTCTTTTGGCTTGACAAATCTCTGGACAGGTTCTGCAGTAGAGGTAGTTTGCTATACTCAATCCTGCACTTTGACTCACTGAAAAACAGTGTTTATTTCCATTAGGAACGGTAGTGGTCAGACTCTTACCACAGCTGGAAATAGTAGGGTGGTGTTGTCAGTGTTTATCTCTGCACTTCTACTCAGTAGGGTGCCAGTTCAGTCTGGAGAAAGTGTAAAGAACATCAGTGGAAATAAGACAATACTTTTGTTGGTGTTGATCATCATGTGAGTCAGGACAGAATATATCCTCTGAGATCTTTATCTGGAGTAGTTTATGGTCATTTGTCTTAGAAAATTGGCTCTGCAAGATTAATATGGAGGTTTCTCAGGCTGTCTTGTTTAATACAAACCCACTGACATCCTTGAGGACTGTGTAGGTTTGGTTCCTGCCCAGTGCAAGACCAGACCTATATCCTACAGATCTGCATACCTCTTTCCCTGTGAAATCTGAGATTTTTTTCTACAGGAGATGGTACTTCAGACACAATGTTATAGCATAGTTTTATCTATCTTTGTGTTATCAAAATAAATTCTGTTACCACATGGGTTTATTTCAGGAAATAAAATAATGCAAGTGCTAAAGAAGACTTAACATGCTTGAAAGCTTATGTATTTTGCCAGCTTTATCAGTTGCTCTAGTAACAGATACTAACTTATTTTTCTACAAACCATGCCTTATTATTTTCTTTACTTTCATTGTTCTTGAAAATGTACAAAGAACAGCAGGAGCTGGTTTGAAGGAAGAACAGGTAGCAAAAGTGTTCTCTTGATACAGATATGTTCTTAAACCAGGCCAAATACATTCCACTGATACAGTATGCCATTTAACATTTCTTCTCTGATGCTGTCTGTTAGCTTATTCTCTCTCTGTTCAGCAAGTCTTAGTCTTTTTCCAGTATGTACACTGGCTGCTTTTTTTTTCTATATTAATGCAATTACCAGCACCAAATATTCAGGGTGTTTGGGTCTCAAGGTGAGTATAGATTTTAATGTATAGCTTTCTTAGGTACTGTAACACAGTTATATTTACACCAGATTTTGTGACAACTCTTGGGTGGATAAAATTGTCATATTCTGAGTCAGAACTAGAAATCAGCTGAGGAGATGCCATTTTTTGCAGACACTGTAAGTCGAAAAGCATCCACCTGTGTAAAAAATCTATTTGTAAAGACAACCCATAAATTCTCTTCAAGTGTCTCAATGTTGTTTTCAGATGCACTTACATGAATGGTGTAGGCAGACACACCTCTGCTATGTCTGCCCTTGCTGATGGCGAGACACAAACCAACTCTCTCCCAGGAGCTGAGTAGTCACATTCAGCATACATGCAGCTGTGAGCTAATGCATTTAAATGGCTCTAGCCTGCAGCCAGCAGAGCACAAAAGTGAAGCAGATGTGACCATCTATACTTATCTGTGACCCCAAAAGTAGAGTCCTGGTCCTTCTAACACTTGCTAACACCAACAAATTACTCTTCTCTTTTTGCTCTTGATGTACCCAACTGCATATAAATTAGTCCAACGAGGGGAAGCACAACAGCCCCTACAACAACCAATTAGTAATTTCCTACATCTCTGATTCTTTCTGCATTTACTCAGCTGGATCATTAATTCACTGATTGTTCTTTTTTGTTGTATCTCGCTCTGCTCTCAACTGTTTCTTCTGTCCTGTGCAACAAGCCAAGGGCTAAATTGATCTCACTCTCAACTATCATTTCTGTAGACATTGCTGCAGGTAAAATTCTGCCTGAATTGAGAGGCTGATGTATTCAAAGCCATGGCACAGACCTTCATGTACTCTCTTTGTTCAATAATAGCCACTGGGCTCATGTGTCTAGTAAAATTTATTTTAAAATTTGTTTCAAAATTTCTGCCAGAATGCCTTTTTAATTTGTTTTTTCCCCTAAAAACATAATTTTGTTCAGTGGTGTAACACTTCCCTTGCCTGACTCATGCTCATTGTATTTTTATCAGGTTGTCCCTGCAAGACTTGACCTAGGGAGCTCAGAAGTACAAATGAGTCATATCAGGGTCTATTCCATTATAAGGGACATCTGGGTCTGAGACTCATAAGGCAAGAAATCCTGTACTTTGAACTCAAATTTCAGTGAAATTGTTCTGTGTGTTCAGAGCTTTCTTTCAATCACAACAAAGGGCTTCCTGACCTTTGCAACATGTATTTGTGTAGAGATTAATGTAAGATTAATGTTCATTAACTTAGATGTTGTTCTCACTGTAAGACTTCCTTACACTATGGAAACAGGAGGCAGAGGACAAATGTAAATAAGAACTGAAGTTCTGCAGTCTGGTCATGGAAGAATGGGTGTGATAACTCCAAAAGTTTGTATCTTTCGAAGTGGATACTTACTGTCCTGGAAAAGGACCAGAAAGAGTTAATGAAGGACAGAAAGAATTAATAATCATGACTTAAAAGCCTCATTCAGTAATTTTGTCCCTCAAGCTTAAAGTCCACAGTTGAGGGCCATTTCACATTTTGAGAATCAGTTTTCCCCTGACAGTAGGGGGTGGCACACACTGGTGGTACAGCTGGCATGGCCACAGGGTAAAGACTCTCTGGCTGGTTTAGGTAGCATCTATTTCTGAAGGGTTGTCACTCCAATATCTGCTTCCGTATCACAAGTGACTGTGGAGGATAGCTAGTCTTCTGCCTAGGCTTGCCAATAGCAGCTTACTGCACACATTGGTGAGAAGCTGAGGAAATAACATAGTCCTTTCAGCTTGTTTTTCCTTCAGGGGTGCAGAGAGATGTACCAGCCTCTGGTGTCAAGCTTCCCGTTTTTATTGGCATGCACAGTGGATCAGGAAAGGGGCCCCTAACCCCAGACCTCTAGGGAGATGTCAAAACTGAATATTACTCATCAGCCCCAGGACAAAGGTCACTGTTGCATGGAGGTGTCAATCAGATGCAGGGAGGTTCTTCACCTCCTGTGGCTTTCCCATCAGGCTGAGAGAGTGATGTTCCTCTTTCAGATGGGATGCTAGTGAGCCACAGTGAACCTGTGACACATGCTGAAAACAATTTGACAAGTGACCCTGTGCATCCAGTAGGTTGGAGCAGAGAGATTTTTGAGGAAAGACGCACCCCTGCCAAGGTAGAAGGAACTCAGTTTCTCCCTGGCAGCCTTGTACCTTTCATTTTTATAGCCCAATCCCTCTGGAAGTTCAGAGGAAGTATGTATCCTACTTTGTATTCAGATGTCCTGCATAAACCCCAAATGGAAAATGAAGGCCAGCAGTTACTGAACAAGTGGGGTGTAAAGCTCTTCCAAGAACCATGCATCTGTACCATACATGTGTTTTCTCTACACGATGCACTGTCAACGGAGATGTACTAACCTGTTTTTCTGTGTCTTGCAATTAAGCATTAATTATACTAACCAATGCAATACAGCTATGGAGACTCTAACGCAAAGGTTTATCTTTCTCTAAGATTTGGGAGAGGGGAAAAAAGATGACTGACAGTGAATTTTGTTAATACAGTGAATTACTGTAAAAATCCTCTTCATGCTTCTGTATGTCCACATGTGGAGTGATATGTACCCAACTTTTCCTGTTAAATGTCTTCTTGGTAACAAGCAGAAATGCATCTTAAGGGACAAATGCTTTCGTGGTACCTTTTGTACCAGGAGATGTCTCTTCCATAGCTGATGTAAGGTATTATCTGAGAACAAGGTAGTACTTCAGTAATAAAAATTTATTCCACCATGCATTTTGCTGCTGCTTTTTGAAAAAAAACATAACAAAACAAAACAAAACAAAACACACAACCAAAACCACAACACCAAACTGCTTCTAATCCTGAATGTGAGAACAGTATAAGGAAGATATGAGATGCTGTTCCAGATACCCAAGAAATGCTGCTTTTGCTTTTGAAAACATACAGCTGGATCTTCCACATAGTCTTCACTCAAATAGGTCTATACCAGACTTTTGACCTCCAATTTGTCAGAGATCTGTCCAGCCTGAGAGGGGAGCTGTGCAGACACAGTGTTTGGGGCAGCTTGCAGTGCACACAGGCTGCATGTCAGCATAGCAGGGCAAGGCTTCTGCCACACTTGCGTTCAGGCACAGAGGGAGACAGCAACTTGAGCTGTACTGCCAGTGCAAACTTCAATCCATCACATCTATTGCATCTCTTCAGACCAGTTTGCATCAAAACTGAAGGGAAGTGGAGAGTCAAAGCATTTATTATAGAGAAATGCCCAATTAGGAAGGAGCACTAACAACATGCATTGGCCTCTGAGGAGAACAGCTTCAAGTTCAAGGGACACACATTATTTCTATGACTGATAGCTGCTGTTTCTGTCATATTAGTGAAGGTAAATAGAGGTGTTATGGGTCCTAGAGACTTCTATGGGACATTGGAGAAATATTCTTCTTTTGCAATAAACAGGTCTATCTTGAGGCCTCTGTTCCTCATGGCTCTACGGACTTCTGTCATATGTGTCATCCTATTCAAACTACTGTTACCTGGGGAATGTAGGGGCACATGGCTCTTAGTTAGGGATAAGGGTACATGATGAGCATATGCAGTGCTCACGTGTCAATATGAAATCTTATATATCTTGTGTTGCTTGTGTTGCACAATGGCTTACTCTGAAATTCTGCCCAGCAGAGGTAGGAGATGCACAAGGATTAAACTGGGAAAGGCTGAAGACTGACACTTGAGGAGATACTGAGGAGGAGAAGGTGGAAGGGGGGAGAGGGAGCAGAAACATAACCACATCAGCAAAGGGAAAGTCCAATGTGAGGAATTTGCTAGTAAGCAGAGGGGGATAAAGAGAGCAGGGACGGGGAGAGGGCACCAGAAAATAACATAGGCCCAGTTTTTCCACCCCAATCAAACCTTTCTTATCTGCAGGCAAGGCTGGAGAAGTTCTCAGCCTTGATGACAGTGGCAGAACAAGGTTCAACTACATCTGTCCCTGGGTGGTGTAAGGAAAGGTAATGATAGATATGTTGAATGTAAACCACACTGGCATCTGTGTCTGTTACTGGGAGCTACTGTGTTCTTTCATAGGTCTACATCATAGCAAGCTCCATGATTACACAAGGACTTTGAACTTCTGCAGCTTTTAATACTCAAGTTGAATTTCATTCAAGCATTTCTAAACCAAGTGCATTGGATCAATCAAAGAGTATGTAATAACTGTGTAATATGAGACTCTCAGGTATTTCTTCTCATCTAACACTTTTCAGAGCACTTGGGCAGTCTTACAGTAGTCTGTCTGGTTATCATACCCATTCATCATAGGGGAGTTCATTTATCCTCACGTTATGGCTGTACAAATCAGAATTCGAAGGGATTTGTGCAAGTGTTTACAGGTAAGTGATAAGAAACAAGAAAGGTGAAAAGAAGCAAGGGTGTGAACTCCAGGCTTTAGCTTACAGTTGATGTCCTGATCACCTTCGGTCATATTCTGGAAAGAAGGAATGTATTTCCAATATGTAAGTATCTTTCTCTACCCATTTCCAGCACAAAGAAGAGTTGCTAGGGGAGATTTATCATGTTTCCATTTCCCAGGAGCTCAGTCCTTCAAGGTCATCAGTATACATTTATTTTCAAACTTAATATTTTTTAAAAGCATTTGCTTTATTAGAGCTCTTCTGTGATTGGGAATGTCCAACAAATTTGGTGAAGGGAATAAAGAATCTGGGATTTCTTTAAGGTAATTTGTTGCACTGAAGGCTTCCCAGAGAGGAGCTAAGGGAAAGCAAGGCCTAATGAAGCAGTTCCTTATGGAGAAGCAGAAAGTATCAAATTTGACAGAACAGGAGAAGAGCCAATAGTAAGAGGCTTTTCAGAAGGAACAGAATAGCAGAGGAGGTACTTAAAAAGAGGAGTGCTTAAAAAGCATTCAAGAGGGGGTGTGAAAATGAATGCATCATGCAGTTAGTGCTCCTGCCAAAGTGTGGTATAAAACAAGACAGCTTATTACAGCAGTTCTAAAGACATAGACAGTACCGCTTTGCACAAGCCAGTGCACTAATCTGTTCCTTACCGCCTTCTATCAGATATTCTCTCTGTGATCGACTTCATTGTTGCTCCTTGACTATATTAAGCATTTCATTACAGTTTCCTTGCCAATTGTTGCCTTGATTTGCATGGCAGAAGAGCTTTCAAAGGTCCTGCTGCAATATACCACAGTCCCTGGTAATGCTACAATTTGCTGTAATCTCAGCTGCTGGATTTGCACAGCAGTCTGCTAGATCTGTAAATTTGTCTTGTTTTAGCATCACTTACCTCCCCACACCCCAGAGTCTGTTTCACATTCACTGAACAGATTTTCTCCCTTCTCCTGTCCCAGATATAGAATCATAGAATCAGAGAATGGTTTGGTTTGGAAGGGACTTTAAAGATCATCAGTTCCAAACCCCTCAGCCATGGGCAGGGACATCTCCCACTAGACCGGGTTGCTCAAAGCCCCATCCACCCTGGCCTTGATCACTGCCAGAGAGGGGCAGCCACAGCTTCTCTGGGCAATCTGTGCCAGTGTTTCACCACCCTCACTGGAAAAAACTTCTTCCTAATATCTAATCTAAATCTACCTTCCTTTAGTTTGAACCCATTCCCCCTTGTCCTATCACAACATGCCCATGTGAAAAGTCCCTCTCCAGCTTTCTTGTAGGCCCCCTTCAGGTACTGGAAGGCTGATATGAGGTCTCCCTGGAGCCTTCTCTTCTCCAGGCTGAACAACTCCAACTCTCTCAGCCTCTCTTCACAGGAGAAGTGCTCCAGCTCCCTGATCATCTTTGTGGCCCTCCTCTGGAATTGCTCCAACAGCTCCATGTCCTTCTTATGCTGGGGACTCCAGAACTGGACACAGTACTCCAGGTCAGGTGTTATGAGAGCAAAGTAAAGGGGAAGAATCACCTCCCTCAAGCTATTGGTCATGCCTCTTTTGATGCAGCCCAGGATACTGTTGGCTTTTTGAGGTACAAGTGCACATTGCCGACTCATGTTGAGGTTTTTATCAACCAACACCACCCTCAAATCCTTCTCCTTGGGGTTGTTCTCAATCCATTCTTCATCCCATCTGTATTTGTGCATGGGATTGCCCCAATCTGGGTAAAGGACCTTGCACTGAGCCTTCTTGAACTCTATGGGCACACCTCTCTCACCTGTCAAGGTCTTTTTGGATGGCATCCCTTCCCTCCAGTGTGTTGACTGTACCACACAGCTTGGCAAGCTTGCAGAGGGTGTACCCGTTCCCACTGTCCATGTTGTTGACAAAGACGTTAAAGAGAACTAGTCCCAATACCAACCCCTGAGGAACGTCACTTGTCACATTGAGCTGTTGACCACAACTCTTTGACTGCAACCATCCAGCCAATTCCTTATCCACCGAGTGGTCCATCCAACAAAACCCTGCCTCTCTAGTTTAGAGACAAGGATATGGAACCTCACTCCCCATCAGCTGCACTGTACCTTTAGGGGAGTGTTATCTTTTAGTATGGGCAGTAGGTCAAGCACAGCCTTTCACAGAGGCTGTGAACACTCATGCTTTGTAAGCCCACACTTCAGGGAACCACAATAATAGCTGTGAGTAATTGGACCTACACTGCTTGTGAAAATATCCCAGCACCAGCACTCAACGACTCTTTGTGTTAGACAGCACTAACAACCAGCCGTAGGCAAAGTTAAAACACCACCACAGCCAGGTATATTTCCATGTTCTGGTTTTCTTACTGCTCCTGAACTTTCTCTGTCTCAGATACCTCTTTCAGCATGTCATCTCCCCCAGATTATGAACAAAAAAATGGAGGGACTCATTCTTTTATCCTCTTCTAATGTAATTTATGGGGAACTGGTTGGAGAACCCCATGCTTTCACAGATGCTAGATACCTTTATCAGGTGATTCCTTGACTGGTTTCAGTAAATTCCACCTGGGTAACAGCTGTCTGAATAACAGAAGTGCTTCTCCTGAAATAACATATTCATTGCCTTGTTCATGCGTGACAGCTGTGTAAGTTCATGAATCAAGTTCAGCTTTGTGATACATATACTTATAGATAACCTGTTTCTTACACCTAGAAATGCTTTTGGGAAATAGTTAAACCCTTGAGGCAGGGTGAGATGCAGTTTGAGATTAAATGGGTAAACTGATTAAACAGGTGAGCTAATTGTTTCATGAAACCAGTCAGATTTTTTTTGCCTGAATCCAAAAAATTTTTCATAGATAAAAAAATAATGACTTGGGAGGTGTCTTTTGCAGTGATACCTGGATTTTTTTAAGGGTGACCACTGTGGAATCATAGGGACTTTCAATATTGACTAACCATTAATTTAGTGGGCTACAAGCATTAAAACACATTACAAGTCAAAGGCTTCAGAAGACTCTGGCAGTCAGTTAGGCCATAACAGCTATATTGAATTTTTTTCCCAAATAAATGCTGTGTATCATCGAGTTCAGGGGAACTACTTTGTTCTGGAAATGAATAAAGATAAGTGGATGGAAGGTTCTGTGAGAATCTCTGTGCAAATAATTAGTTCGGTGTGATTGATCTGTGTATATGTTCCTTTTAGACCCTTCATATTGATTCTTTCTGAGAAGATAAATCTGGAATTTTGTTCCTCTGCAATGAATCATGAGGACAGACAGTAAGGGCACTGTTTGTAGGAGATGGGCTGCTGCACCAAATTGCCTGTTGTACTTCTCTGGGTAGAGAGCACTAGGAGAGAGCATTAGCATGTCAAGGGGACTGTCACAGTAGTAACACAGACAAACACTGTTTGGAGCACATCTCTGTTCTGCTCCCAGGTTTTAGATTATTTTGATCAGAGGGTTGTCAAAAATAATGTTAGAAAGCATTCACAGGTTCATCTCATCTATTTATCTTCTTCACTTCACTTGTACCTATGCCACTTCCCACAGATGCTGTATAACCTGTTCTTAATGATTTCTTCAAATGGAGACACCATGAAGTACTTCTTTTAATGTCTAATTTAACATTACTACAAGTTAAAATCATTGCTTGTTCCCTTTGTCTTGGGAGACCATCATAGTCCCTTTGCCCATGCAGGAAATTTTATTTAGATTAATCTTATTTCTGTGCATCACCTGTAAGAAATACACCCCTTCTCATTTCACTCTTGCCTTTTAGTCCATGTGTCCTTGACTTCTGAAGAGCTGTATTGTCCTCCTTAAAGAGACGTCACCCAAGGAAGTGTGCAGTACCCAAGACAAGGCACAGTGACTTACATAGTCCCTGATGGGGCTGGCTTGCTTTGTAGGAAGCACTCGTGTTCCTGTTATGTCTATGTGGCATAATACAGAGCTATGAAGCTCCTGCAGAAATCCCCCAGCCAACTCAGCACTCTGGTCCAAGCCCCAGCCCGGGCTTTCAGGAGTCACCCCATCCTCCCCACTGTGCAATACCAGCATTGCACACCTTGCTCACTGGCCCTGGGACTGTACTATAACTTGGATTTATCAGTTAGAGCTGTAGCTCCTTTTCAGAGTTTCTCTTTCCCTGCAGCTGGTACCTGGAAGGGTAGTGAGGATCTCAAACCTAGAAACAGTGTAACTTCTTTTACAAAAACAGCACAAAGCAAAAATACAGAGCTGTCGTAATGGAGAATGGTGTGAGATCACAGGAATGAGTTCTGCTGTCTCCCTTGCATGAATATGCAACATTAATCCAACTGCTTCTAGTGGGGCAGAAAAGAGATTTCTTCCAGAACAAAATGCCAGATATTTGCTTATTTTTTCGGTGCTTTCCAGAAAGGATTATCTTCTAGGACCATGTGGACATCATGAGTTCAACCAATTTCCTCTGTTAAAGGTAAACTTGGATAGGACTTCCTGTCTATGGCATTCTATTGTTTGACTTTCATGGCATCTGAGCAGCTCTCAACTGCCATTGCCCTATAATATTCCCAAGCGATTGGGAAGGGCATGGAAGAGTGTCTGTAGGCTGTTTTCAGTGAAAGGTTTGGATGCACCCCTTACTATCTATGTTGCAGAGGGTTCCCAGGGATTCAGTGGTGCTTGAAGTAGTCACTGGAAAAAAGTTTGGGCCATATTCAAAGCATGGACAACAGGGTCCCATTTACACATCACATTTACTGTTCTCATTTGATAACACAGGAAGCTGGGCTTTGGCAGCCATCCAGAGCAGTAGATCTGGATCATTCTGTGTCAGTCTGGATTTAAGTAGTATGGATGGTAGTGGTGACTGTTTTAAGCTTCATCCTCAAAGTGGGCTTGGTGTAGACTCCTGTTACTCTCAAGGGATGGGCTACGTGACTGAGAGAGCTGAATGAGCAGAAACACAACTGCAACTATTTCACATAGTGTCAATTTTAGCTTAAGTAAGTACAAAAAGCCAATGCAGTTTGCCTCATGCTCATTCAATGTATTGATGTTCATGCAGTGGTAAGCACTTGTAGAAGTGATACAGCCTAAATGATCTAACTTACAGTTTTCTATACAGTGACTAATTCTCACCCCACATCAACCAAGCAGGCTACTTTGTTATAGAAGGTGATCAGGTTTTTCAAGCATGATTTGCCCTTGGTGAATCCATGTTGGGTTTTCCTAAGCATGTGCTTCATTCGACTTGTGATAGCCCCCAGCAGGATTCATTCCATAACTTTCTCAGGGTCTGAAGTAAGAATGATGGGCCTATAATTTCCTGGATCCTCCTTTAAGTCCTTCTTGTAGATAGGTGTGACATTAGCCTTTTTCCAGTCTGGGATGTTCCTCAATTTCCATGACTTCTCCAAGATTACGGAGAATGGCCTCACAATGACATCAGCCAGCTCTCTTAACACCCTCGGGTGAATAATGTCAGAGCTCATGGACTTGTAGGGTTCAAGCTCCTGTAATAGTTCACATACCAACTCTTACTTCACTAGTGGTGAATCTGTGTTTGCAATAACCTGATTTTTTTTTTTCTCCAGGCCTGGGGTCCAATAGTGCTGATAAAAACAGAGGTGAAGAAAATGTTGAGAACCTCTGCCTTTTCAGCATTGTTGGTAACTAATTCACCTCTGATGTTGATGGATAGATGTTGCAGTTCAGACTGTCACTTACAGCTTTATCCTTTTCCCCTGGCCACATAGTCTCAGGTCATCCCCTGACTGCAAGGCAGATCCAGACCTGATGCAACCAGGCTGACCCAAGAACTGCACTGGGCTGTGCTTCCTTAGCCTAAGTCACTATTTCCCTCTAGCAGAAGATTGTGCAACTGCCTCCCTTCATGTGCTGGTCCCAGCCAAGTGCCACTTGTGGCTGCATGTGGCCTAGGGTTGGTGGCCCATTTGCAGTGTTCGTATCACTCTAGAGAGAAAAAAAAAGTACAGGGGAGCTACTGGCAAAACTTCCTGAAGATACACTCTTCCCCAACCTGGTTGCATATAACCTCAACAGTGACTAACAGGCCAAATCGAGAAAGCCAAATTCAGCATTTCAGTTAAGCAGTTGCCTGCCCAGGGCATGCATGCGTGGGATACAGATTCTGTAAGACTAGGTCTTGTGTTGGTGTACAGTGACAAGACAGGCCTATCCTCCAAGTGTGTGCAAGCAAAATAAGACTATAAGAGTCCCTCTGTGAGTCTGGTACACATCAGACTTCAGTCCCCCTTTTGTGCTAAGTCTTACTATGCTTTGATGTGGCATGAAACCAGTGGCATCAAGAGGCCTCCTTCTCTTGCAAGTGTATATTTGCATGGGAGCTTCTGGGGCTCATTGATCAGGTTTTAAACTGGAATTGAAGGGGATACCAGGCTTCTCTGTGAAAAGCTCCATCCACTAAGTCAGCTTTATCGGGGACCCAACTGAAATGCCTCTGTGCAAACACATGTAGCATGGAGAATAAACAGGAGGAGTGAGAGGTGTGCATGTGTCTGGAGGGCTAAGATCTTATTGGCATCACGGAGACCTGGTCAGATGACTCCTGTGACTGGAGCATTGGAATATAAGGTTATAGGTTCTTTAGGAAGGACATGCAGGGGAGACAAGGAGAGGGCGTTGCCCTCTGTGCTGATGATCAGCTAGAGTGCATGAAGCTCCACCTGGGGCTGGATGAGGAACTGACTGAGGATTAAAAGGAGGGCAGGGGACATTACAGTGAGGGTCTGCTACAGGCCACGCAATCAGGAAGACCAAGTGGATGAGGGCCTTTATGGACAGATAGGAGTTGGTTCATGTCTGCAAGCCCTGGTCCTCATAGAAGACTTCAACCACTTCAATATCTGTTGGAGGGAGAATACAACAAGGCACAAGTAATCCAGGAGATTCCTAGAATGCGTTGATGTTGACTTCCTTGTTCAAATGATAGAGGAGCCAACGAGAGGAGGTGCTATGCTGGACCTTGTTCTCACCAACAAAGAGGGGCTGGTGGGGAATGTGAAGCTTGAGGGCAGCCTTGGCTGCAACGACCATGAGATGGTGGAGTTCAAGATCCATAGGGCAGCGAGGAGGGCACACAGCAAGCTCACTACTCTGGACTTCAGGACAGCAGACTTTGGCCTCTTCAGGGACCTGCTTGGTAGAGTACCATGGAAAGAAGCCCTGAAGGGAAAAGGGGCCCAAGAAAGTTAATATTCAAGGATCACCTCTCCAAGATCAGGAAT
>VZRW01008813.1:140720-163266 GCA_013398125.1 Aegotheles bennettii
AGTGTTCAAGGTCAGGTTGGATGGGGCTTTGAGCAACCTGGTCTGGTGGGAGTTGTCCCTGTCTGTGGGAGGTGTCCCTGCCGATGGCAGGGGGTTGAACCTAGATGATCTTTTAAGGTCCCTTCCAAATAAACCATTCTGTGATTCTATGGTTCTATATTCCTTATGGCAAAGCACAATTGCTATTTCAGCAGCAGCCATGGCACTTTCCATAGGTGAGCTCTACATCTTTGTAGCATAGCAGATGTGGAGAAAAGGGTGTAGTGTCTCTATCAACAAAGACTCCCCAATATTTCATGGCAGGACCTAGCTTGATCTCTTTGTAAAATGAGGGTGGGGTACCGGGAGCAGTCCCTGTAATTTGCCTGTCAGCAATCCTTCCCGCATATAACCTGTCCATTTATTTTTGTGCACACAGGTTTACAACCAAGGAGGCTTTCTGTCACAGCTGAACACGTTCCAAGGTGTAAGAGGTTTTCTCTTTAAAGCAATTCTATTACTACTGAGAACAGCCTGAGTTCAAAGTGAAACTAGGAGCTAATTTAACCTCTCTGACCCCTGCTGAGTCATTGGGTTGTTCTATTACTGTCAGCTGAATGGGAGACTGGCTTCTGGTGATACGGGTAATTGTCCACAAGGACATGGGAACAGAGCTGCCCAGTCCTCTCACAGAGTCTGCCAAAGACCTGTCAAGTCATAATGAATTCTGTCTCCAAAAACCTGACCTCAAGACAGGTGTCTCTCTAGCCAATTATCCTGAACCATTTCCTCAGACAAAGAGTTAACTCACAGTTCCCTGCCCAAGACGGCTTGAATTCACAAGATTATTCCTGGTGTATCTTCCTCTGGATGCAGTATGTCCAGAGGAGCATAGGTCTTCCTCCTTAAAAGATGTTGAATTTGGGTTTCTAAGGGTAATGAAAGCAATGAAAGAAATAATTTCCTTCATCATTAAGCAGAACTTGTGCTCCTGAATCATGTAAGAGGTCTCTGAGAAGCCTGTTTTTGGTCTGGAACAAGCTATCTTCCAGGCACCTCCCATCAGCTTTGCTGTGAAGGAGGAAACACCACTTTGAGCCTCTGCATTTCTTAGCTCTGGTATTGAGGCCAGAGCATGTCATCTAAGAACCAGAACACCCTCTTCCATCTGTTTATGAGTCAATTTTGAATTACAGAGACTCAAGCTGTTGCAGAGGGCTGCAGGAATTGTGTGGAGGCCAAGTATCAGCTCTGTACTTTCTCCCACTGGGTGTTTTTCTTGAATGATGGCCTGACACCACTCAAGGTCAACAGACTCATCCCTCTCCAATAGTGTATCCACAAACTTTTCAAGTCTTCCAAGAGTGAAAGTCTCCTGTGAAGTACTGGTTGCCGAGTTAGGATGGAGGTTTGTTGGTTGCTCCTGAGCCACTTGTGTCCCAGACAGAAGAGGATTCATAAGGAGGAGGGGTTACATTCCATTTGGTAGAAGCCGATGACCTGACATTTACTGCCTGGGTGTTGTACAGGGGTTTTGATAACCTCTTCAGAGCTAATGTCCTCAGAACATTGTCTTTCTCTTTCAGCAGCAAATGCCTCCAGGGTCTGGAGAACTGCCCATCAGCAATGAGGAAGGAGAGTGAGTACAGTAAGGCTACAGAATCCCTCTATACAGAAGGTAGTAGAAAGGGGCACAGCAAGCCTGCGGGTGCTTTACGACCTCGTGACATCTCCAGCTTGTAATGGCAGTGTTTCAGAGAAAGGTTTAGAAAGACTTTCTGTTCCATAAAAGAGTGAATTGTCACCTTGGATACCACAGTCTCACAGGGTTACAAGAATTTCCCATTTTATTTCCTCCAGCTGTTTTTCAATGTTTTTTCTTCATCCCTTGCTGTTTCTTTCCCCATGATAGTGCTACCAGCTCTTCTGCAGTGATAAGGAGTTTTGCACTGCCTTCCATTTCCCTTCAAGTGCCAGCTACTGGAGTCCAGCAATTATATCAGATTAAGGTGAGTAGGAAGAGTAGAAAGGAGATGGGACTGGGAAGAGAACCCCTCCCTTCTGTCTTGTAAGTATTTGTGGTGACTTTTTCTGTTTTGCAATAGCAATGCTTTGGAAGACTCTAGACCTTAAGAAGTGAAAATGTCACATTTCAGAGCAAGACTGGGAAGCTGAGCTCAAATCCACCACACCCAGGTGGAGTTCTGAGTCCATAAAAATCTTCTGCTGACTTCTTTGACTGTCCAACACACAAATCACATTCATTATTTGCTCTATGTGTCAATCCAAGACTCTGCAATGTTGCCAGTGTTCAATTTTACCATATAACTTCAGATGGAACGTGTTCTGCAAACTTCTTGTTCTTACAGTCAGATAATTAAGTGAAATTTAAGATTCCATGGATGACCTCCCTATTCTGATATTCTCAATTTTCCAGAGAGAACCACAGAGAACTGGAGTTCAGGCTATTCATCAACCAAGGATTGCCTAGGCTGGAGCATAATATTTGTATTTTTGTTGTGTGACTTCAAGCCTCTGAAGTAATCTCCATGGATCCCTACGTAGTTGCACCAGAAGAGCATTAAGTCAATTCTGCTTTCCTTATTAAGCAGGCACATGTAGCTAAAATAGCATAGTCTTGAAAATATAAGGAGACACAATTGAGAGGTACATTTTATTTTTGGTTGTGCACTATAGCTTGGCCAACTAGTTCAATGCTGAAGGGCAGATTTAATTTATACTGAACAGAGCTGGAGTGTGGAAATTCCTTCATTGTTCCCTGACTGGGCAGAGTGAATTCCTATTGTTCTCAAGCATGAGGTAATGGACTTCATCTACTGTCTGGTCTAAACATGGCTGGCTCCATTCATCACACTCTCAATGAGCTGATGTGCCTGTAGGGCACAATCTTATAGCCTACCAAGATTTCGTCTGGGGCCTCCAGAGCAGCCTTGATGCACTAGCAGAGGGTCTGGCTTTACAGTCTGTAGATTTGACATCATTTTATGCCTCCAGTTCAGTACCTGTCTTATTTGGCACACAATGTTCTGTAGACATGTATCCTGACTAGTTTGCTTCCCAGCACTGTGCTTTCAGGCACCAGTATACCTGCGCCTCCCTGCAGTACCTTCCCACTGCTGCCTCTCTGTGCTCACAGCAGCTGTCTGATTTTTCCACTGCTATGTTAACAAGTGTCAGGTGAAGACTCTCCCCCAAGCCCTTTCCCAAGGCTCACAGTTATGCAGAACCTCTGCCCAGTAAATCATGACAGGAGCATGTCATGCTCAAAAAAGAGATCTGGTGATCAGAAGAGGCCTGAAGCATGGCCAGATCCAACCAAAAATGCTCCTTGTGAAAGAAATACAATAGGTGATAGCCACACCACCCACCATTCTGGACATCCTATGTTGCAAACTAATTCAATGAGAAAACTGCTACTGATAAGCAGGTTGAGGGCTCACTCGTTCTTTCTAAAGAAGGGCCTAAGCCAGAGGCAATCAAAAGTGTAAATCAGATTACTGGAATTGATCTGGTAGGAGAACAGGCAGCCCAAGGCTTCATGAGAACACGGCGCTTCAGCGAGTGACTGAGGCAGCACTTGTCCAGCACTGGAGCACCATCTGGTGACAAGAAGCAAGAACTAGTTACTGCAGAACTGATACTGTCTCATAAGAGAACATGTTTTCTCTGTGTCTGAGATACTGCTCAGGTCGGTGTCTGAGCACTGATACCTCCAACAGAGAACATTCATCCTCTTTTGGTTCTCTTAACAGGAGATGTGAAAAACAGTCCAGAGGGAGCAGCCTAGGCTGCATACTGCTGCAAAACTAATGTGTGTCTTTAAACAGCAGACAAAGAGAACATAGCCCAAGGAGGTAAAACAGCATACACCTAAGTTATTCTGAAACTCTTAATATCATTAGGAATGGATAAGGAAAGAGTGTTGCTTAAGGAACAGCATCTGCCCAGCTGCTACATCAGTCCCACAGTTGTACTAGTCTGATAGTTTTAGACATAAGTAAATCCCCCTTTTTATAACATTTCCCTTCACTTCTAAATGCATTGGGGTTGCTAGTCTTGTACAGCATCGATACCACCTTCGTGTAAAGAGCTTGCTTACCTGGAACCACAAGGTATGAGGCAGTGGTCTGTTCTTACATGCTAGAATATGCTCGGGCCTTTCTTATTTTAATTTCACCAAAAGAAAAAAATATATAAAACTTATCATTCAGGTGGATGACAGAGATTTGTTAAGTCATTCAAAGAGCTTCTTCTCGTTCTTTTGCCTTCCATTTAGCTTGGGAATCTTATGTCCTGGAAGAGGCCCTTTGAGCACAGCATTTTTGTACACGAGTAGATCAGATGTCCATGTGAGTTCATGGGAGGTCAGTATCTGGCTGACTGGGGGTGGTTTGCACAGGTCACAGTCAGAAAAGCATGGTGGGAAGGAGGCTGGCAGTTAAAATTGTTTTTCTTCCCTCAGTTGAGGTCTAGACAATTTGTCCCAGCCTGAGCAGTGAGGCAAAACTCACCTCCTCCCATAGCTGTCCCATTGTCCCTAGTCTCACACAAAGCAAGCCTTCTGATGAACCAGTCACTCTTTCAGATGGGATACCACATGGCTGCTGTCAGTGACTGAAAGTTTAAGGCACAAGTCTCTCACCTCATGCTCCCAGAGGAAGAGGTCATTATTGCAAAAAGAGTGCACATAAGAGTATTTTTCTTGCTTGTTTCTGCGAACAAACCTCCAAGTTGGATTAATACATGGCTGGGAGGTTGGTTGTCCAAGTGATCTCTTGGGATGCAAATGTAGCTACTTAGAGAACAGCATGACATATGATAACCCATACCTCTGAACAATACTGAGCAACACACTAGAATGCAAGACTGGGGAATAGCACCCATATTATTTTTATAGAGAGATTTTTTGTTGGATGTCAGATTGATTCTATGAGCTTAGCATTGCAAGGCAGCTCTTGTCTAACATTTGACACCAGCTTACGTTTCCTGGTGAAAGAGCAAAACAAAACCCCTGAACACCATTACATAAGGAATTGAGTTCCTCCTTGGAAATGACTGCTTCTTTGTCTGTTGAGTTCAGTTTTACGGCTTGGCATACTAGCACCACTTGTGTATTCTGCATAGTGGCAAACAATGCCGTTCATTGTGCATGCATGTACTAGTGGTTTGGCTCATTTATACTGTAACTGCCAACACCAACAATCCAAAACACAGGCAGCTTAAATTTCTCTGGTATTTCCCCCTACTCCCACTTTTGCTAATATTTCTCTAGTGTAAAACACCTTTACTCATGTATGTTTCTTCAATCAGTGTCTCAGTCAGAAAGAATTTCTGCAAAACAGTGATATCTTTCTCATTAACTTATGTAGACCTTTGCTGTCATCAAGTGATGCACTGACCCAGTTTCTCCTCCTGGACAGGAGAGCCAGAGCCACATTAGACATTCCTGCTGAAGCACAGCCAAACAGAGGCAAATGGATCACATCCTACATTTAAAGGAGTTTCCTCATTACAGTCAAAGGTATCTTTTCTTGCCACATGTCCCTGTGGATTTGGAGATAGAGGGTAGCATGATGCAGGATGGAGAGTACACCAAACACAGAGCACCAGTGACATGGTCAATGGGTGCTTGATTTCTGATTCTCTGTTTCACTTGATATGGTACAAGCTTCAGCGTAATCACAGTAGAAGAAACACGCTCCAAGTCTGCCTGATAAGCAGAGCTGCACACTCTTGAATGCTACACCCCCACATACCACATACCACATGCAATTTAACAAAATACTGAGGACTTTAGGACTCTTCTGATTGGCTATTTGTTCCAGAGATGGATAACCAAACTCTGCCTTGTATTGTAGTCCTACTGGAGATTTCTCATGTTTATGTCACTTTTGGATCCTGCTTAATCCTTCCTCTGAACTTTGGTGAAGGACATGGTGTGACCTTTAGTCCCCAAGTAAAGAGACAGGAACAGAAGCATTGATTGGTTGACGAATAGAAAGGAAGAACAGCCTCAAAATTAGGAGTATTCTGTATCAGTAGGAGGAAGCAGTGCTATATAGTGTGATGAGCCACAGCTCTGTAAGATGTTTCTCTGCAGAAAGGAACAGATTGGACTGTGAGTCACTCTGAAAGTAACATGATCCTTATATATTCTCAGAGCAACAGGTCTTCCACATATGAGTTATGACGTTGCTGACTGTATGTGATACAGAAAGTGCTTCATTTCCCTTCTGCCATTCACCCACTCCATTGGAAGCCCGATAGCAAAATAAACTATTGCAGCAGATAAACACAATTTGGTTTCTATTTAGAGGCTAAATGGCACTCATATTCCAAAAGTGGCTGGCAAAGTACAGTAAAGGAAACAGACTGAATTTTGTTTCCTGCATCCCTGTTGCAATTACCTGCTGTTACAGCTCCCTTTCCCCCAGCCATATTGATGGGTGAGGTGGAACAATGGCTGAGTATGCAGAGCACAGATACTGGCAACCTCTTTACTGAACACTGAAACTGTGCAGCTAGATATCCTACCATCTGGTTTTGCATCAAAAAGCATTAATGCTGGGGAGATTTTCAGCATGCACCAGACAAAACTCTGAAGCTCCTATGCCCGTTCCTTTCCTCACAGATTTGATATATGGTTATTTTTTGATCCTGTGAGTTAACTGATCAAATTACTGTGAGCAGTTACAAAGCGACTTATACCACATGAAGGCAGATCAAAAGTCTGAGCTGGATTCAAGGGTCATTCCTCAAACAGCACGAGTCAACTGTATTTGGAAGTAGATGAAGCAGAGATACGACACAAACCTGAGAAATCCATAGGATGCATAGACTTGCCAGGATCCCTCTGTCAAATATCAGCTGAGAAGGCAAGAGTTAGGAATAGCCACCTTGTAGTTTCCCTCTGAATTGTTTTTTGTTCTGGCTAAAACTACAGTGAGCTCTAAGGGAGCTGTTTAGGAAGGGAAGGAGAAGCACAGACACTGCCAGTCCTCTGAAAGCACTCCAGCTCTGGGCCTAATTTGAGAGTTGGAGAACAGCATGGCTTCATTGCCAGAGGGAGGAGACACCTTGGGCGGGAACAGAGCAAGAAGAGCACTTTGCTAGTTGGGTAACTAGATCTGTTGCTTTGCCCTCTTTTGATTTCCTAGTCACTCATGTTCTTAGACCCAGGGTCAGCCAGGGATGCTACACAGGAAGAAATAAAATGCTCATCTGCTGTGGTAGAATTGCTGACTCCTTCCAGCTCTGGAAGGCCTTGTGTTTCAGAGCACAGCAGGGAAAACTATTTATGTACTTTGAAGGTAAATTCTTTTGAGATAAGCTGGAGAATCTAAATATAACCCAATTAAAAAAAAAAAAAAAGAAAAAGAAAAGAAAAAGAACATAACTCTGCTTTTGTATGCATTATTTCTGGCCTCAGAACTACAAAGAAACTGATCAGAGACTCATCCTCAGCTTCTCTATGAAAAGGAAAGAAACAGTCATTGCAGTGGGTAGGGTTTGGAGATCTCTGGGTCTCCTTTCCTTTGTGCAGGAGGCAATTCCAGTCAACAATGGAAGTTCACATGCAGTTTTCTAGACTGTCCTGTTGATAGAACATCATTCAATTTTACAAATGGCAAATAGGCATTTACAACTCTACTGATGTTTTTTAAGCTGCAGCCAACTCACCCTTCCCCTCCTCCCCCCTGAAAAAACAAACATATATTTTGTGCATTTTTTTACTATTTTTGCTTTCCCAAAGACCAAGAGGGTGCAAGCTGTGCTTTATGATAAGATGTCTGGATCTCAGAAATTCAGGCTAAACACTTTGTTGTAAAATCTGTATATTAAAAGAGGAATGCAAGGTTTCCAACATTCACTTTTCCAAATGCACACAATGGCCAAGACCTGTATGAAAAGAGAAATACAATATTTATAGCACCATGTACTTCCAGAGAGAAGAGTAACTCTTGTTAATCACAACTGATCACCCATTGTTGTGGTTTAATGCTGGACTGACAAATGAATTACAGATGCTCTCTATTAAGCCTCTCTCTTCCAAGAAAGGGAAAGGAAAGAGAAGAAGAGAGAGAGTCTTATGGGCTGGAAACGGAACTACACAGCTTTAGTGAAACAGTAGTGATGAAAAAGAAAATTACAAAATATATACAAATATATAGAAAACAAATATACACCGCCCACCCTCAGTAATGCTTAGGTCACACCGGAGGCTGCAGGCAGCCCTGGGGAAGTCCCAGTCTGGGCTCCAGACAGTGGAGAGTCTCCAGTCTCAGGAGTCAGTGGCAGACAGGAATTGAAGGCAGGAACACATGTATTCATGAATGCATGGATCGGGACCAAAGGCAGACAAATGGATGGAGTCCTCACAGGACACTGGCCTCAGACAAAGAGAGCTAGACCTTCATGATGCCTCAGATTTGTACTGAGTATGATGCTTATGGGATGGAATACTTTGGTCAATTTTAGGTCACCTCTGTGGTCTGCTTCTCCCTGTAGAAGGGTTGCAGGTGTGATCCCTTTGCTCCTTTGTTTCTGGAGCATAAGGTGTTTAGCAGAACCAAACATTGGCCTTGATTCTGCGTACATTCTCCAGCCATAACTATAAACATCAAGTGTTATCAGACTTAGAGGCAGACACTGACTGAAAAACATGCCATTAATTTCAGCAAGTGCAGTTACTTAGAAGAGACTTAACTGAAAAGTAAAATTATTAAAATAAATTTGGTTCTGTCCTGGCTCAAACCAAGACATTCCACCCCTTATTTCATACCATTTGCATCATGCTCAGGTCATTACTACTTTTTTGTCCTCAAATACATATATATACAGATCATTAGTCCATTTTTCTATACCAAAGTTAATTGAGTTCATTTAGTCCATGATGGCAGATGTCCATCTGTCATAGCAGTCTCTCAAGGCAAGGGAGATGGCATGAAGGTTGTCACAGTTTGTGTCCATGGATTGCAGGTTACAGATGTCAGCCTTGAGGAAGGTACTGGGCACCAGCTCCACTTTCACCACAATGATCATAGAATCATAGAATCAGGGACCCTCCAGAATCATCGAGTCCAACTCCTGTAACTTTGCAGGGAACAGCAGGAGTCACACCATGTGCCTGAGAGCATCATCCAAATGCTTCTTCAACTCAGCCAGGCTTGATGCTGTGACTACTTCCCTGAGGAGTCTGTTCCAGTGATCTATCACCCTCTGGGTAAAAAACCTTTTCCTGATATCCAACCTAAACCTCCCCTGATTCAGCTTCCTGCTGTTACCCCGAGTTCTGTCATTGGTCACAGGAGTGAAGAGATCAGTACCTGTCCCTTCTCTTCCCTTTGTAAGGAAGTCATAGACTGCAATGAGGTCACCCTCAGCCTCCTCTTCTAATATGACTGAAGAATCCAAGTGACCTCAGCCACTCCTCACAGGTCATACTCTCCAGACCCTTCACCATCCCCGTGACCATCCTCTGGCTGCATCTCAATAGCTCTCCAGGTGAAAATACTGCTGGGCACTGAAGGTGAAAATTTAGGTAAGACAGGCAAGAAATCTGAACTCATGCTGGATTAGCTAGATTCAAGCAAACTATTCATGTTAAGGCAGCATCTTCTGTAGCCCAGAAAAGCTGCAATTGAAAACAGGCTCCTGCTGTTCTCACCCGTTGAGTCAGATCCCAAACACTGTTTTGCAAACGTCAATGACTGCTGGGCAAAAGTTGAATACAGTATGTGAAGGGCTTTAGCAGTAGTTCCCACTGATCCATGAAGGTCTTATGCTGGCATTAGTTAACGGCAGCTCTGTTTAGCTCTGTCAGAGGCAGACTGCATTTTCGATGCTTGGATAAGGAGCTGGGAAACTGGAACAAAGGGATGGACTTTTTGCAGTTTTCCTCTTTTCTGACACCCAGCGGCCACTGGATGGCACTAAGGTTACTGTCCTACATACAAACACATTTTCACAAGCCTCAGACTTTGATTTTAGGAGTACTGAAAAAATTGTATGAGGCATTGAATTTGGGTTCTTAGTTTAGACAAGTGTGGGTTTTGTTGCCTTAGCTCTTGTAGTTCAAAAAATGATTCTCCCCTCCCGCACACAATCCACCCACACTACCCCCTCCCACCCCTGCTTTGGGAGTGCTTACAGCTAACAGTAAATGCTCACTGGAAATCTCTACACAGATGTGTATGGAACCTCAAACTTGCTGACAGCCCATACTGTCCCATCACTCCTGGTGGGTAAAGGAGATGCTAAATAGCCTTGGTTCTTGTATTAAACCCTAAAGCACTCCACTAGTAACTTGCCTTTGGATCTCTGGCAGTATACAGGGCATGTTCACTGATTATCCAGTCATCTTAATGCCCATGCCAAAAGCACCCAAGAGACAAAACTATAGCACAGTGCTTTGAGAAACTACAACACCCAACATCTCTGCTGGGTGTCACCATCAAAAGATATTTGCAGATCTCTGACTTTAAGGCACCTTAACTGTCCCTGAAGATGAGTTCTGGTGAGGCATTCAGATTTGTTTCCAGTGCAATTGCTGCTAATCCTTTTTTTATCATGTTGGCTGAAGGCTTGAGTTGCAAATACAAAATTAGCTGGTTATATGTGTGCTTGATCCACTTGATGGATGACCATGAAGTGGTACACGTAGAACTGGGGATGGCAGGGAATCTCAATAGCTGAAGCAGAAATACATATTTATGGGTTCTGTCTCAAACTACATAGTGCTGAACCATGAGGATTTTGGGTGCAGTTGTCCTCCAGGCCCCTCTTTGATTACTAGCTGCCTTAAACAAGCGAGAAAACCATCACTTAACCTCTAGGTTGTGTTTGATTTTGAAAGCCAAGCAGCTTTCCAGGGAGATCATTCTTCAGGCTGCTAATTCCAGACAGTTTCTTCTGCTTTTGAGGGGCAAGTCAGAGCTGGCAAATAGTCCATCAGCTGCATACTTCTAGTGCAAGGGAAGTTCCAGTCACAAAAATGGAGTGGGGCCTGAGACATGGACCCAGAAGGAAGCACAAGGTAGAGTGCCAAGTGAATCCCCTCTCTCATGCTTGCCATACCAGCAGGGTGGGGGGCTGAGTGTATCCATGCAGCACCTGGCTGTAATGCCAGCATGCTTCTGACAACAGCTTGCCAAAAGAGTGAGCGTCAGGTGATGGCACCTTAGAATCATAGAATCATCAGGGTTGAAAGAGACCTTCAAGATCACCCAGTCCAACCACCTACCCACATCACTACTAAACCGTATTACCCTGCGCCACATCCAGACAACTCTTGAACACCTCCAGGGACAAGCTGTTTCCTCTTATCCTCTCACTATGGGCACAGCAGAAGAGACCAACCCCCACCTCACCACAACCTCCTTCCAGAGAGTTGTAGAGAGCAATGAGGTCCCCCCTGAACCTCCTCTTCTCCAAACTGAACACCCCCAGCTCCCTCAGCCATTCCCCATCAGACATGTTTTCCAGTCCCCTCACCAGCTTTGTTGCCCTTCTCTGGACACGCTCCAGCCCCTCGATGTCTTTTTTGCAGTGAGGGGCCCAGAACTGAACCCAGCACTCGAGGTGCGGCCTCACCAGTGCCGAGCACAGTGGGACAATCACTGCCCTCGTCCTGCTGGACACAAAGACAAAGTTGTGGTATGCAGAGTCTGAAATAGCCAGGAATTGAAAGATCACTGTGACTCAGTTAACTAGATGTGAAGTGCTTGATCCTTTTTAAGTCTCTTCAGAATTCTGGACTAAAATGATTGCTCCTCTCTGCTCTGTTTCCTCAGATATTTATCAGATTAAAGGCAGAAGGACTGCCACTTTGCAAAAGCTTTATCTGAAATACACTGGCTTTCAGAAAGGAGTTTCTGCTTATATATGCAACTAATATTAGAAAACTCTGAACACTTAGAACATGATTTTCTGGTATCTGTTTGGATGCTTGTTCCTGCATAGCAGATACACATCTAGGTACTGAACCACCAGAAAGATTTCAACTTCTCTTTCACTGCCAGTTAGTTATGTCCAAAATCAGATATTAAGGAACTCAATAAATCTTAGGCTGTGCACTCTCAGTTCAGTGACATCACAGATGCTATATGCTGTTTGTTCTTAGTAAAGCTGCACATTGCTTTGATGCAGACAGGGAATCTGAGAGAAGAGGCTATTTGTTTTTTTCTTTTTGAAAGTAGGGGCTTGGTACCTGTGTGTAAAAACAAAATATTGGGAGGTTTAATAACCAGATGTGTCCAAAACCTCCTCAAGCCCTGATTTAGTTTTAGAAAAATAGATGGTAGTGCAATATTGATCTCTTTAAAGTGACTGTTCTTCTGAGAATACCATAACTTAATTTTAAATAGATGTAAACTCTCCAGGTGTTCTTGATTTTGCAACGGCCTCAGCTTTCTGCAATAAATATGTACTCAAGCTTGCTGGATACCCAGTGCCTTTGAGAGCATTGTGCTCAGTGTGACTTTCAAAGTACCTGAACAATGCCTGTCCCAGGAGCTACTGAAGCCGTGTTTGATGTAGTATATAGCTAAGCAGCACACTGCCACAGAGATTTGGGTGCCCAGAGCAATCTTAACTTCATGCTGCTTTGAGCCAGTAGCTCTTCCCACATGACTTGCTCTCAGTTTTTTGATCATGTCCTTCCACTAACAATGGAAACTTCCAAGCCAAGCAGCTCTGCTTTGTCTAAAGTGCCTGTATTTACATACATTTGATTCCTGAGGAACCACGGTGGCTCTTGGGCAAGACGATTAAAACAAAGATTGTATTTGTGAGGTTCTTTTGGGCAGGAGGGGGAACAGTTCAATTTTACTGAGTTTTGGACTCAGACATGGCTGTTTGGCTCTTTTTACAAAGCCAGCTATATACAAAAGGGGAAGCATTTTATGGAAAAAGCATTACTTAGCTACAATGTGTTCTTCTTTAATGCTTCATTTGAAAGATCTGTTGTACTGTCAGAAATCTGCTGTGTAGGGAAGAGAATCCTTTCAGTTTCTACTCCTAAAAAATCGAAGAATGTTAAATTGACTGTTTCTGGGTTGTGTGGACATGTTTTAAAGCTCTCATGTCTACAGAAGTTTGAAAGCAAGTCTAGAACAAAACTACATATGGTCTAAATTGCTCTAAGGAATAAGCATGCTGGTTCTAATCAGCAGCAGCTCCACAAGGTGTATTTCTGGGGGCGGTGGTGGTGCATTGACTCTGTGTGACCTGCAGGAGATATCTATTAATTTCTGTCTGCACAACATTGTGTAAATTGAAGCACCTGAGGTCTGTATGTCAAAAGTTGATGCTTCATTCTGAGAAGCTCAGCTGACATGTTCTCAGATCTTCTTGGTTTTTCCTTGCTTGTTCAGCTATTCTGTATCTAGGGTATGCACACTGAGACTCCTTATGCTCTGACCTTGCAAACTGATACTTTTAAAAATAGACTTTGGAGGTGTAGATGGAAGAAAGCTTAAAGCACTCTTGCAAGCAAAATTCAGGATGGAGCAAAACTTTCCCAAATTCTCCAGTGTTGAGGCAGCATCTGAACCAAAAAGCCAAGTCATCTGAACCAGCTGAGCTGGGAAGGGGCAGGCAACATCTCCACGCTGCCCTCCCAGCAGCAGCTCTTTATGTGCAGCAGTTGGGATGCTGGAACAGGAAGGATGCACTGCATATTTGCAGTAAAAGGGCCTGGAATGTTTGTCGGCAGTGCCATACTGCTGTACTCAGGTGAGGGGTATGACCTGGTCACTGTGCAGTGTCACCTTGCACAACCAGAGATGGTACTGTGCAACAAAGAGACCACAGGCTCCCGAGGCCTGTGGCATGCTAGGGAATGTGCAAAAATATTGCAGAACTTAGGCAGAGTGAATGCTAATCAAATTTAATCTCAATACTGAAGAAAAAAGGTGAAGAGGAAAGGGCAGGAACTGAATGCAGGTTAGCCAATCATACCAAGACACCAGGGAAATCCAAATGTGAGCAAGTAGAAACCATCACCATTACCATCCCACTCTTTAACATTGCTAGTAAAGCAGAGGACTTTTTTCTATAGTCTTCAATCCTCTATTTTCTTGAAATATCTAGGAATGAGACCTAAACTGCTACTGAGAACCTACTGGTCTCCTTGCTGTCTGTAAACTGTACAGCTTGTACAGTTTACAGACAAGCCCTCCAGCGCCTTCTTTATGGCTGCAGGCACTGGTTTTCAAAACCAAATACAAGACTAAACTGAGTATTTCTTCCCAGGAAAGCCCACCCACACACTTGGAAAAACTCTGTGGAGATGAGAAGACAGAGCGGTCTGATGACATTGCAATTTCTATGGGTTAACATACATTAGAAAACCCTTGCTCTGTCCCTGACCCACAATTTTCTATCTCTATGTGTTGCAAAGGGTATACGCACTGCAGATATAATAGTAATACTGAGACTTTTTCTGCAGTTTTTATGCCCTTATTTTCTTTTATTGCACAATAATCAAATTTAGAAGGCTAGGATCTCTTGGGGACCAGCCCGAGTATCAGCTGCTGGCCAGGATGTGGTTTGGCCAGCCTGAGGCAGCCTTCCAGTGTCACCAATGGTGGGTTGGCTTCTTGGGGGTCTGAAAGGCATCCTCAGGGCTGATGACCCTTCCCTTCATGGCTTGCCAGGGTCCCCCAGGGGAGCTTTTGCCCACAGGAGTGTTCACTGCCCTGAATGGGAAGGGACAAGGTACAGCCTCCTCTGGATCTTCCTGTGGCTCTTGCTCCTCACTGGCAGGAATAGAGTTGTGGGGGGCTGTCAGAAGCCCCATGAAGGGCTGGGCTGGGGACAAGAGACCCCCCTCAGGAGGCAGTGGGGCTGGGCACAGCTGCAAGGCTGCCCTCTTGCTCCTCAGCAGCACAAGCATCTCCCAGGCCCATTGGATGTTGAGCCTCTCTGCTGCACTGGTCCAAAATGGTGTCAATCAGCTGGCTCACAAAGCTCCTCATGTGCCTGCCCAGGGCATCCCGGAGCAGGTGGACTGGGGTTTTCTTGTCCAGGCCAAAGAGGTAGAGGCTGGATAGGACTTGCCTCTGTGCTGCTGCAGCTGCTTCCTGGGTACATTCGAAGATCAGCCCCAGCTCCTATTGCAGCCAGGATAGCACAGGCCAGAAATGATCTGAGTCCTCTCAGAAGAAGAATGCCCAGGTGTGGGAATGGAGGCCACCCACAGAAGCCCTGGGCACCAGCCCCACAGCTGATGGCTGGGATGCTGCAGGGTGATGGAGATTGTGGGTGGCTGGGTGTCCAGGAGCATCTCCTGCCAGGTGGACAACAACTGATGGTGCTGCAGGTGGTGTGATGACCCACTCCTCAAAGTCATTGTCTGCCTGCACAGAGTGCAAGATGAAGAGGATCTTCCTTTGGCAGAGGGGACACTCGGGCTTGATCTCGGCCCACCGTAGAATGCATTCGTAGCAGAATTGGTGGAGGCATGGCATCACGTAGCTGGCCTCCTCCCAGCTATCCAGGCATATTGGGCAGCGGTTGTCCAGCTCGGTGTCCATGGTCTCCATGTGCTGCAGTGGGCTGGGGGGAGCTGGGGATGTGGAGCTGCTCCCTCTCACCGGCGCTGCAGCAGCCGGAGTTGCGCTGGAAGAGGAAGAGAGGCCACGGTCATGGGCTGGCCTGGGCAGAGGTCCCTGGCCAGGTCCCTCCAGAAGGAAACCCTGGCAGCTCCCCAGGGTGAGGTGTCCCCTCCCAGCTCACCTCTGCTGCTGCGAGCGCACCTCCTGGGTGCCCCGGCTGCCTGAAGCTGCCAGGGCCGGGGAAAGTCCTGTGACGGCTCTGGGTCGGGCAGTGGGGGCTGCAAGGAGCAACTCCCCGAGCACGACACCAGCACCAACAACAGCCTTGCACGACACTCCAAACCTCGCAAGGTGCTCAGCTGGAGTGCGGGCACGAGCCGGCTGGGTGGAACTTGGCATACAAATATAAGCAGCTCGGGGTGCCGGCGGCCAGTGTTTTGCTTGGGGACATTATAGTCCATGGCTAGATGACATCAGAGGCCTACCCTTGGTGGTACCAGAACCCATCACTCAGGGACTTTGTGACATCAAAACACATTGCTCAGTAACATGACCATCCATCACTCAGGGATGTCCTGATGGGCCACCCTTGCCCCTGGCACTCGCCCCAGCAGCGCTGTGCCCCAGCACACGGCTGGGGTTACCGCAGCACCACTGCCCACTCCATCCCCCACCTCTGCTCTTCTGCTCTGCATCGCTGTTTCACACCAGCCACTGAGGCCCCGGCCGTGGCTTCCCAGGGCCCCCTCATGTTGCTCTGGCTGGGGCAGAGGTTTCCAGGCACATATGGTCAAAGGAGTTACTGGATAACACCTCCCTGGGAGGCTGCAGGACAAAGTGCCACAGGCTCTCCCCACAACCCAGCACTGCTGGCCAGCCCTCTGGGCTCCCCTGCTTTCTCACATGGGGAGGACTTAGCTCACTATTGAGCATATTCTCCTACTTAGAGAGTCATCAGACCAATGTCTCTAGTCTCAAGTTCTACATATCCATTTACTGAAGGTTGTTGCACTCCTCACCCCCTGGGGAGACACCACAGGAGGTGGTCACTTCTCTGGAACAGTTTTTGCATTCAATTCCTGATGCCCCTTGGACCAGGGAGGGACTGGATAAGGCCCAGTCTCCCCCAGTTGGAATCCGCAGGTCAATGAGGGAGGACACAGCACTGAACTGCCTCAGCGTCTCTGCCTGCCATGAACCATCAGAAGCAGCTTTGGGGAAGAAGGTGGAGCACTTTCCCTGACAAATTTCAGTGTGGTCTGGCGGCTCATTGGTGGGAATGGCTGACAGTGCAGTTTAGGAACAGGATAGAAAATGGTCTCATGCCTGTTTCCTCTGATGGGTGTCACCAGCCCCCAGGTGTGCAGCCCCCAGGGTGGTTGGCAGGTCCCTCCTCCCCAGCCACTGTCACTGCACTGTATGCCTGGCCAGGCCTTTTCCTGAGGGCTCATGGGGCTGGCACAAGCCCCACCAAGGCTGCCACCCTGCAACGTGGCTCCAAGGTGCTGTCCCTGCCCCAGACTGTCAGTGGCACCTAGGTATTTTGTGTCTCTCAAGTCTCTGCTGGGCACACCTGGCCAGGACCCAGCCAGGGCAGTGCCCTGAGAAGGACTCACCTGTGCCCTCCCAGAGGCCGTGTCCTGCCCTCCCATAAGCACAGTGTGGGCCTGAGGGACATCATGGGGTATGTGGCTGTGCCATCCTCCTGAGCTCTGCTTTGGCGCATTTTGGGAGAGCACTTGATCAAAGGCAGGGGCTTGATGTTGCCACAGCCTGCGCCAGATGCCACTCTAGCATTTGGAGGCCATGGGCCTGCAACAATGGACAGTATCAACAGGTCCTTGGCTCTGTTCTCTTTTTAATGCCAGCCCTTATCCCTGTTCTGTGTGGCTCTGCCCAGAGCCAGTCCATGGTGAAGGTCTCTTCCAGGAAGAGTGAGGGAAAGAAGGCAGCCACAGATGGCCTGGCTTGGTCATCTCTGTCTTGTCTACAGCGGCAGCCTGTAAACTAATTTTCATGCCTTGGGAAGCGGAGATCCAGTCCAGCTGACTTGCAGAAAAATGACTCCACAACCTTGAAGATTGTAAAATGGGTATGTTTATTCACCGACAGGCGCACGGGACACCTCTCCACCACAAAAGTGTGCGCCTCCTGTGGCAGCGTGGCTTGCTTTTATAGACCAGAGTATTACATATTCACTATTATTGCAAAAGCCCCTATACATATTCATAACCTCTCCCCAAAAAGACAGTCTTTATACCCCGCCTCACTCTTCTTCCTGTTGTGCCTGCGCAGTGCCTCTCCGTGGTCATGGGCGGGGGTCTCAGGGATGAAACAAGTAGTCTTCCTCGCTGCTGAACTTTTCACCTTGGTTTCTTGCGCGTGCTCTCAAGCTTTGCTTAACCATTAAGTTGGTTTCTACTGGTTCTTAAGATATATTGTCTCAACTACATAAGATATACTACTTAACCTTTGGCTATTTCTTAACTATTGGATCAACCACTATTTTATTAGCTCTTAAGTGTTAGCTTCCTCTATCACAGTTTTGGGGAAATTGGTAAGCTGGTGGTTTTTGAGATGAAGGACATGCTTAGAAGACATCATTAGTATCTCTTACTGGCTAGTCACTACATGTGCAAGAACATGAATATCCTCTTGTTCAGTCTCACAGACAACTGTGTAGTAGAAATAGTAGCACACCTCTGGTTAATTTCCCCCCCCAGAATGCTTTTCTTTTGCACCCTTGCCCAGTTGATCATGTCCTCTTATCATTGACACGACTGTGAGGAGTTGGACTGAATTTGCAGAACCATTTCTGCAAACCATGATTTTCAAAAGGCCTAGCTATATCTATTACATACAGGAGCAACCACTAATAAAGTCCTGAAAATGAAAGGTATTTTCAAAGCCAAATTCATCATGTAAGCCAGCTTAATCTTACCCATTCACAGGACCAAGTCTGACTTCCTTGACTGAAAATATTTCTGATACTTCTTCCCCATTGGATTAAATTTGAGTAATACTAATTGCCTCTCAAATTGTATTTGATTACATGTAGCTCTACATCCACAGGAGGGGGCACTTGAATAAAATTTTAAGCAGTTGACTGCATAGGTCTGTTTTGATGCCTTATTTTGTGCACAGTGCTTCTCTGTGCTGGAGATGGGGAAGAGCTAAGAGATGATGAACGTGCATAGAAACAGACTGAGTATACCATCAATTCATGAAGTAGAGCAGAGCTCTTCTAACAGGTGCATCTTGCATTGTTTCTGTCAAGCTTTGCTTCAAATCAACTAATGCAATGAGCACACAAAAGGCAATCCATTAAAATAAATAAAACACTGAGTCATTTTGTTCCTTGGGTTGAAAATTTCATTCCCTGCTTCAAAGGGGAATATGGCATTTTACAAGGAAGCCTTTGTTTCATGATTAACATTCACACATATGTATCTAAAAGAAGAAATCTGACTTTTGAAGAGTTGAAATAGACTAAGTTCAAACTGCTAGAGGTTAAACATCCTGAAAGGTCTAGAGTTCTTAGTCTAGGGCAGAGAAACTGTATTGCAGTTTCACATTAGTTTTGTTTAAAAAGATATTTGTTTCAAATATTTGCCTGGAGTACACTAATGCTTCCTGAGGGAAGCAATGAATGAGGGAAAACATACTTCCACATGCATTGCCAGTAGTCTGCAATTCAGCTATGATGATGTGTCAGACCTTCCTGAGGGACCAGAGCCTAGCTGAGCATTAGATGAGTAGACAGCTAGTCCTGCTAGGCCATGTTTCTTATTTCTGCCCCTCTCTAGGGCTGCTCTTGTCTTTTATGATCGGCCAAGGTGTGACACGTTGGCAGAACTGATTTTTAGCACCTGTGGGCTTGAAGATTTTCGAAGCTGAAGATATAAAAAAAGCTGGCACAACCTTAAAGGCCATCAGGACTGAGACTTACCTCCACCAGTAGACTCAAAGGCAGGTTCTTGTATGCATTTCCCTTTAAAAGATTTATTTTTCCTCCTTCTACCCTAAACTCTGGATATGGAAGCTCTGTGCTGCTCATAGCTGGAGAACTTCTGCACAGCTTGAAAGGGTCTGTTTTCACTGGCGTATTCAGAGACCTGTTTCTACTTCCTCAGACTCATGCATAGAGATCACAGTGAAGATATCTCAGTCAAGATCCACTACTGCCACAGCATGAGTCCTGCTCATAGATCTAAAGCTTCTCCTATGCTAGGGCAGATTCCTCTAACCTAGGAATGGACAGGAAAGAGATAACAGCTGATGTCAGTAATCAGATGGTAACACTGAGGGGAGGGAAGAATTAGAAAGGAGATCTGATTTAATTAATAAATCTTGTTGCTTTTCCTATTGTCAAGTGGTGACAGATGTGGCCCCCACTGTCTTCCTGGGGCCCTACAACAGTCAGAAATTGGCTTGAAAAAAGATCCTCTGACAAGAGTGCTTGTGTATAGCAGGGACTCGGAACAGGAAAGAGGAGGGGAAGTGGTGATGTCCATTATTAAATTTATCATATTAATCCTATTACTGCTGGTGACACACACATAATCAATTGAGTTAATTATTTTTGCTGCTGCCAACATTATGAACTCCATGTAGGGGAACAACATGCAGCTGGATTGCTTGTTTGCTTCCCCCCTTTTTCTCCCCCCGCCACCGCCATCTTTTCTTAATGACAGCATGGGTTGCATTTCCAAACCCTCCCAGCACTGTCCTAACTGTGCTCTCTGGCAGCTGCAACGAAATTCTTATTTGTCTAACTGCTAGCACTTTTACCAGTGAAATGCTGACTGACTGCAGCGGGAGCAGAATTGAAGCAGTTCAGACTCACCTAAAAATGCCATTCTAGGAGATTACTGTAAGAAAATACCATGATTCTTGCTCTGAAAGAGTGGTGACCTATTAGGGCCAATATCAACAGATGAGGATCCTGAGGCAGGGAAGAAGACACCTTTTTTGTTATGTGGCAACTGTAGGGCAGTGACCAGGACCTAATTTTCCTTGAGCCTAGGTGCGTTGATTGAACCCAAGTCTTATTGTTTAAAGTTATGCCAAATGCCATTCTGTTGATGTCTTTGATTTCTCACAAGACATTTCATCCTACTTCAAAGCCCTCGAGTATTTTAGAACTACTCAAGGTCAGCTACAAGAATGCCATCCCACTTCGTATCGCTGCTTCTCAGAGAAAGCATCTGCAGAACTGTGGCTGCTTGTTATTTCTGTGACAAAGCTAAGAACATTTTCTTTGATTCTTTTCCTTTCTTGAGAGAGACAGCTGCTTGGCTCCACTGACAGCAATGCAATTTTAAATTCCTGAGACTCCAATTAAAAACTAGATCCATTTCCAGAACACTATTAAGGACACCCCAGGGGATAAGGATTTGAATTTATTGTCACGAATATAAAGCTTGTCTCCTTACTTGTGGCAGGACAACGAGGAGAGATTGTGCCACAGAGAAGCCTTTCTGTCTAGCAGAGTAAAAGAGTGTCCTCACAACAAAATGGAGACTGCAATTAGTGCTTTTTCCCTTGTGATGTGTCTAGACTACAGGAGCTGGCATTGGTGAGACATGCATACCATTAGGAGTGGTGATCTAATAAAACAGCTGGCAAACTTTCTATGCCGACTCTGCCTTGTGTCCAGCTCACTTGTTTTCTGTAAGACACTGAGGACTTGATGTTCCCAAGCATATGGCATCTCTCTCCATATCAGACAGCCAAATATGCAAAATTGCTTCTTGCTATTTTGTTTCAGTATTACCTGAGAAGTGGACCTGGTAGTACTTTTCGTCTTATGACTACTCACTACTGCAATTTGCCCAGAAAAGATGATGCAGTGAGCTGTAGCAATTTGGGAACAGACTCTATTTCAGCTCTGTCTAAGCCTGCTCTGCCAAAGTCTTCAGCATTGGCTCAACTCCCTTTCTCTAGATGGTGATTACAGTGGACTCCTGGTGGGCTCAGAATAACTAAGTTAATCTTTTTTCTGGCAGCATCCATCCTATCCCTCACTTTTCTGAGTTTTGTGTGGGTAGACATAAACCCAGGCTTCACCAAGAGATCGGAAAACGGCTGTCTCTAGGGGTACCAGCAAATTGTCACTTTGTAACTGCAGCTGATGCACCACTGATTGTCAAAAGCAGATTTTAGCAATAGTGGGAGTCAAAACTACTGATATGTTTGCAGATCTCAATGCACAGCTTGGCTCAAAGAAGACAAATCATGATCTCAATGTTGAATTCAAATGAAGACACTTACATAAAGAAAGCAATAGGCCTGTGTGTGAGTTCAACGTGGTGCCTGAGTCTCAAGGCAATCAGGGACATGTTCCGGTCATAAGGAAATGTAGTTTGATGGAGTTAATCACAGGGTACTTTGAACATGTTTACAACCTAATCATAGAACCATAGTAAGGTTTGGATTGGAAGGGACCTAAAGATTATCTAGTTCCAACTCCTCTGCCGTGGCCAGGGACACCTCCCACTAGATCAGGTTGCTCCCATCCAATCTGGCTGAACACTGCTAGGGAGAGGGCAGTCACAATATCTCTGAGCAACCTGTATCAGTGTCTCAGCTCCCTCACAGGAAAGAATTTCCTCCTAACATCCAATCTAAATCTCCCCTCTTTCAGTTTGAAACCTTTACCCGTTGTCCTATCACGACATACCCTTGTAAAAACTCCTTTTACAGCTTTCATATAAACCCCCTTCAGGTACTGGAAGGCTGCTCTAAGGTCTGCCTGAACCCTTCTCTTCTCCAGGCTGAACAACCCCAACTCTTTCATAGGAGAGGTGCTACAGCTCTCTGATCATCTTCATGGCCCTCCTCTGGACTTGCTCCAACAGATCCATGTCCTTCTTACGTTGGGGACCCCAGAAGTGGACACAGTGCTCCAGGTGGGGTCTCACAAGAGCAGAGTAGAGGGGGAGAATCAGCTCCCTCAACTTGCTGGTCATGATTCTTTTGATGCAGCT